>OY759267.1:22663967-23098967 GCA_963662155.1 Lamellibrachia columna
CGTCGGTCCGTAGAGGAGGTGCAACTGGCCTCAGGCACCAACTTTGTGATCAAGCTTTCGAGTTTCCATTGCTACTTTGGGAAAAATTAAAGTAGCTTAATTATCACTGATGTGACTGATGAAATCATGGTAGAGTCTAGCACATTGCATGCCTTCGCGATGGACACATTCAGTACACGACTGTTTACAACGCATTTGGTTTGTTGGTTTGCATACCAGTCTTCCCGGTCAAATACTCAAAGGCTTGGTCGGCATATTTCAGAAGTCGAAGCCGGTCTGCTCGACCTGCACGGTAAGTCCACACAGTGACACAAGAGAAACACCAATCATTTCACGCGGACCTTCTGGTTTTCACCTTTCAAGACAAATCTTAGCTGTTTTCAGTTTGTCATGTCGCAGGCCTCGTCAGCGCTGATGGAATAAAAAAGACCGCATTTCACTCATTTCGGACATAATTTTCTGCTGGGTCTGCTCTTTGGCGATGGCAAAATTCCGTTCTATATTATCTTCGAGGCCTACGGAGAGTTATTGTTTTGGTTCGCCAAATACTTGTCCAACACCAATGCCATGACACTCAGCAGTGTCGAGATGCGTTCGTTTGTGCGTGCGTGCGCGCGCGCGTGCATGTGGTAGCATACAATTATGTATATATGTTAGTAGGTTTCACGAATGTATGGTTTCCCAAAGTCCTTCTGGACAGCAACATAGCAACAGCAGTACAGTAAATATCAGTGTCACTCGTGTATGTATTTAGTATTCAGTTAAGTTGTACAGGCAGCTGGTCCTCAACGGCTGCCGCGAAAGGGGCTGTACTATGCTACACACAGTATTCTTCAAACATTTAACATAACTGGAAAATAACAACCGGAACCGGTCAACGCGCGCGGGGTACTTTGGGAAACATTGGTAAATAATGTAAGGCCTAGTCTCGCTTATCTGACTCTCGCTCGGCTTCGTGAATTCGCCGAGAAAAGAGTCTAGATGCAGAGGCGTGGTCTCGTTGTTACCCACTATCACCACTCCATTTTGTGTAGGCGTTCTCATGGAACGCCAGCAGCCAATCGGCGTCAGTATCGAGATGCTACACTAATTTTTTTTTTCTTTTCAGTCTGACAGTTGTGTCAATATAATAAAAGTTTAAAGTTAATTCGAATTGCATCGTATACACTGATAAAAGTTCACTCTTATTTTTATTGATTAGCCAAATGCCCGGATGAGATCTTAATTAGCTACTTATGTATGCGCCCAGAATTGTGCAGTTCCATTTTGTAATGTTAGAAAGCAGCTGAGCTGTACTGTAGGCTTTCCCTCAGATTCAACTATGACTACTGCTCAGACGGCATCTGTGAACTGATGGGACACGTGGGTGGACACACGGTCTACATCAGAGAGGTGGGGCAAGAAATGGACGGTGACTGGGGTAGAGATCTTATTGTGTATGTTGCCGTGTTGTTGTTGAGGTTTTTACTCCTTGAGCCGTGCATGGATTATTATGTTTTACATAGTTTGGTCTTTCTCCGGTGATGCAGTGATATGTCTGCTGTATGTACAACTACAGTACAACAGTGCAGTGACATGTATGCTGTATGTACAACTACAGTACAACACTGCAGTGATATGTCTGCTGTATGTACAACTACAGTACACCACTGCAGTGACATGCTCTAGGGGATTGACTAGTTTTGCAGTTCTCTTTCAGGTGAATGGAAGGCAGGAATCAGGAACTATTTCTTTCTCTCTATGTTCAGAATGGACTGTTTCACTATTTTGAAAGACGTGGAATTGGACAAACGACCTCTGTGAGATTGAGCCAGCTCAAACTCCAACACAACACAACACAACACAACACAACTGTCTACTTCAACCACCTACATAATGTATTATGTGAGCCAAGCTGTTGTATTCGCTTCGTAGCCAGTTATTACCATGAGGAAATATGTGCAATATTCTGTTGTTTTGTAATTTCAATAAAAATTAAATGTGTTGGACTGCAAGGTAACATGGTAAGTTGTACATTTTATTTGTTTGCTGATTAAGTGATTATGGACTGCATAGAAGCTATAGTCATTCTAGAAGTCACATGGAAACCACAGCTGCATACAACACAATGTGTGTGCATTGGTGTATTGGCTTCAAAATTACATTGTGCATGTTTGTGTACATGACGAGTTGTGGCTACAAACAATGTCGTATAATTGATGAAACTGAGAGTACACAGCTCACGAGTGCAGAATGCAGAGGGTTAATTTGTGTAACATCCAGAAATTCATTACATTTAATATTTAAAAAAACATGGAACTGGATGGTCCTAAAATATATGTTATGACACAATGTTTTGTCAGTTGTATTTTCTTTGCGACAAATTATATTAAATTGCCCGTGCCTTAACAGTAACAAATTGCCCGTGCCTTAACAGTAACAATGCGGTGTGGCAGATTACGAGAACATCACATCGTCACGTGCTGGTCGACTTGTCCCCGTCGTCTCCAGGCCTCGTTCTCAGTAACTCCTCGGATGTGTTCTTGCATGATTCATGTGTCAACTATGTTTCCAAACTCTGGAAGCACAGATGTGCTCCTGAGACCACATTACCAACACACAGGTAGGGCTGGAATCATTACTCTCAATTGATAAACGTAGACGCTATTTGTTTCTTACACGATAGTTGTGAGAAGACATTTTATTTTTCACAATGATATCAAATGTGGCAACTGAAACTAGGCGTACAACAAGTCACTGTTGATGTCTATTTACTTTTTCCATCTTGGCCTTGTAGTTAGAAGCCCTTGGCAAATCGACCTGTTGAAACGTGTAACATTCAGTTGCTGTGTTAACTAATAACATTGCTCGCTCAGATTTACAAGGTTTGCATACGGGTACTTAACTTTAATTGGTAGCGGACCCCTCGTCGCTGGTCGGACGTGTAACGATGAGTATTTCAGGTTCGAGAAATAAGTCAGATAATTACAGACCAGTGAGTTTAACATCCGTGAAAACTAACCATTTGCAACTATAATCAAGAATATCACGCAAGTGGTTTACTAAATCTATCTCATTGAACACAGAAAATACTTTTTGCATGGGCAGCACCATATTTGTTCAGAATTCTACGTCAAGAGCGCTGACTAGGTTTCCTACAACTTCAACTTTAAACGCCTGATCGTAGACGTAGACGATTTTACTTGCCAATAAGTTTGGACATGCTGTTTGCGTCTAAAATCAACTTATTTGGCAAGATAGTACATTCATTCATTGCTTACTAACAGCCTCGCGTTCCGATTTGACAGTTCTCTTGATCGAGTGTTTCCGTTGTGTCGAAGCCTTCGGCTGAGGTACCTGCTGGAAGATTATCGGTACCGCTTCAGGCTTTAACGTTCTCCGTCGCCGACGTTTTGAAGTACCTTGACCAATAAATTGATGAAACATATCAACTTCAAAACACGACTCTTCAAAATGGGCAGAAGCATATCGCGTGGGCTTCCAACCAGCCCGCCCGCAATTGTGAATCCATTGCTTCACTACTGTATGTTTTTCCAGAGGAAATTAAAACAAGACAGCTCTCTGTACCTCGCCGAATGATGTTTACATCCGAATGCTGCATAGTACGGCATTGTGAGAGTTTTAGTTGCGTGTAAATCCAATATAAAAGGAAATAAAAATGAAACCCTCACACACCGATACACACAGCCCACGCCGCTGACTGGCAAACACTGATGAATATGTCAGCCTCCATGAAAAATGACATTACACCAGAATTTCTCACTTTTAGAACATACTCCAAGTTAACCACGTGATATTCTTGATTATAGTTGCAAATGGTTACTTTTTAGGCACCCTTAATGGCGCAAAGGTTCAAAACAATGCCTTTGGCGTGGCAGTGTCTAGGCAAGAAGCTCGCCCTTTGAATTCAATGTCGTTTATGTATGCCTAGGCAGTGTCCTGCCGCGTAACTTAAATACTTAAACAAGTGCTTAGTATATAATCTGCATGAAACTAATTGTTTGTTATGTTATATTGTTATGTTGTTATGTTGTACCTTTTATCATAT
The DNA here is from genome assembly GCA_963662155.1 of Lamellibrachia columna. Taxonomy (NCBI): domain Eukaryota; kingdom Metazoa; phylum Annelida; class Polychaeta; order Sabellida; family Siboglinidae; genus Lamellibrachia; species Lamellibrachia columna. The sequence continues at coordinate 22,668,016 of OY759267.1, forward strand.
ATTATTGGTGATTTGTGAAATTAAATTGAAAGTTATTTGTAACCTTGGTTAATTTGTTATGTATGTCTAACACTAATTAATGTTAACACGAGGTGCGGCTATTTCTGTTCAACAAGTTAGTAATGCAGCGTTCGTTCAATTACAGTGTCACATCCATTAGTGAATACGTGAATACTTATCAGTTTGTGGACGTTAATTCAAAGAAGACATGTTTAAGTTTTACATGCGATGTAAGCTAGCCATCTAAGAAAAGTTCTAACTTAACAGGACAGGGAAAACAACAGTAATTTTACTACAATTTATACGTTCATGAATGGTAATGCGAAGGGTCCCAACCCAAATCCTACCTGTTTTTTCTTTTTTTGGAGGGGGAACCTCCCACCAGGTGTGAGAGTACCATCTCCCTCCAATTCAACCTCCCACCAATGTTGAGGCCAACCTACCACCATTTTTGAGGACTCACGACCCACTTCCTGCCACACCCCGAAACCCTTGCGCATAATGGGCAAGTTAATTGCTTCAAACCTATAGCTAAAACTCCATTACGGCTACGTATGAGATAAGTTTATAACTTATATGGTATATACGTTAAGCATTGAGATACGTTGGGAGTACATTTTGTCTCAGTTGCTGCATTAATTAAGCGAATGAATTACTATGGTATTCCTTAGCTACATCCGGGAAAGTAATGTCTGACATATAGCTCGATTCAATGTTTGTAAAGACAATTGCATGAAATACCTGATGTTTATTTTAGAATACGTTCTATTAAGACATGCATTAAGTATTTTGCAAACCGGGATCTTTCGACACAAAGGGTCTACGCATCCATACATTCATACTTATTTTCGACAATTTCTGTGCAGCCTGGTTTGTTTTAGTCCTGCAGCCAAACCCAGCCCAAAACAGCAGCGTATTTCGATTTATTCAAGTGGCGCGCTCTGGTGGATAGTTTAGATAATACATTGGATATCATGCGTGAACGTACTGGTCTCTGGTTTCCCTGTCCGATCAAATAACTGGGGAACCAGGGTCTTTAAAAACGGCTGTGGTCTAATTGGTTGGACGATTATGGTACTGTGCTGTACACATATTTACATTTGCATTGCTGGTTGACAACATAGGCACATGTAAGTGACATTATGATGAAGATGATGTGTTACACCGGGAATATATTTATAAAAACGATGCAAAACTTGATCCGATTAAGAACTTTTATTGATGGCCTATGCATCCCGCGAACAAATGGACCTAACAAAATAAACAGGTTGACTAAAGATGGCAGGAAAACCACCTGTCTATTTTCAGTCTGCCATTTTAAAATCTACATTTACCTGTTAATGTTGAGGTTGAAGGTTTCCCGAGTTGTCTGTGTTATAATCGTTTTTGTGGTTTTATTTCCTTGCACCTACTTTAGATGTGAAGATGCGACATATCCAGGTTCTCATTCCGGAACTACTACTGCTGGGTGCAACCAAGTTTTATCGTCCTGCGGATGCTATCGAACGTCATAAAGGTGGCCGTCGTTGTGGTGAGAGTGTTATCGTTTTCCATCAATCGGTGCTAACGCAGATATTTGCAAAACAGTGATACAACAAACATCATTTCATCAGATTAACTTGGGGAAGTAAACACTACATGTAATGGTAATAGTCAAAACCTGAAATTCTGAGTGCCTTTCAATGTTGTTTTTTAAAGTTCCATTCAAGCGATTTATTAAAATATAAATCATTCGATTTGATGGTATGAACAATGTGATATTAGCAAAGTTTTTTTCTGGCGAAGGAATTTAATTTCTGACCCTAAGTGTGCTGACTAGCCCAGTTAATAGGTTGTATTAAAAGAACACTGATAACGTTCCGCCAGGGGAACGAACAAATGCCATTTGTTTTGTATTAATCTTACATTCATTTGTATATCTATAAAGTGCAAATGTCTTGCATATGTAGTGAAACGCAATATCAATTAAATCAATCAATCAATCAATCAATCAGTAATTTATTTCCATCAACCAGCAGTACAAATTCCATTCTTATAAAATACAACACCATTTGCAACATGTAAAAAATAAGATAAACAATAGAGTGTTGGTGGAAAGCGAAGTGTGATACTTATCTATGGTTCACCCCCAACTAGTATAGTTATGTATCATACAAATACATTTTCTTACAATACACATAAATTACAAATCCATAACTAATAACTAATGCTTACAGTACTTATAACATATAATGTTTGATTATAATTATTTGGATTTCTTAGACCTAAGTTTTTTTTAATGCATGCTTCTGCAACTAGTTATGTTTACGTGCAACGACTGCCATAGTTTTACTCCACACACAGAAATACACATTGATTTTATGTTGGTACGCACACGATGACTTCTGAAGGTATCTCTCTGTCGAGTACAATGTGTTGAAACATACAGCTTAAACACGTTTTGCAAACTATTCGGTAATACATTGTTATGTGCCTTATACATAATAATCGCTGTCTTAAATTTAACCATGTCTACAAATTTCAAAATGCGCAGTAGCTTGAAGACGGTGCTGCTATGCTCCAAACGTTTTGCGCCACGGGATAGACGAACTACTCGTTTCTGCAGTATTGTAACACAATTAATGTATTAAGGTATTACCCCATATCTCACTACAATGGTTAATGTATGGCAACAACAGAGAACAATACAATATGTACATTCCGTCAAGAATAATTAGACAACTTGCTTTATAAATGATCGCTGCAATTTTCGACAATTTTGTTCTTTTCCCAGAACGTTTGTTACACGTACTCTGGTTATTCGTTCGTTATCGATGCACAAATTAATGTCAACATTTGGCGGACGGTTCCTGAATAACATATAATTTGTTTTTGATAAGTTCAGTGATAATTTTTTTATAGCAAACCATATACACAATTTGGCAAGTTCTCTATTTAACATATCTCGTAGTTCTAATAGATTGTTACCGGCACAAAATATATTCGTATCATCAACAAAAAGAATGAATACACATCACTATACATATCATAAATGATATAAAATGTGTATGTAATTAGAAAAGTATGTATTAGTTTAAAAAAGATTAGACAACTATCAAATATGTTGCAAAATTCAAATTGAATTAACCATAATTCCAACTGGATGACCCTTGACCCATTTGAGACCCCACCCGATCACTCTTGACCCATTTTATTTACATTGTGCACAGTTGCGTCCCCAGCATGTATGCTAGAAGGGCTACAGTAGACGGTAGACAGACTTGTTGTCTGTGAAACTATTATGATGTTACTATCTTAACCAATTGGTCTACTGTTGGATTTAAGTTTTAGAATGAGCAGTGATATTAGATCCTATGCACGTCGCGTTACCTCAATACACATTCACCATTCAGGATATTGACCCAGCCCTTTCATTTGCCCCCCCCCTTCCTGACTGATGGGCACAGCTGCGTATGTTGACCTTTCCTCGTACCCCATTTAAATTGGCCATAAACGTTTTTTCTTTTGTGTGACTGAAAAACAGTGCAGATGCTCTGAAATCATCTCTCGTTGATTGAAGCTGTAGTTGGTTGAAAGTTTTAATTTATAAGTTGCTGTTTCCAAACGCAAATATTGGCGACATCTGCTCTTGTGCAAAAAACAATAATTAATATGATAGTTATTGCGTTGTATGGATACACGGCTCGCATACGTTCCTCTCGTATGCCAATCTCTTGTTGTATCTATGAAAGAGATGACAACAATAAATTCCTTCCTCCCAGCGTAAGACTGAAGCTGTGTGACCAGTAATTCCACGTGTTTGCGGAACTAATTAGGCCTACTGTGTACCCTTTGTACGCGTACGGTAATAAGGTAGAACACATTCTCTTGATATGCCCAATACAATCTACACAGCATTGCCCACATTTCTTTCTCAGTACTTTTTATGTTCCTGCCCTGCTTTGTCCCTAATCCAATTTACATGGATTCTTTTTGTGACGGCAAGTGAATTCATTTCTAAAATTGACAACATTTTATCAAATCAAAATTATGTTTTCTGACAATTAATACGCTGTTCCGATGTCGCTTTTCAACCAGCTTGCATGCGCGCGCCACAGTGAGTTGAAAATACAATAAGTATATTTATATAGTATTTTTTTTTTTAATCACGACCCTTAGGAAGATAAGATATATATTTTATAAGGCTTATCTTGAATACATTTTTTTATTACTATTATGAAACAACAAGTATCTAAATAATAATAAATTTTCGCTTTGATTACCATTCTGTTTGCATCACACCACTTACATATTTCCTGAAGATCGTTGTTTACGTTCGGTTTAACTGACTGGATGGACTTTCCTGTGGCAGTGATGGTGGAGTCGTCAGCGTACATTTCCACAGTGACTTTTGTTGTAGTGTTCAGGAAACAGGAAACAGGAAATATTTATTCGTCCCAAAGACAACAAAACAGAGTATGTTCAAGGGCTTGTCATTCATGAACGCAGTGAAGAAGAGTGGTTCCAGAGTAGAGCCCCGAGGAAAGCCCGTTATGACCTCAGCTGACAGTGTGTCCTTAAATTGAACAACCTGCTGAAGCTCAGACAGTTATGAAGAGAACCATCGCATTGCTTGCTCTGAGCAACCGTAGATTGCCAATTTCTCCAGTAAGGCAATGTGATTCACAAGATCGAATGCCTTTAGCATGCCCAGCAGCACCACGCCATTCAAGAGTCCTTTGTCAATAGCTTGTGCACCATATGAAGCAAGTTGTGTAACATAAGGTAGGCGTACAGACTGTCATGTACGTGTATCCCTAAGATCTTGCTGAGAGCACGCAAGACTGGAATTGGTCGGTTGTTCCCTTTGTTTTCGGTAGGCCCCTTCTTGTGAATTGGGGTGACCTTAGCAAGTTTCCATAATGTTGGACATTTTATGAGCGATGTGATTGACACTGTTATGACTCCAGCAGCTGCTCTCAACATCCGAGCACAGATTTTGTCAACTCCGGTGGATTTGCCAAAATGAAGAGCCACTTGTGTTCAGTTCACAGTTTGTTCCAAGATTTCTGGGATGAAAAACTCACCATCCAGCTTATCACGAAACACATTTCTGAGCTGTGTGTGCTGTTGATGCACATTTTGGAAATCAACGGTGTATTGGCTGGCTGTGGATGTCAAATATTAATTGAAGGTGTTCGCGATTTCGCTTGGATCTGCGAACTCTTGTTCACCATCCCTGATGATCAGAGGGTGGGTGTTGTATCACGTGGACAGAGGGTGGGTGTTGTATCACGTGGACAGAGGGTGGGTGTTGTATCGCGTGGACAGAGGGTGGGTGTTGTATCACGTGGACAGAGGGTGGGTGTTGTATCGCGTGGACAGAGGGTGGGTGTTGTATCGCGTGGACAGAGGGTGGGTGTTGTATCGCGTGGACAGAGGGTGGGTGTTGTATCGCGTGGACAGAGGGTGGGTGTTGTACGAAACGAGCTAAAACATCTAATTCAGGAGAGACTTTTAACAATATCGCTAAAAACAAGCATTCCGCGACGTCTTCTGCGCTTTATCTCGAACCTTGATTGTTGAAACCATGACGCACAAAGATCCATTGGAATAATGTATGTAACGATACATGAAAAGTAGAAATTACTGATAATGCTCTCTATGTTGGAACAATATAGATAAGGCAACTTCTTCCAGAATATGCTTGTGGAATACAAACAAAAGGCATTTCCTATCTTTAATAGTAATACAATTAGATTATTTACCAGGGTATCTTGTACCAAAGACAAAAATGCATGTCCCTACAAAACGCCTGAATATGCAGCTGCTGCCAAAGGTAAGCCTACGTTTAGACAGCAAGCTATTTTGTCGTCTTCTGGTCGAAAACGCCGGATCCATTTTGTTCGAGCATAATGATGTCACCCCGACGTTCTTTTATAATGACTTCAATTTGTGGATCCATATTGTGACGCCACAATCTGAATTATGACCAATGAACGTGCGTCGTTGTCTCGGTTGGTATTTTGAGAGACGCAGTGACAGGGTTCGAAAATCGTGAAGATACGTGTATGAAGGAGTTACGATTCGGACACCAAATACCCTGATAGATTGGTAACAGGAATTAGCTTTCTGCCGTTCACGAAACCGATCATAGTTATCTCGAACCACTCACCACACTACGCACCACGCACCTCGAACCATGCACCATGCACTACGTACCACGCACCATATATTTATATATATATATATATATATATATATATATATATATATATATATATATATATATATATATATATATATATATGGCAGCATATTAAAGGCAAATGTTGAAATACATCTAAATAGTGGGTATCGACTTATTACGTGCGTTCGATGCAATCCGTCGCAAGAAACTCGTGGACGTTTTGCATTCGTTCCACGACATAGATAACGTCCGATTCACACAGTTTCTAGTATCGAAGACGAAAATCACCATCAGGCTTGACGACGTCCTGTTTGCTCAATTTAACGCGACAGTCGACATTATTCATCGTGAACCTCGAAGCAGCCCTTCAGACGCTGCGCGGACGCCTTCCAAGCCAACCACCAGCTGACCATTACCCACCCAGGGAGGGAACACGCAGACGACGTCGACTTCATCTCAACTAACCATAACTACCTGAGCAAAGTCAACGAGATCGCGCCAACAGCACAGGATGATTGGTTCGTGTATGTAAACGTTGACAAAACGGAGCCGAACAGCCGTGAAGCCGAATATGTTGCTGAAGAATGGAGGACGACCAAGAAACTTGGATCCTTGCTCGGAGCTGTCTCGCCGAAAAATGCTTGCTTTATATATCGGCAACGCATTTGTGCATCCAGTTGTATTGTACAGAACGGGTGCGTCGAACCTGATGGTGTTGGAAACGGAAGAACTAGTTGTCTTCCACCAAAAGCAGCTCCGCTCACTCATCGGGAAATAAGCACATACGTAATGAACATACGATGGCGCAGTGAAGTGAAACGTTTTTGTGACAATTTGCACCTAACAAGTAAATTATTGCAGCTGCATAGTTATTTCAAAAGTATACATTAACGAACGACGTTGTCACAAAATTATTCGTGCTCAACAAAACTGTATGTACATTATAAATAGTTGTTTCATGCTCTTGCTAACAGATAACAAAGTAGGTATAATGCGTCCCATCTCGCCCCATATTACCCTACGCAATCTGTATACTCATCTGTTGGACTTTTTCGTAGATTTTCTTGTACTTGAGCCGACTGGCGGCCATCGACTTCTCTGTGAGATGTAACCTTTGTGACGTCATTCTCGCGCTGTCACGTGTGCGTGGAACTCATGTTCACAGCTTCGCAGTGTATTCGCTTGGTGGCGTCGTGGGATTCTCGTGGCTTTTATCACTAGCTCTGCTTTTATACACAAACTCCCTGACAATGGCGCCACTTAGCATATCATCGTGAGTGACTTACATTCACTAGGCTATATGGATGTTGGGGAGTTTGCTCTCCAGACATACCAGTAGCGCCCTGCTAACAGGTATGTAGCTTCACTACGTAATGAACTAACAGTTACATATAATTAAGTGATAATATTAAAAACGCTGAATGTTTTGAATGGAATGAATGGGTGTGCACAATCAGTAGTGCTTGGATGCAAAATGCAAACACCAGCAGGGATTGAGCCTGCCACACAACACTTATATTTTGTCATTAGAATGTTTGTAATATGTTATATTTCATGTTGTGACGCACTAACATTGATAGTAGGCATAAATAACATTATTAGTCTATTACATTAATATTGAATTATGCAGATTCAAATTCTTGCATTGCGCGAATGCACCGGAAGTGGCCAATCTAAGATGGCGCATACGGCCCTTTAACTGATTTCATGATTTAACGAGGGATTTAACGAATGCAACACACGCCAAGGAGCAAAGGTTTATCATATCGCCAACAATAGTATCGAAGAGTTGTATTATCTGGTATGTACATTTATTATGTATGCCTCCGTCCCAACGCCGTCATTTTGTGGAAAAAATGCATTAAAGAGTTAGTTGACCAAGGGTAAGTCGAACCGTCTAGAAAGTACCTCGTCTCCCTGTCTTTGTAGTACAAACCATAATTATATTCATTTATAGATGCACTAACCGATAGGGCCTACACTACCTGCTAAACTAAACAAACGTGATATATTCTACCTAATAAACCCGAACCAGAGCTACACCACCAGCTGCAATGCGCCGGTACACCCAGCTCGCTAACAGTCTATCCACATTTTGTGTGCCGCTAACACAGAGTCGTTAGTTGTATTGGAAGTACAAGCATATTAATTGTTACTAGCAATTAAAATATGTCCCTCTATGCCCCAATAAATAACTCCATATGTGTGCGCACGCACACACACACACACACACACACACACACACACACACACACACACACACACACACACACACACACACACACACACACACACACACACACACACACACACACACACACACACACACACACACACACACACACACACACACACACACACCGAATCTCTAAGCCTTGAGAGAGGGTTGACTCGTACCCGGTAGAAGTAGAAGAAAAGGAAGAAATATGTCCAATCGTGTGTAGGGTCCGATTAGAAAGGTTCGGAGAGCCATACTCTGTGTACGTATGAAAATCAATACTATGTCATATATGTGTATTCCATGGTTTGGACACTCTCTTAAATTATTTACCCAAAGAGCGAAACTAAATCTAAGAAAAAATGCATTCCCTATTAGAGTGGCTGAACCATGGAACATTCTCCCAAACTCTGTAATACTAGCAAGATAAACTCATTTAAAAACAAACTAGACAAATTCTGCCCTTGAATGGATAGATGATCCGGTTTCTTGGTTATTAATATTAAGCATAATTACCTCTCAAGAAACTTAGTGTTCGTTCTGTATATTTCAACTGCATCTCGCAGTCTTCTTCAGGAGAAAAATAAAGGAGGCGATTAACATCCACAGAGAGAAACCTACGCTGAACCGAGACGTTGGCCAGGAGCTCCCACCAGTCCTACTCCAGCTTGTGTCACATGACATAGGTCATGTGACACATCCGTAACTTCAGTCTGCTGATGCAGTTGAAATATACAGAACGAACACTAAGTTTCTTGAGAGGTAATTATGCTTAATATTAATAGACAAATTCTGGTCTACCCAGGCAATAATATACGACTATGAATCTCCTTTAACAATAACTACTTGAAACGGAAATTACGATATAAAAATATTTGATTCTGAAGAAGAAGATCTGATCATGGAGGAACCATCTGGATCCTGCGATCAGAATCGTCATAAGGTATCATGAGGTAAGGTATGATATAGTGGCAAATAGTGTTTATAAACAAACTTACCTTTTTCATCGCAATGAGAATCGAAACCGAAATACATTTTGACATTTCTTCTTCCGCATTCTGTTAAATCACCAAGTTACTGTTTATATAATACACCCTTTGTTTTATTCGTCTCTGTCTCGGATCACCTTTTCTGCACCTATTTTATCCGACTGGCTGTCAACGTCACGCCACGCCCCAACATCAATTTAGCAGATCATATAATAATAATATCATGCATTGCACACGAACTTGCTATCTTGCACACTCCTACACTATTTCAATTGGACGAGTTACGCTTCTCAGTCACGGTTGGACCTATACACCCTACAACAATTGTCGGATGCATTAACAGATCGAAGGATCAGCTTAGCAGGGATTGTTATATAAGACATGTCAGATTCAAGAATTTGGTGATATTTGTATTGTTCGCTGGCAATTGCGGCGTATCGTGGTGTATTGTCTGTGCTGGAGCTGGGAGGTCGGCATCGAGCAAAGATGTTTGCATAAGACAATCTTTAGCAGCATCACGCCTTGACACTTGTCAACGCCGTGAATGACGTTGTAATCCTCATTTAGATGCGCAGTTTTATTATTGTAGTTCTTCTGGCAGGTTGTTCTATCGCGGACACGTAAACAATCTGTTTATGACAATTTTCTCAACACGCTTATTGGTATCCATTCAGTGTGGCTTCATTTTTCAATATGGACAGACAGAGACACCCCCTCATGTATCAACGATACTCACGACACGCACACCAACACGCACTTACGGTGTAGTCCACCTCGCTCCACCAGCCCACCTCATACGACTGTAGGGGGGTCTGATTTTAACCACATATATTATTTGCATCAATTTGTTTTAATATTATTTTTCATTTTATATACACCTATGCATGCTGACCACAAACTCCCATGTTAGCCCCAGAAGGGGTTGTGTGGAGTATATAAACTCACGACTCAAGCACACCAACACGCACGTACGCACGCACGCACGCACGCACGCACGCACGCACGCACGCACGCACGCACGCACGCACGCACGCACGCACGCATGCATGCACGCAAGATTTAAAACATACACACAAAGGGACACGGAGGCACACAAATGCACACACGCGCAATTATTTGTAATCAATACTAATATTGACACAGTAGTTTGATGTTAATTAATTTTACAGAATAATTTCATAATTTCACTTCACGTATTAAAATTCAATGCAACATTTAAATTCCTTGGTTTCGTATGCCAATCAGCAACATGCTAATTGTTAAGTATTTGCATAAACGTCGGAAGAATATTGGGAGAGGAGGGACAAAGTTGATGGCTGCGAGCCATTGCCTCGAATGGAAGTGAGTGTCACGTAGGGGAGACCGGGGCTAGTTGTATACATACAAGGGTACGTTGATACAAATTCGTTTTACGACGACATGGCACACACACACGGAGTCACCATCGAGAGTAGTTGATTGGAAGTTCGCCCGCGGACACACTGTCCAACATTCGGGAGATAAGACGACGAAAATAACGAGGTGTGAGCAAAAACGACTTTTCACCACCTAAAACTGTTTTGCACCACATAATATCATCCCACGCAGCCACGTTTTATGTTTCTTGACTGAAACTTGAAACACCTACTATATAGTATAAGGGGTTATGCCAAGTAGAAGTTAAACAGAAATTCAGGATTTGTTATCGTCCACGTGCGTTCATCTGCAAAAATTGTGTTTGGGGCAAGTTGTTACAATTGTATTGGGGCAAATTCTTACAATTGTATTGGGGCAAGTTGTTACAATTGCATTGGGGCAAGTTGTTACAATTGTATTGGGGCAAGGTGTTACAATTGTATTGGGGCAAGTTGTTAAAATTGTATTGGGGCAAGTTGTTACAATTGTATTGGGGCAAGTTGTTACAACTGTAACAACGCACGGGCAGCTCTTACCGATGGCTCAGCCAGCGAATTGCTTGCTGACAATGACTGAAATAACTACATTTATTTAACTACGACCTGTGATCGCTTTGCTTCACACGTGAAGCCTAGCGTATTGGTTTATAACCAGTACTGTAAATGCGTGCAGCGTGAAAGTGTTTAAACATAAAATTTATAAATATCTCAGAAGAGTGGGTTACATATAAAACAAATCGTTCAACTGTCGATAGGTTAATGGCTTCCTTGTCCACCTGCCATCTGTGTGTTTTGCCTTGGATAGCAATCTTGTTAAATTTCGTTAGATATTCATGGAACAGCCCTATTTGAGCAATTAATACATATTGCACGATTTATTGAAATGTGGATGTTCGTGAGTGTGTACATTATTCAATCAAGTAGAAGTCGCTTTACACATATATTGCCATTCACTATATCATACTCCATTTAATAATTTATATTTCATTCACCATTGTTTATAATGTAAGAATACGGGGAAAGAATCCCCTTTAGTAACTAACAAGGACAAGCTTAATATATGAAGCTGTGAACTCATACATTGTTGTGCACACTGTGTGTAAGATGCATAAGTGTGTATAATCCAAGTAATGCAATAACAGTAACATAGGCGAGTGACACTTGCTTTGCGATCCACAAGTTCTTTACTTTAATAACTTGCCCCGTTTACGGGGCTAGTTGTTACAGTCGACCGCGCCTGGAAAACTTCACATCTACCTAACTATACTATGGAACACAACTGGTATGATGCACATTATTAATACGAATAATACATTTAATGTATACGTTGATAGAAATAATGCATATAATATGTTTTTTACAAAAAGTTACTTTAACTGAAAGTGGTAACAACTAGACCCGGTCTCCCCTATCCCCACCAAATCCGCACCTGGATTCATCAGTAATCATCAGTATATGAGCTAAAATTGTCTTTTAAAGATCGTAATTTAGCGATCAAGTATAACTCTATAAATTGTCTTTTAAACATCGTAATTTAGCGATCAAGTATAACTCTAGTTCTAGCATGCATAGCTACTGCACGCAAATATTTAGAAATGTCGACATTTCGGGAGCATTTTCGTAGCTTCCCTCGTGGAGCGTAACTCGTCTTGTTTCGGTAAAATATTCTACCGCGCTCCTCCAATTCTCTCCCCCTTTTAAAGCTAGTAAAATCACTTTCCCCAATACCAACGCACGCATGCGTTGGATAGCCTGACTTTACAACAATCTTCCAAAACTATCTTACGCATGCGTCACCGGAATACACCCAATTTGCATAATATTATTATATTACGAGAACAGCTCCAAAAGCGCGGTTTGCCTGTTACCGACTCCATTTTGTGTAGACCTTTCCGTGAAGCACCAGCAGCCAATCAGCTTCATTATCGAGTGTCTACACTACACAATTAGTTTTCATGATTTTACTTTTCAGTATGGTAGTTGTCTCAATAGAATCAATTACAGTTTAAAGTTCGAAGAATCGAATGCATCGTATAAACTAATAAAAGTTTACTCTCATTTGGTGAGTTAACCAATTAATCTGATGAGAGCCTAATTACATATAAGCATCAAGAATCTGGGTGCATATACAGTCTTTCTCATTGAAGTACGACAATCACTGTTTTGTTAAGAAAAAATGACGAGTAAGCTTTTAAAGCAGTATGCATTTTGTTGGTCTCACAAGCTCTAAAAAGTAAACATGATGACTGATTCGATACGTCGTGGTATGCTCGAAGTAAGATTTTCACAGTACGCCATTCTCGCCGTTAGGGGTTTCCGACAACATCAGTACCCCTGGCAGATCGATATGTTGAAACGTGGACTCTTTGAAAGGTCGATCTGATATGTGTAATGTAATACTACTACCACCCCTGGCTAGCGAAGATGCAATACTCGTATGATTTTTAAAGACCCATACATGTTTGATTGCTTCAATTAACTTTGGCATTGAGCTGGGCTACAGCTTTCTTTCTGCCACAAGTTCTCTCTTGGGTTCAGGTGAGGCGCATTACCCGGCCAGGGTAGAACCCGAAAAATGGCGTTCGCGAGCCATGACGTCACTGAGCGTGCTGTTTGACATGGAGCTTCGTCAAGCAAGAATGTTTCACAGTCCAACAGTGTCATCTCCGTCAGTATTTTGTCTTGTTGGCCATGCTGGTCAAATATTCATGAGTCTTGCATTGGCACGCCCCAAAACGGCCTCATCGTGCAGAACAGGGAGTACGAATTTTTCTGCTAGGGCGTTCTGTTAGGTATTTCATGTGAATGTTCTGAATTGAGACATTCAGCAGGCGCTTCTGCATTTTGACCTTCCTGCAAGTTCGGGTCAGCTTCTTGCCAGGAATTGATCGGCTGTTGTCATCTCGACAAAAGTAGTCGGCGACAGACTTCTTCAGTTCTTCTCACATGGCTTTCGACACTGATGTATGTACGTTGTCTGGTCTTCCGTGCCACTGTATTTATCCCATCGTTTCTGGGATATCCCAAAAGCTTGTTGTGCTTGACGCTACAAATGGTATCGTTTCACTATTTTGCCTGTCAGAAGTTTGGCACGTTGGCGCTGCCTTTCCGATTTAGCATGCTTGTAGGCTCTCTTAAGGTCTGCAGTTAAGGCATGGTGGACGTTGAGGGTTTCTTAAATGGTCGTGGTACATAAAGGTATCTCAGGAGCCTCCTGGTTTTGGACCTTGGAGTATCAGATGTTCTCTCGTGAGCTCTCACTGCCCTTTGGTAGCATTTCTTGTACATTTTAGCTTTGTTGATTTGCTTCTTTAAAGAAACTCTAAATTTGTTTACCTCTCTGTAGGACTTGGCCTTATTCCATGGGCAAACTATTATAAATGTATACATTTAAGCATCTATACAGTACATATAACATAACTTAAGACCTGCATTTTTATTTTCATCGTTGGCGAATCACTGCAATGAAAACCTGTGGTAGGACGTTTAACACATAATATTAATTTTCCTTATTTGTTCTACGACAAATACCAACATCCTCTATATATACAGAGAAAAGTAGTGGAAACGAAATTAAGATATCAGTTCCAAAATTAGATATAATATAATTATTGGCCTAGTACAAAAATTATAAATAGTACGTTGGTGGAATTAGTCAACATTATTTTTATCGGTTTTTTTTTACAAAGTAAGGTGGGATTGTAAAATAAAATATAATGATCTGGCCGCACCTTGAAATTGTAGGCAGCTGGTTAGGGTTGTTCAAATAATTCTCGCTTGGGGCATTTGGTGGGGTGAGCTGTGCATCTAGATCAGCTTTCCTATGTCTGTCTCTTTTCTGCGTGTCTTTCCATTGTTTTCTCTTTCTACGTCGAACTCTTTCTGAAAGTTCTGCAATCTTCTTTACTTTTCCTTCTGCTTTCTTCTTCTGCCATGCCAGCTTTTCTTTTTCCAAGGAAGCCTGACTTCTAGCAGGGTCAGCATCACGACGAGAGCGATACTGCCTCTGTTTCTCTGCTGAGCTCCATTTCATGCACTGCAATCTACATGAAGTGTTGGCAATTATATTACCTGCAATTGTGTAGAACCCCATACTAATAAGTTGACCTTACTGAGTAATATCATGTTTTTACAACACATATTCGTGTATGAACAGATGAAAAACAAGATGTATTAATCCCAAACATCAACCATGTTACCCAGAAGTCAACCCTGTTACTGCCTGAGATAACAGGAGCTGACGGTAATAGGGTGTGACATAATAGTGGATGATCTGCTTTGTAGGCTCGCATTGATGTTGCTCATTATCACTAAGTCACATGATGTCAACCCTATCACTGCCTGAGATAACAGGAGCTGACGGTAACAGGGTGTGACATAATAGTGGATTGTCTGCTTTGTAGGCTCGCATTGATGTTGCTCATTATCACCAAGTCACATGATGTGTTATGTTCACTTTATCTTACAGCATCATTATTAGAAAGGTTTACATTTCTAATGTGACGTGCAATGAAGGGACACAAAGTAACAGGGGATGACGTGCAATGAAGGGACACAAAGTAACAGGGGATGACGTGCAATGAAGGGACACAAAGTAACAGGGGATGACGTGCAATGAAGGGACACAAAGAAACAGAGGATGACGTGCAATGAAGGGACACAAAGTAACAGGGGATGACGTGCAATGAAGGGACACAAAGTAACAGGGGATGACGTGCAATGAAGGGACACAAAGTAACAGGGGATGACGTGCAATGAAGGGACACAAAGAAACAGGGGATGACGTGCAATGAAGGGACACAAAGTAACAGGGGATGACATGCAATGAAGGGACACAAAGTAACAGGGGATGACGTGCAATGTGGGGACACAAAGTAACAAGGGATGACGTGCAATGAAGGGACACAAAGTAACAGGGGATGACGTGCAATGAAGGGACACAAAGTAACAGGGGATGACGTGCAATGAAGGGACACAAAGTAACAGGGGATGACGTGCAATGAAGGGACACAAAGTAACAGGGGATGACGTGCAATGAAGGGACACAAAGTAACAGGGGATGACGTGCAATGAAGGGACACAAAGTAACAGGGGATGACGTGCAATGAAGGGACACAAAGTAACAGGGGATGACGTGCAATGAAGGGACACAAAGAAATTGCTAAAAATTGGCAAACAATATGTAGAATATGTACATGCGGCCCTAACATGTTAATAGTTTAAACGTGTTATTAGGGGATGGTGATTTTTTTAAATTGCACTTAAATGTGTGCAAATGGTAAGCCTGAAAGGTAAGCATTTGGGCCTGGGGACATGGTAATTTTGACCTGGGCATATAGTAATAATTCAACTCCTTTGCAAACAGTCAACTGAAGGCACTAAAGTGATACCGAATAATAAAGGTAAACTATTTGTACATCAATAAGCATGCTTCTGTTTGTCCTATAAAAAGCAAATTCATAACTAATAGAGGCCAAGTGAGCAGGACACAATATAGCAGGACACAATATAGCAGGACACAATATAGCAGGACACAATATAGCAGGACACAATATAGCAGGACACAATATAACAGGACACAATATAGCAGGACACAATATAGCAGGACACAATATAGCAGGACACAATATAACAGGACACAATATAGCAGGACACAATATAAGAGGACACAATATAGCATGACACAATATAGCAGGACACAATATAGCATACCAAATTGGTGGAATTACCCATATGTGGTTTGGTGTCCGCTACAGTATTCCTACAAGTCTTTGTTGTTCTGAACTGGGTAAATGAGCTCTCAACTGACAACAAGGCTCCGCTAAAAGCCCATCGAGTGGTGACGGTGTTGCCCGCAACGACACCAGTCGAGCCGCTTCTGTGCCATTATTAGCGTCAGTCGTGGCTGCTTTGCGGGTTTCCTTTCTGCGCAATCAATCCAAGCTGCTTATTCAAGTGTCGTTTCATAGTTGCTACGCCAACGATGCTGTCAGTTTGTGTTGGCAATTGTGCGCGTATCTTCTTGTTGTGTAGAGTCGATGGATGAAGCGATCCTCACGCAACATTGACTTTTTTGCTATTTCGCTTGGCAAATGATCCCTGTCGCCGCGTCAACTTTCCTGTTTCGTGATAACGTTTCAGCACTAAAGAAACAGTCATTTTCCGTATGCTACAAAACATGCTCATATTAGTTGCTACGCTCATAATATCCTACTAACAAAGTAGACCGCCATCGGGCGGTAACTTTTGTGTCTGTGATACATAAACATTGGGAGAGTAAATAGAAACCAGCAAAATACATTATGACGGCTGCAAATATTGAATCACCATGTTTTCTTTTATTGTCCACAAACATGTCTGTGTTTATTCTCAATAGTCTTGGAAACACATAATTTAAACGTTTATGAAATCATAATCATACTTTTCTGGAAAAAAACACTGAGTCTGGACAATCGATGCTAACATCGAGGCAGTGTCGAGGCTATCACCTGGTGAGTAATCTGGTGACTAGTCCTGGTTCACTCCGATCCCGCATGGTGGCGATACTACAACCATACCAACATTAAAAGACAAAGGGCGCTACCCACGCACAAACGCACACAGACCCGGTGAGACGACCTAGCGATGTACAGAAAATGAAACAGATAGTTGGGTCAAGGGGCACCACAAGGCAGCTAGAGCCAGGAGGCATGACGGGAATAATTGTGTTGTATAAGCTGGATATACCATGTATGCTATGTTAAGAATAAGCATCATCTGGAAAGGCAGGGTCATAAACTCCCAATCAAACATAAACTCCGTATAACATTCGTAGTATCCATCCTCCTGTATGGATGAGAGAGTTGGACTTTGGCAGCAGAAACAGAGACACGAGTACAATCTGAAAATGTTTCAAAACAGTCTTCTTCGTGTCTTACACCGAGCACAGAACCAACGAACACGTGAGACAGCAAATGGTGAAACGACGCGAGCTCTCCTGCTTTGGTCACGTCACTCGGCACACCACCTCAAACAAATCCTGAATTTAAAAGGCACACTGGAGGGCAAGACAAGACGGATCCAGAACAAAACTGGCTGGACAACATGAAAGAAAAAATAAGCGTCAAACGGGCCAGCAATGCCCAACACAAGACATACCAGACTGGCTTTGACTTTTTGTCAAAATAGCACCGCTACGACCGCCCAAATCAAGGAATGAAGTGAAGTGGCAAATTTTACCGCGAATGGACAGTCTTCCACGCTTAAAATGGTCATTAATATAACACAATAATTAACAAAGTAAATATAATGCCTCATATCAAAAGTTCAACAAAGACGACCAACGTACTGCTTATTAACACTACGTCAAATGTTGTTCAAATTTGTAAGGAATATATAATGTGTTCAGATTAAATTTTAAGCGCTACACATTAAGCGCTACACATATTCTGAATTGTTGGACACCCAGATCGCCTCTCCTGTTAATTGCTCGATAGATGATTCCAAAGAAAACGACATCGTTGGCGTCCCAAGAGACAATGGAAGGATATATAACATTGGACACAACTTTTGAACTGGACGACACTACAAGCTGAGACAAAGGACCATGAACGGTGGAGGAGCGTCACTGATGGTTGTTTAATGCGGTCAAGCGACTGTTGAAGTCGTGGGAATAATATATATGCGCGTTTTGAAATAAATTGCTTGCTCTCTTGGAAAATATCCTGCGGTACATTTCACGAAACTCTGGTCGATATTCGACGCAGGGGGCCATCCATAAAGTACATCATCCTCGGGGGTGTCTGTGTATAAGTGCTGAGGTGCGTTACACGCGTGAACAGTCTACAAACTCTGGTCGATATTCGACGCAGGGGGCCATCCATAAAGTACATCATCCTCGGGGGTGTCTGTGTATAAGTGCTGAGGTGCGTTACACGCGTGAACAGTCTACAAACTTGGTAAAAAATAAATGTATGCATAATAGATGGGGGGGGGGGTCTTTCTCAAAACGAACGTGTTTTCATAGGAATGTACAGGCCAGCGTTACGAAGCGTGACAAGGGGTGGGAGGTCTAAAATAGCGTGGCGTACTTTATGGATATCCCCTACAACCTATTCGCCGTGACGCAGTCTGAATATGCTATTTTGGGTAGAGTCCATTAATAAACTCCAGTTAACAGAGTTGTGTGACGTTGGTACATGTCGACAATGTATGTGCCTCAGGCCAGACATTACATATATACACGCTATAATAGTTGCACACCGTGTGAACTGACTAATTCCTGCGTCCGGTCCTTTTTTCTGCTCCTAACCATAATCCGCGATATCTTTGATATCCTATTTGAAGTTCCATATCTTCTAGAATATAGGCCTATATGTGTAGTCCTTGTGCAAATAAATAAATGTCGCCACATATAGCGTAAATGAAAATTATATTGACAATGAAAATTATATTGACAATGTAGAAGTTTTAACTTTGCTAAGATCGTTAGTTTGCGGAGCTGGTTATCGTGGACATCACTATTATTATTTCTATCACTACGACATCACCGGCCCTGCAGACTGTTATATAAAACATCTTGATTGCAGTATGATATCACAATGCCGTGGGGCAATGTGATTGGAACGCTAAGATTAGAATTCAATGGATGGAGTGGAAAATGGGTCGCTTTGGTCTCAGAGTGACAAATGTCACAGGGAGCCGGTTATTGGATGTTGCTACAACTCAATGCTGGTGACGAATACACTCTTGAGCCATTCCAAAGCCACCAGAATAACTAGGTGTTCCCCCACTGGCATCGACCGCAAACAAACTGATTATATACTGATAAGCAGACGCTGGCTGTCTGGCATATAGAGGTAATAAATAGAGCATGTGAAGGTGGAGCATGTCCACACAATTAAGGTAGAATGTGCCATAACTAGTGAACCGTTTATGTTAGAAGGGTAAAATTTAGCCTTGCTAATATGTATATTTAGTAGTTTATTACTACAAATTACCAAACTTCAACTCCACTAAGAAAAACGTATATGTTATCAATATGTATTGATTACTGGTGTGCAGATATGCCCTATGGTACTAGGGCATAACCACGTAGGTATGTGCGAACATGCATCGCGTATTTCAGGCCTTTGCTACAGAGCAGACTACAAACTGGCTGCAGATCATAATGTCCTGTTAGGTATATCCATAAATATTACTTCGGGGTCAAATACGCCCATATAAATAATATAAACATAACTGTGTGTAGATTGTATAATAATATTGCCCAAACTGGACGATATCTGGTGAAGTAGATGCGTGATATTGATCTGTCACAACTGCAGCGCACACAAAAAGCCATGCGACGAAGAAAACCAAGACACAGAATAAAAACAATGTTATAATTGCACACGTCAAGATACATGAACAATGAACCCACATTAACTATCATGTCATAAAATTACTGTCTTTAGCAGATCCCACCTCAAAATCCCACCTAACATATATTTTTTAGGCCAGTCTCCCACCTATTTATAGGCCAACCGCCCACCTCCCACCATTTTTTAGGACCACCCTCCACTTCCTGTCACATCCCCTCTATAATGAAACATGGGTTTACTGACGAGCATCCCTATCGTAAGGCGTATATGTCATATATCACGTAATGTCTCGCGCATCCGTAAATACGGGCGAATCCAATTAAATACATATTTTAATAACATCTACATCATGCCGTTACGTTATGTAAATGGACTTACTACACTGGCGCATATCCGCACACGACTGGGGCATATTCTGACACGCCTGTGTGGATAAATGTTTATTTGTGCAACAGCAACAATAATGACACACATTAAAAAATGCACGTGGATAAACCATGGTAGAATACCACGATATACCATGGAAACCGTGGTATACCATGGTGCTTTGAAACAGGGAAACCATGATAAAATACCATGGTGTTTTGAAACAGGTAAACATTGTATACCATACAATACCACGGAATACCATGGCATACCATGGTATACCATACAATTCCATACTATATTTTCATAAGGGTGAGTACCGTGGACGTGGAAGATGCGTGCGATCAAGAGGCTGAAATAAGGCACATCACCTGGGGTGGACGGGATACCAAAAAAACTGTTGTCAAGAAAGGGTCTGGCGGTTGGTAAGATACTAGGCAAGATCTGCGAAGAGATGGGGAACACGACCACCCAGTCAAGCTAAGGAACCCAAACCCTAATGATACCACTCCACAAAAACGTAACGTAAGGCAATGTAAAAAATACCGGACACAATAATTAGGCTTAATCTCTCAATCGTGATTCCGGCACACCTACAGCCGCCACGCCCTTCGTTGAATTCTAAAGTGGTGAATTCAAACGTATCAACATAACAAACTTCTAACGCTTTATAAATAAACCATCACTATGTTAATGTTACACAAGTGACTCATCACCCTTATGAAAATATATGTCATGACAGGTAAACCATGGTAAATAATGGTAAACCATGGTGCTTTGAAACAGGGAAGTCATGGTAAAATACCATGGTGTTTTGAAACAGGTAAACCATGGTATACCACAGTTTACCATGTAATGTCATGGTTTACCATGTAATACCATGGTATATCATGGTATACCATGGTATTTTCATAAGGGCACGGTGAATAGTTCTGGAGAATGTCTGAATAGCCACGTATGTCGTTTTCTCTGGCCCAGAGCAAACTGCGCTGGTCGTATGTAATAATCTGTCCAGATCATTAAGCTGGGAGTACACTAGTAGGCTACCCTAATGACATCTCGTGAGTGACATAACAGACAAATTATAGGTAATAAATCCACCAGGGTTACATCAGTAAAACTGGACAATCTGGAAATAGACAACATTCAATATGCTGATGGCACCGAACATGATCTAAGTGGCCTGACAAACCGACTTTAATCTACATTAATCAATTGTAGCATGAAGACAAACACGAGCAAATATAAAGTAATGAATTTGAGATCGAAATTAGATCATCGTCTTGTGGTGAACATTGATGGAGAAGGTCCATTCTGGTGACTCTTCCAGATACTTGAGAGAATTGATAAACCCAGAAAACCTGCGGAAACCTGCTGATTTTTGCAAAGCGACAACAGTTACGAAAGTACGGACATATTGTTAGTCACCCAAATCGCCTCTGTCACAACTTGCTCGACGGGGAATTCCATTGAAAACGACACCATCGACGTTCCAGTAAAAAAATGTCAGACGGGGAGGTGGAGGTGAACCGTAAAGGTGGAGGAGCTTCCCTTCACCTTCACCTATCCTCTTCGGGCACAGTGGCCCATAAGGCCGAAGTGCATCGCCCTGTCAGCTGCTACGCATCTAGCCTCGTTCCAGCAGTTCCACCCCAGTACGCGTCTTTCATTTCCAACAGTTGATCGCCGCGTTGTCTTTAGTCGACCAACATTTCTTCTACCTTCGGGCGTCCAGGTCAACGTCGTCTCACATTTGCTGTTCTTGTCCATCCGTAAGATATATCCTGCCCATTTCCATCTTCTTAACTTGACCTCTGTGCTGACTGTCTTAATTTTTTTTTTTTTAAAGAATATCTTGATTTGATACAACTAATTTGTAGGATTCGCATTAGAAAAAATGTATCTTACTTTCTGTTGGCGTCTTGAATTCGTTTATGTTTTACTCCCTATTTTAACAAGTATGTTAAAAAGCCTCAATTTAGATCTCAATGTGTATATATTTGAACTCCATATTTGCTTTAGCTTCATGTATGATACCCTAGCTTTACGAATTATGTTAACAACGTCATCACCGCCTACTCCTTGCTTACTGACGTTTGCATCCAGGTAGTTATACTTGTCCACTTCCTTTAGTTCTTGACCATCAATTAGTATTCTGTTTTTGCATTTACTGTTTATCATCAATACTTGAATTTTCTTTTTATTTATTCTTAGTCCTGTCCTTGCTGCAAATTGATTAAGTTATCTTTTCCTTGTTTGTTGTGGATGTTTAATACGCCCCACACGACTTGGAGTCACGAGAAGAAGAATTCAAGGGAAAAAGAAGATAAGGAGGAAATAAAAAGAGGAAAGAAGAAAATGAGGGAAGGGGAAAATAGGAAAAGACGAAAGAGATAAAAGAGGAAAAGGTTGAAAAGGAGGAAAAAGATGAGACGAAAAAAAGGAGAGTAATAATAGTAAAAAAAAGGAAAATGAGGAAACGGGGGAAAAGGAGAACAATATAAAAATACGAAAAAGAAAAAAGAGGAAGAGGAAAACTAATTACTAATTAGTAATCACCGAATTACTAATTACTAATTAGTAATCACCGAATTACTAAGTAACACTGCAGTCATAGAGGTAGCCATGCAGGAGGCATGGAGCTCTCCCAATCCGGAATGAAAAATAGGTCCTATACCAATGCTATTATTTTGTTCCCAGCTCGCTCGAATCGCCCCTTCCATAAAAAAAATCCTCCCTACGGTGGTTATACATTTAACAGTAACAATTTGTATATTTATGTAGGCGTATTAATTGTAGGCTACGCACGTAGCACGCAAGCTACGTGTCTATACGGCCTTGTTAGGCTAGGCCTATCTTAAAATCTAAATAATGCATGCAGCTCATCATTTATTGTGTATGGAACATCTTTCTTAGTACCAGGTAATTTAATTTACACAGCGACTAAGTACATCTAAAGTGCAATTGATACTATGTGGACAGTACGTGTAGTATCCTCTACCAATAAAAAATATGGCAGTAGACCTAATCAGGTAATAAATGTTACCCATCATGACCAGGAAAATTATAAACGTTCCATTTAATTGTGCGATGTGTACCGCATCATCATAATTTCGAACAATCAACACGACTGAATAGACAACATCGACGCCGAACTGCTAGTCACATGCTTCGGAAAATGTGGTTATCACTTCAATCACAACATCTTGTGGCGGTCTCTGCCATTTGTCATTTGCGCAGCACCTGCCAACTCGAGCCTTCGGCATGACGTCAAACACCACGTGACACGCGGGACGTACACAAAATGTGAGGTATTTAGCGATTTCAGTTTCCGTTTCTAATTTATCTGGAATAACCTGGCATGCGCGGCGATGGTAATACAATCACCGAATGAAACTTCGTAGACGGATCACTGGAGCGTGTATCGTTTGTTAAATTTGGGCGACGTTTCGAACAAATTTGCGTGGATGTGGTGCGGGATCGAACGCGGCAGCTCTCTCGATGGTGGAAGTGTTTATTGTTTTTCCAATATGGCGACATCGAGCAATGGGAACGAAGACTCCTCATCCGTGTGTTCGTCGTCGGAGAGCCGAGGGAGTTTGGGCAGTCCGTCGCCGCCGGCCTCTCCGATCGTCACTGGTAGTTGTCCATCGGTGCCGTCGAAGCGGGCAGCCTCAGGGCCGCGATTTAAGCTCATTCAGGAGGGCGATGTTACTGTGTGTCGACTGAACCATACCCGCACGATTGTGAGCAAAATCATGAACTCGCGCTATCTGAGACGCTGGGAAACCCATCACCTCATACTAGATGAAGGCGAAATTCGGTCGACCACGGTAAGTTCACATCGTCAGCAGCATGCGTGTCATATACTTTGTTATAACAATGGAGCGCATCCTAATAATAGAACACAACCTAATAATAGACCGTCCTTATTCTGGCACAATTTACAATGTGCAGTTACATCACAAAAAGGTATCTATGATCGACTTCGATGTATGATATGGTAAGATGAAGATCATATGGTAAGATAACCATTTCCATCATTATCAAAACGCACACATAAACATGGTGGCATTACATAATAAAGATGGGCACAGTTCAGTGTGCAACTTTAACTGAAGGTAAGGTTTGATGAAACATGTCCTCAAGTGAGTGCTCTATTTAGCTGCATAAAATATCCATGATTGGAAAAAATGGTTGGGTGATTTTTAGAGGAGAAATGTCAGAGTCGTTATGGGGACTTATGGCTTAAAATCTGCAGATGTTTCTATGATCAAAATTGGAGAGTAGAGGTGTAATTAAGGACAGGTTAATTCCTATAACTTTGTACATTGTAATTCTGTTTTTTAATGTGAGATTACTTTGTTGGTAGTGTTGTGTGTTTCATGATGTTGAGTCATGATTATTCATTTTGGCACTAAACTATGATTTATATTTTATGAAAATAAATATGCGCTAGAGTATTATGATAAGGATTCCAGGTAGAACAGAGACGACTACTTCATGCTTCCAACTAGTGGTAGCTCCGACATATGACTCTTTTATTCCCAATAAATTTTTTTTTCCCACACTATGCATTTCATTCAAGTTCCAGGAAGCAATGTTATCATCTGGTAATGATCATTTGTTGCTTCTATTCAATATGGAAGGGTCAAAGCCATCTACATTAGTAATAACATCCAGTTCTAATTACCCATAAATACAGTGGGTGCATGGACTGATAAACGTATGTGGATTTTAGTTTCATTGAGTTTATCTCATGATAGTTTATAGAGTCTAACAACATTGGCTTTGCAGTTGTGCTATATTGGAAAAGTGACCCTCAGATTCTACTTAGCCATTTGAGGTTTTACTTACATTAAAAACAGCTAAGTAAGGGTATTAAATAAAATGTGTGTGTGGATTTTGTATTTATGTCATAATGAAAATAAAATATATGTGCATGCAGGTGAATATTGTCATGGTTTTTAAACAACTATTTTATTCAACGTACATGTATGCCAGTCAGAAATGACTGGTGGTAGGGGAGAATTTATGGGCCCTTTGTCATATTAATAGTGCCTTCACTTTACATGCCAGAGTTTGGGTTGACATGGGTCAGATGCATCATGTTTGGTAGGGAGTTCACTGGCCACAGATATGGCTTATCTACCAGGTCAACTAATAGTAACAGCGAGTGCTACCAAAGCTAGTTGGAGAGGCCATGGTATGAGACTGATTATTAAAATAAGAACTGAACAGCTATGAACAACTTCAAATGAATAGGTTAAAGTACTTTTGTGTGTAGTGCCATTTACATTTGTCGACAAAGACATCATGAATATCTCATGATGCCAATACAATTTCATTTTATATTCAATTGCTAAAATGCTGAATGACGCATCATTTTAAAGGAAATTTCTCATTTGCAAATTGCAGTGATCCTTCCATGTAACCAATACTATTAGCAAAGCTTATCAACAGAATGCCATGCGCTCGGTGTAATTGAATACAGAATGAATAATATATCACTATCATTGTGAATGCAAATACTCTTGTGGTGGGATAATGTCAGTGTGTTTAAAATAGCTGTCACATTCTGTAAAATTGAGCAATACTCCAGTGAAAATGTTACATTTTTTAAAACATGATACTACAGTTAAAATAAAAACTTGTGTATGTTCAAAAGGATATTGGGTAAAATGTGTAGATATACAGGTATATCTTCTTTTTAGTGCTATTGTATTTTAGCTGTAATTCATGTTAGCCAAAATCTGCCTCCACTGTCAACCACACACAGTCACACACACGCCAAATGTCAGTATTGTGGTATTTTATGGAAAGTGCTTGCTCCTGATAATAAAAAACATTAGATGCATGCATGTTAAATTATGTTTCAAGTATGATATTTCTCCATACCGCAATGATTAGTTCAGTTAGTTTGAAAGAATTTGATGGCCATTTGTAAGTTTAACAGTGTTGATGGCAGATAACAGACTTGACAGTACATCACTACTGTCTCCCTTTGGAGGGCCCTTGAATCTGTATATTTACTGAGATACAGGCAGTACTTATTCTGAATGAGACAGCATGGGTGACGTAGGTGTCTGTTTACATTAGGCGTTGCTGATGTGCGTTTCATCCATCATGCAATGGGGTCATTGCAAATGGCCACCAGTCATGGTGTATTAATAACTTATTTATTATGCCGACATGAAGTTCACAAAGTTTTGGGATGGAAAACATGATCGTTAAGTGGGAATTCCCTGGGTACTGTTTCCAAGTAATGGACGCTGATTTCCACTGATCAGTTTACACCAGTAAATTTTTATAAGTAAAATATTGCTTTTGAAATGCTGAATTATCAAAATATTAAGTTAGTGTCGTGTTTATGTGTGCCATGTGGACTTTGAGCTGACTATTTCGGTAAGATATGAGAAAACAATCACTGGCACAATCATAAGGGAGCTACACCAGCTACAGTTGGGGGAAAAGGGTCAATGTTTCAAATCTCAGGGGCTCCCATCTTATTTGATGGCAATTTATGTCAGGAGAAAGAAAATATAATTTTAGGGACAATTAGTGAAGAATCCACGATTTCTAACGTTTTCATGGACTAAACTTAAAAATGCGATTTTAAAGTAAAAAAAATTGTTTTTGGCATAATTTAATAATTTAAAGCACTACAATCATGATTTAACTATCTAAGTATATGTTTTTAGACAACAGGAATCCATTATAACTATATTCAAAAGCCTAAGACAGGATAGTTTTCTGGAAAGTAGCATTTTCTATTAACAAATAAGCTTGGTCCTATAGTAATGGTTAATGAGTCCTTACGCATGTTTTCAGTCACAAGGAACTCATTTAGATACTCTCGCACCCCTGATCCACTCCTTTGTTTTGGTTAGTATATGATATATGAAAAACAAAAATATGTGTGAATATGACATTGACAGACAGTGTTCACATCTGCTATCAGTCATATCTAAACATGTTGACTGCAGTTGTGAGATCATTGCCATCGGTTAACTGAAAGTTATATTTCTTAAGGAAGACACTGTCCAGTCACCAGTTGGCTTTATAGAAAGCAGAACTTTGTTCACATTCTACACCCCTACACCAGCCACCTTAATTTATTGTTAACTTTGTTTGTTAATTTAAATGACGTGTATTGTCAAACATCAATGTTTTGAAGTCACACCTAACGACCAGTGATAACACTTGTGTATCATGAGTTAATGTTTACCCCTAACTTAATATTTTTATTATTTTAAGAAATATGTGGAAGCTTATATTAGGGGCATTCCATATCAGTGCATGTTGCACTCATATATTTTTTTATTCAACCAAAATTTTACCAATTAATCCATATGTCAGTATAACCACACGTCAAACCTGTGTAATGCACCATACTTGGATTCCCTATTCAAATGGCTTCATGTTAAAAAAATATTTCAAATAGACCTATTTTGTGTTTTTATCTTATCAGTAGATTACACCACAATATCAAATCCTGTAGCTGATTTTACTACCTATTCCATTTCTAGTAAAAAACTATGTAAATATTGTTGTCAACTACAAAAATCCTTCTGGATACGTAGTTCTAGATTATATGTACTTCGGTCATTCCATGTGAAATCAACCAATGGTCAAAAAGTTTATGTCTTGGAATTTACATAAATTTTAACCAATGACTAGGTGGCTATACTTGAGCATATGTTACTGCTAAAAGGAAGCCGCGTCGATCCCCGCTACATAGATTTGTGTAGTCTAGTAGATTTGTATAGTCTACTAACTACCGGGGGAATGACCTGGAGTAATAGGCAGTGTTTACAGGCCGTGCAGTTATTGTAGCAGTGCAGTAAGATCAGGGGAACTCCTTCACACAGCCTTCAGCTTGTGTACATTCACTGTAGTGTGTAAATATTTAATGAGTTAACACCGGTTCTTTACAAATGCTCCAGAAACCATATGCCACGTGCGGTTAACAGGAAGCTATGCACTTGTGATGGCAAGGAGTGAAGAGGAATTGTGTTTATGATCTGTGGTGGATGACGTAGGTGGCGGGCAATCTCAGGGATTAGACGGGAAGTGGTCACTGATCCAGAGATTGCAGCCATATCTGGTGGATGTTATTCTGTTTCATATAATGCACCAGGGATGTGTACATTTGTAATTAATTACACTGTACTTGTAATTGATTTAACACTGTAGCTGTCATTGAGTTTTTAATGAGGCTATGTAACTGTAATTGATCATTTAACTGAATCCGATCCTTGCAGCAATAATGCATGAATTCACATCAAACTCTCTCTCTGGGTGAGTGACTTTGTGTAATTGTAGTTATTGTGCTCTACCTATGAGCTATATTGCAGTTTACCATTTACAAAGCATTGTAATTTATTTTTTGAAGTGTCAATTGTAATTGACTGCTTTGAAGTGTGGTAATTGTAATTGGATTTTTTGAAGCGCCATTATTGTAATTGATTTTTTGAAGTGTCATAATTGTAATTGACTACTTTGAAGAGCAGTAATTTTTTTTTATTAATTCTGAAATGCCATTATTGTAATTGATTTTTAAAGTGCTTTATTTGTAATTGAGCTTTCATGATGCTGTGCAGTTGTAATTGGGTGCAGATGTAACATGAGTAGATGGGTTTATAGATGGGTACAGAGACATTCCCTGCATATCTGTCAACTTGCAGTAAAACAACCAATTGTGTCAATCTAGCAAAACAACCACAGACATGTGAGCACTGTAGTACAGATAGTTTGTGAGGTATGGTGATTTTAATGTGTTTTATATCCTAATCCTATAATCTAAGGCACATAATTACCAGCTGCATGGACCACTGGTGTGGCAGACACTCAGAGGGTGATGATGGCTCCAGTCTTCAAAGCAGGTGTAGATATCTGGAAGCAATTAAGATACTTCCACTGAGACAACTTAAATATTAGTTTGTTTGGGCTGGATTATCAAGACATATGCAAGTGTTACAAGTTTAATTATTTATGCTAAGAATGCTAAGATTGATATATTATCAAAGACAATTAAAAGATGACCTACACATTATGATTAACGACCCATCAATCTTTCCCAAGCTATACACCCACATATATCAACAACCATGATATGTGTACCTGCAACATGAAATAAATTATGAGCACTTATTTTATCTTGTATCCTTGGATAAAGTAAACCTGTGTTGAGCAGTTGCTTTACAAGTTGGTAGCTTTGTGTGCAAATAGGACATGAATTGTTGGCCTAAACTATGATGTTACACAATCCATTTCATGATGGTACTAATAAAACAGGCCACCATCTGGACACACCCTCTTTGGATTTGCTGCTTCATAGCATAAGACTAGTTATAATTATTGGCCTGTCACTTCCACCTGTGTATATATTAGTGCTCTGTGCGGGTCTATAATTTGAGCCCAAGCCCGGCCCGCAATTAGCAGTTAGAGTCCAGGCCTGCAGCAATTTTTCAAGCCTGGCCCGGCCCAGGCCTGCAAACTAGAATTTAGACCCAGGCCCAGCCCAGGCCCGAAAAGCTGAGATGAGCTGAAGAAGAATGATGGGAAACATGCATTAACTGTGATGAAGCCAGTGAAACAAGTGCCACTACTCCAGTCACAGTGTCTTGGAAAGCCAGTACATGTTTAAAGAATTACAATACAAAGATATGGACATGCGACTATGCATATATTTTATATGAAATGTCTCTATTAAAAGAATGCACATTATTAAAATGATACCATAGTAAGTCCCATTGTTGAAAAGCGGTTAAACTGCATTCCAATGTATAAAGCACTAGTGTCATTTATAATTCCATGCAAGGTCTCAATTTGCAACTATATAATACTAAAGAAATAATTTTAAGCATTCATTAACCGGAATTACAATTTATAATCAGTTTTTATTAATAATAAAATTAATAATCTGGGTTTTGTATGAATATTTTTATTATGTCCAAGCCCGGCCCGGCCCGCTCACACTAGGCCCAGGCCTGGCCCAAGCCCGATGTGTTTAAATTTTTTTCAGCCCGGGCCCGCAATATGTAGGCCCCTGCCCTGCCTGCAAAATTATGTAGAGGCCCGGCCCGCAGGCTGGACCCAAAGCCCGGCCCGTGTAGGGCATTAGCATATATATATATATGTACATATATATATATATGTACATATATATATGTACATATATATATATATATATGTACATATATATATATATATATATGTACATATATATATGTACATATATATATGTATATATATATACGTGTGTGTGTTTGCAGAACCAATACCATTGCAGTTCTGGTATAGTCATTTAGTTTCAACGTTTTGAAATCACACCCGACAGATCTGGTTATCTGGAAAATGAATACAATTACATTAGTTTTATGATTCAGCCCTACAACAGCTTTGAATACATGAAATGTAAGTTATATGTCAACTCTTTTACAATACATGTTGTATTGGGGTTGTTGTATTGTAGAAGAGTTATGACTTATACATATACATATATGTTTTACTACATACAGGACTGTCATTGGGTGATGGTAAAAAGGAAATTTGAGTAACACAATTTAACAAATTTGTCATCCTAGGCAAATTACCCAGATGGCACGTGGACAATGAAGCCATTGGTTTTTATCGAGAGTCCAACCATCTTTCATCTGTGTGTTATCTGAGATGTTTGTCAGTTTTGTTTTTATACATATTCACACTGCTAGCATTTACACAATCTGTAGATAATTGGTTCCATTCATTTATTTATTTATGACATGGATAACACACAGACAATAGGGCACCATTCCGGTGACCTATTCTCACATTCTCACACAGACAGCCATCCATTAAAAAAATTGTGAACATTTATTCATTTGGAATTGTAGACCCTGATCATAATATTACTAATTACTATCTCCAATTCAGATTTTAGTGAATCCTGCCAAACTGGCAATGTGTCAGCAAGCCTTCAGTAACGAGTTACACTGGTGTACATGTGTCGATGATCACATGCCATTTTCCACATCCATTTAGCTGCGAGCAATAATGAAATTGCACTAGTCGAGTTTCCTAGATGCTGAATCTGGCCTACCGCCTACACGGAGACCTTTTGACAGCCAGCGATATGATAATGCTGGACATTACAGCTGGATATAGAACTGGACAATAGAAACACAACCAGTTGTGGTGACATTTCTCGTGTCAGGTTTCACTTGTTTTCACATAGGACTGCGAGTTGAGTGGGGGGAAGCCTCACAAACTCTGCGCTATGTATAGATGTTTGTACTGTTTTTCTGAGTAATGTGTGATGGATTATCATCAGCTCCCTATGAAAAACCCACGATCAATTCGTTCATGGGTATCAGTATTTATTTTTATTTTGTTGTTTGGTAGCAGCAGGAACATTAGCACAAATACAGTTTCATATGGCAGAACATTTTATCAGTGACTGTGTGTATCAGTGATTCTATGATATATTGAATTTGACAGCTTCTTTAATAGAGGAGGTTATCCAAAATAACCTGTGGCACCTCTGGTGGATAGTATAACACTAGTATAACTGTGAAGTCGCAAGCGATTGTCAATGGAAGTACGTCATTTTGTACTTTATACTCTAACAATCCCACACTCAGTGACTTTGTCGATCATCACAAGTTGCAGGGGTCTCTTAATGGGGCAGTGTGGCAGGGATCTCTTCATGAGGGAGGTGTTTAATCCCCCACCTGTTTGTGGGCCAATCTCCCACCTCCCACCTATATTTGTGAGTCCGCCTCCCACCAATCGTACTTCCTACCTACTTTTGAGACCAACATCCCACCAATTGTTAGGACCAGCCTCCCACTTCTTGCCACACCCTCTCAGTCATATGCATGGACAATGGACATGTCAGTTTGTCATGCGTCACATAGGCAGTTAATGTATTTTTGTCTATCTCAACACACATACACATATATTGAAGCTATAAGTAGGCTTAATAATCCCTCATGAATATGACACATGCACATACTCAGTGCATTGTATAGGTCTTTTATATACTGTACAGTATTATATTGCCAGCACACCAACTCATCTTCAGCATTCAATTATTTATGTTCATTATGACAACAATTGTGTTTATGACAACAGTTGTATTCATGACAACAATTGTATTCATGACAACAATTGTGTTCATTATGACAAAAATTGTGTTCATTATGACTGACATTCCATTTCAATAGGCTTGCATAGCATTTAGTAGCATAGGTCTTGTAAGGTCACTTCCCAGCTTTCCCCTCAAACCTAGCATGTATAAAGCAGACAATGGTTGTGTAATGCATCAGTTACATTCATAAATGTTCCCTCATAGAAAAAAAACATTTGTTTAGCTTTTGTTGTATTTGTGACATACTCCCTTTTGTTGTATTTGTGACATACCCCCTTTTGTTGTATTTGTGACATACTTCCTTTTGTTGTATTTGTGACATACTCCCTTTTGTTGTATTTGTGACATACTCCCTTTTGTTGTATTTGTGACATACTCCCTTTTGTTGTATTTGTGACATACTCCCTTTTGTTGTATTTGTGACATACTCCCTTTTGTTGTATTTGTGACATACTCCCTTTTGTCAGTGCAATTACAGAGAAGTTACTTATGCTATTGGGACATTCTGTCTCAAATCAACCAAATTAAAACAATCACTTGTTGGCTCAATTTCGCACATAAAAATACACAACTTCAATGGCAGCGTGTGGGAGAACTAATGTACGGAAGTAAAACTATTGTGTCTATGTTACTATCTACATAATATGATGGAGAATAAGCTTGCCAAATCTCAGAGTTCTTGCACATATACTTTGTTGAGTTACTGGTATTTGATGTTGAACAAGAAATCTTCATAATTTCCCAAAATTGGCAAAAAAAAGAAAGAATCCACAACATTTTAAATGGCCATATCTCAGAAACTATTGAAGTGTTATGGTTCAAACCTGGGGCCACTGGGGTATCCGGGCCAATGTACTCGGTACTTGTGAAATTATGGGTCATTTTCTCGTATTCGTACTCATGCTCAATGTACTCCGATATGTAAGAGTACATCTGAGTACTTTTTAAATATGATGCTGTGATCATTATTTATGATTTTATTTTAAATACGGTATTAGTATTTGTAGTTAACAGAATGACATTTTTTTATTTGAATACTTCCATAAAGTATCTGAAATGTCCACATACATTATTTATGATTGATATAACAAAATTAAAAGCTGAGTCTATTTCTATAGTGACCAGTTTGAACAAATCTTCTCACTAGTAGACTCACTACATTGATTACATAGGTAATTCTGGGGCGAGACCAATAAATGCAGTCTGTTAAAGTACTTGTCTAATGGTTATACTTATATTTGTTATTAATAAATAAATTATTGTTACTAAATAATAATTATTGTTACTAAATAATAATTATTGTTACTAAATAATAATTATTGTTAATAAATAAATTATTATTGTTAGATTATGCACCTGATGTACTGTTTTATATTACTGCTTAATAAGCCTCATATTGTGTACTATGCAGAGTAAACCTTCATTTACACTGTCTGATTTGTGAATCCAGTTGCATAACATGTTCTTGGTAAAAGTGGTTTGTAGTGAGCAGATCATGGCTCTTTACATAGTCTACAAATCAGAAAGTGGTCAGATGATAAGTGCAATTAACAGTTAGGGGCTAGCAAAACTACATCTAGGGTCTGAGAGAGCAGACATAAGAGAAGAGGTTTGGTGCCTCAGACCTCTTGTTAATTGCTTTATTTTATAACTTGCTTAACAAAGAGCAGATTTAACAATTACCCAATCTTTTGAAATCATTACAGAAATATTTGAGGTTTATTGGCTAGGTTTTTCAGAAATGGTAACCGTATGTAATGATTGGTTTATGTGAGTGTCCTCAAAGATGGGTTCATCAGAGTGCCCCTACATATATCATGCCACATGTCTGATCAACTGCCTTTGCATAATCAGTTGTTCCTGAATTATATCAATTCATTAAAACATGCTATTACTAATAATTTACTATATCATACAATATGTACTCATACTCATGTAAATTTTTTTAGTAATGTAATAGCTTTTACTAATGTACTCATACTCAGCCATCACTCATGAAAATTTACTCGGACCCGGGTCTGCTATGGTTTGACAAAAATAAGAGTGCAACATGCCTTGGTTGATCTGAGGCAGAATGTCCCTATTGCCACAAAAAAACTGTAGAGGATAGGACTTGCTTCTTTGAATTTTGTTTGGCAAAAATAAGAAAATTGGCTGAAATGTAACTTGCTTCCTTTTGTCATGACAGGGCAGTATTGTTGTCATTGGTCTGCCAGGAATATTGTTGACTTTCGTCTGCCAGGAATATTGTTGTCATTGGTCTGCCAGGAATATTGTTGACATTGGTATGCCAGGAATATTGTTGTCATTGGTCTGCCAGAAATACTGTTGACTTTCGTCTGCCAGAAATATTGTTGTCATTGGTCTGCCAGGAATATTGTTGACATTGGTCTGCCAGGAATATTGTTGTCATTGGTCTGCCAGGAATATTGTTGACATTGGTCTGCCAGGAATATTGTTGTCATTGGTCTGCCAGGAATATTGTTGTCATTGGTCTGCCAGGAATATTGTTGTCATTGGTCTGCCAGGAATATTGTTGTCATTGGTCTGCCAGGAATATTGTTGACATTGGTCTGCCAGGAATATTGTTGACATTGGTCTGCCAGGAATATTGTTGTCATTGGTCTGCCAGGAATATTGTTGACATTGGGCTGCCAGGAATATTGTTGACATTGGTCTGCCAGGAATATTGTTGTCATTGGTCTGCCAGGAATATTGTTGACATTGGTCTGCCAGGAATATTGTTGACATTGGTCTGCCAGGAATATTGTTAACATTGGTCTGCCAGGAATATTGTTGTCATTGGTCTGCCAGGAATATTGTTGACATTGGTCTGCCAGGAATATTGTTGACATTGGTCTGCCAGGAATATTGTTGTAATTGGTCTGCCAGGAATATTGTTGTCATTGGTCTGCCAGGAATATTGTTGACATTGGGCTGCCAGGAATATTATTGGCATTGGGCTGCCAGGAATATTGTTGACATTGGGCTGCCAGGAATATTGTTGACATTGGTCTGCCAGGAATATTGTTGTCATTGGTCTGCCAGGAATATTGTTGACATTGGTCTGCCAGGAATATTGTTGTCATTGGTCTGCCAGGAATATTGTTTTTAATTTATCGCTTTAATTTAAACATCATCAATAAAATGACGTTGATAGACAATAATATGTTGTATACACATGAAATTGGATTGAAAATCAACAGCCTGTTGAAGAGTCATAACACTGAAAGTGCATTTTCGTGTTTTAGAAGTTAATGTATTTGTATGGATCTGTCGCCAACTGCTTGCAAAAACACAATACCGTATTCGACCTGATAAGCGCAAAGTACACTTGAACAAAAATTTAACCATGGAAAAATGTCAAGAAATCTGTTCTTATATCTCTAGATAATAAGGTAACTGTTTGACAGTAGTGGTGTCATTTGGTGACTGGTGTGGAACAACTGAAAAGGCGGTGCCATCTGTTAAAACCAGATGACGACACTTTTCAGTTGTTCCACACTAGTCATATTACAATAATTATGGATCCTGCTGATTAAAAAAGGGGGAGTACACTAATTAGGGCATGTACCGGGTATGCATAATAGGTTGCATACAGTATGTCCAATTACAATATAAAGCTTCCCTGTGAATACATTCAAACCAACATAACTTACAAAGTGACTATCTGAAAAGTAAAACTGATACATATCTGACCAACCACATGACACTTATCATAATGGACTTTCAAAAAGTTGTTGTTGTTGTCACTTTACAGCAGCATATTTAGTTGCATTCAGCAAGCTACCCCTTATTTCAGTGACCTAATTGTCAAGTGTCAACCAATACTATGTTTGTGCATGCAGAGTTTGGAATTAATCACCACCTTAAATGTCTATTGCAAATGAATATTAAAAAAGTAAGCTTATAATGAGGATGTCACAATTTTCTCTGAAACAAAGCAAATAATTAAAGTTAATTCACTTCATTTCTGTGCAAAGCTAGCTGATCGTAAATTTTTTTTTCATTATTTATTATCTTGTGTCTCATTGAAATAATTTGTGTTGTGTTTTCAGCCAGTGGGTTTTATGGAGACTTCGATTCAGTACTCTGGAGTGGAGGATGTGAATGTGATATCACGGTGGGACGCAGGCCACAAGTTCTGCATACGCATCACTGTCAGCGATGGCTCTGTCCTATTACAAGTGAGTGGCACTTTCCTGCTTCTTTTGTCATATTATCCGTGTCAGCTTACTGCAAAGAGCAGCCATGTCATTATTTACAATATTGAATGGTGTTCACCAGTGTCTGTTGATTAGAAACAATTACAGTTATTTTTTTATTACAGGTGCAGGATTGGATTAATTACATTCACATTCTAATTATATTTATTTTTCATTTCACTTCTCATTACATATATACAGGTAAAGCATTATTATTCTTTTATTATATTACACCAATTTTCTAGAGCAATGATCTCTACTTGCTCTGTGGCTAAAACTCTTTAAATATGATATGCTGCTGTTAATGGCATATTCCATGAGAATATTACACCACAGCTTTATGATATGTTCTATGAGGATATTGCCCCACAGTTTCGACAACATGCTGAAATGTTCCTTGAGGGCATTGCCCCACAGTCTCAGTAAGATGCTGACATGTTCCTTGAGGACATTGCCCCACAGTCTTGGTAACATGCTGACATGTTCCTTGAGGATATTGCCCACAGTCTTGGTAACATGCTGACATGTTCCTTGAGGACATTGCCCCACATTCTTGGTAACATGCCGACATGTTCCTTGAGGACATTGCCCCAGAGTCTTGGTAACATGCTGACATGTTCCTTGAGGATATTGCCCCACAGTCTTGGTAACATGCTGACATGTTCCTTGAGGACGTTGCCCCACAGTCTTGGTAACGTGCTGACATGTTCCTTGAGGATATTGCCCCACAGTCTCGGTAACATGTTGACTTGTTCTTTGAGGACATTGTCCCACAGTCTCTTTAGCATGCTGATTTATTCCACTAGCACAATACACTACAATAATGTCAATTGTAGTGACATGCCAACACGAAGAGGAAGACATTACCTCCCAGAAGATATTACTTTGCAATCACCGTTACATGCTCAGTGCCATGCTGATGTGTTCCAAGAAGACATTACCTCAAGGCCTCATTCATATGCAATTCCAGGTGTCTGTCACTGAGAAAAAACTGTAGTTTGTATTTCTGTATCCATAATTTGTGCTCCTGTCGACAAGGAGAACAAACAGGCAGATAAACATTGCAATGAAGCAGATATTGAATGTTTTACTGGTACAAAAATATGTCTGGAGTAATTGTGAAATCCTTATTCATCAGCAACCTATATTTTTTTCTTTTTTTGATCATTATCATTGGGTGCCTTTCATGTC
Source organism: Lamellibrachia columna (assembly GCA_963662155.1). NCBI lineage: Eukaryota > Metazoa > Annelida > Polychaeta > Sabellida > Siboglinidae > Lamellibrachia > Lamellibrachia columna. Next base: position 22,706,022 of record OY759267.1, read on the forward strand.
ACATGCATATGTGATCATGATCCTCCATTTCACATGATCACAGCTGTCTTGAAACAGTTTTTTTATATAACATTTATAAGATCAGGTTGGCAGGGCATGTCTGAAGTAGACACAGTGGGGGTCTTGGTGCATCGGATTGTTGGTCGAGGGCACCTGAGATCAAAACCACTTGCTGCTGTTTCAAAACTTGGGCAGTTTCGTTCACCCCAAATTGCCAATGTCTTTCGGAAGGGACACTAAAAGCTGTTGGTCCGTTCCCTTGGAGGGTGTGCCGGGGAGGCAAAAGACCCCACGTAGGGAAATGGGGAAAATCTGCTCTGAAATAAACCGTCACCTATTGGAACTGAAATAAATAAATAAATACAAATTGTCCACAAATTGTTGTACACTGACTAGGTTGTGACACAGACTTTGCGTGTGTTGTGTTTGTGCAGTGTTAGGATGCTGATGGCAATGCCACTGTCTGCCGCGCATACTGATGAGCCTCCATTGATTTCCCTGTCACTGTCTGTATCGCCGCCTATAAAGCATCCAGTCACGCTTGTTGTTGTGATTCCATGACATGCTCATGGACTGAGAACAGCCGTACAAAGGCTGATGAAGATTGAACGATGCTGCAGATAGGTAGTCTGATTCCGTGCTCGCGGGAACACCATGTAACCATACATTCATACTTATAGGCTAGACCATAGTGTGCATGTCTGTTGTGTTAACCGATATGGCTGGACGTGGACAAAAAATAAGTGTCTGTCCCACGTAACATTTACGCATCCGGTCACTACTTACGGTTTGTAAACGTGTGTGTATAAATATATGCGTCATCGGTTGACACCGCCACCCCACCACCACTATCTGCATGACTTGGCCCGAAACAAACACATTGCTATCAGTCTCTGTGTTCCGGGTCAACTCCTGAAGAAGTGTCATAGAATTTACGAGGGGACTGTCCTGGCTGTAAGAGATCCAACCTGGAAGTTTCATCATAGAGTCATACTGCAGGAGGGAAGTATGTGATCAATCTCCATTTCTGCCATGCCATGTCAGGTCATTGACACTGGCAATACTCGCCACTTTGCATAGACTTCTGTAGCACTGAACTGCAGCAGTGTTCAGAATTTGGGTCAATTACATTATATAAATTCCAGTTACATACCAGTTATAAATACCAATTTAAATTTGACCTCAAAAATACCAGTTACATATCCACAATTCCAGTTATTAATTCCATATAGAAATAGAAATATGTGAATAGAGCAACCATAGACATACGCAATGCCAAAGCATAACATCTATTTTACAGCAGCTTTATTTAATTTCTACATAATTATTATGGTACACATAATAGCAAACAAATATGTTATATGCAACATATATTTTATTGATTATTTGAAGTGAATAATCTGCCTAAAAAAGTTACATGATGTAATTAAAAAACTAATTAAAAGTAATTGAAAATACCAATTACATTTTCACCGATTCCAATTACTTTTAAAAACAAAACACCAATTCCGGAATTGAAATTGGCGTTTCAGTTCCCATTACAATGCAACTGACCCCAAGTCTGGCAGTGTTCATAACCATGCTTCTACATCTGTGGCACTGGCAGGTAGTCTGAATTAATACTGAGGCAGTCAACATGCTTTCACAATTTTTTTTATCTGGCACTCGCTCTGAAATCATTTTACTGACAGGTTCATAACATTAAGATTAGGAACATCAGCATCATTAATACTATGACTTACGACATTGAACTCCAAACAGCCCTGTCTGGGTAATGCAGGAGTGGTTTGTTTTCAGAGTTTTCTTTCTCTAGATTTAGTGAGTCCACAACAACTTTTTTATTTCCATTTCCCTGAATCGGATATATTTACTTCACAATGGGACCAATGGGTTTTACTGTCTCTTCCGAAAAACACAGGCAAAGTAGGGTCAACAAAATTGCCCAACTTTCGAAATGGCAGCAGGGGTTTCAAAACTCCGATAGTGGTAGATAATGGTAGTAGGCATATTTAATAACTGAACTGTAGCAATGTTGTATCTAAATAATAATTTTGCGTTGTCATCTGAAGACTTATCTATTTAATCATGCTTTACTCCTTAGCTCCATGGTGAATTCATCCAACTTTGGCATTATATACGGATTTTGAAATTGCATAACCCTTTTGTGTTGATGCGCCTCTGAACCAGGTTTTGCGAAGATTTAGGTGGGATAGAAGTTTTCGGATTGTTATATAATTTGTAGAAACCATGTTCATGTTATGAACACTGCTGTAATGTGGTGGTAAACCCAAAGAATGTGCTACTGAATACAGTTTTCACCAGAGGTGTTTTAGTTATCGGATGGCTTTGTATTGTGGCATAGTGATGTGGTCTAAAGTCTTTGTGTAAAGTAAACCATGCCTTTTAGACAAGTGCATGTTTAGTCTCGCTGTGTGAACTGATTTACAGTTGTATCAGTTGTTGACCATAAAGGATGATAAGTTCGATAAGACGCTGGCCAATTGAACTGATGTAGCACTAGTCGATGTTACAACAAGTTACAAAGTTAATGCGACTACGTTTCCTATTTTTACTGTCACTGGCACACAACATTAGACTTAGAGTGTAAGTTGGCTTATGTGATGATGTTGATGAACTAGCAGGAAGCTGGGTTGGCAGAGTTATGCCTGGCAGGAATGTACAATGACCTAGTTATTTGTAGGAGTGGTGCTGCTGCCCAAGGTTGTGGTGGCTGTGTAGTTGGTGATGTCAGTTGTGGCAGTGGTGGTGTCAGTGGTAGTGTAAGTTATAGTGGTGATGATGACAGTGGGGGTGGTGGTGGTGTCAGTTATAGTGGTGATGATGACAGTAGGGGTGGTGGTGTCAGTGATGGTGTCAGTTATGGTGGTGATGATGACAGTGGGGGTGATGGTGGTGTTAATGGTGGTGGTATTAGTTGTGGTGGTGATGATGACAGTATGGGTGATTGAGTCAGTGGTGGTGCCAGTTGAGGTGGTGATGATGACAATGTGGTAGGTCAGGCTAACAGTTTTCATGTATTAAATACCACATATTAAAGTGCCTAGTTTGTGCATAACACCAGCCTATCTATATGACCTAGAGACTATGGCGATGAGGGAAAGCTAACAAGAGAAAGTCCAAGTTTGCGGAATTAACTAGGTGATAAGAATTGCGGGACTGAAAAAAGTAAATAAAGGAAGAATGGAGGAGCTGAGCGAGGAGGTTGGTGTAAAAGAGAGTTTGAGGAGGAAGCTGGTGAGGAGTAGGTTAACCCTAGGAGTGACCAATGATAAATGTCCACGCTGTACACAGATCAGAGTTAGTCATAAGGGTGCTTTAAAAAAATCATAACATCGTTAATAATTATTGCACAAATGTGATTGAGGTATAATTTTGTTGCTAAACAGACTATTATAATAATATGATAAAAACTACAGCACGATCTTATCATGGGGATATTACTTTTTGAATTTCATCAAAAAAAGAAAGCAACTTTTTTATTTTCACCCTGCTAGTAGATAATTACTGAATGGCTGTATGTCCCTATGTCCAATTAGAAAAATGTAGTCATACACATTAGCTACAAAATAAAAAAATTAATCAAAGATGTTGAGAACTTTTATTTTTATGATTTTTTTCCAACACCGGACTATGCCGATTCAGACAGGCTCATCGGTCATGGCAATTGCTGATATTTACATCAAAAAAGCCTGCAACATCATTGTAACTGTATGAAACTAGTATAATAACGTGATTCACTAATGCTGTCATTCAATTTGCAAAAATATTGACGTGGAAACTTGAAATAATCCGGCCTAAGGTGAACTGACACAGAACGAAGTTAGAAAATAAAATGGCGAATTAGTAAATAAAAAGCTCAGACAGCCCAGACAACACGTGTTTGCAATGACGATTGCTCATTTGCTGCATATAGTCCTCTCACTCATTCACATATATTCGAATAGGCTAATCATAGAGTTTTCCAAAGGTATAACGTGTTACATATTTAGATACTATGAATGGAAATGTAAATTTATTCTGTGGAGCATAGTAAAAGCAGCCAAATATGGGCAACTATGTGACGTGTTTTGTAGGCTAGATCGTCATTAGCTATCATCGATTATGCTCATGAATAAATATGAATCAGAACAAAGAGTGATTCAGCTTTCCAATGATAATGATTCCAGCGATTCCTATGTGAGGTACTGGTGACGGAAACGAAAATTGTTCCCACAGAGTAATACCAAAATCGGCTGGAACGCTTTTCGTACTGATCGTGCGGGCCGAATTCGGCCCAGTGGTCACTCCCAGGGTTAAAGTGGGCTGCACACATGGACCGAATGGAAGGGGAATGGTTAACGAAGAGAGCTGATGTGCTCAGATTGAAGGGTAGAAGGAGGAAATGAGAATAGTGACAGAAGTAGAAGGAAAAAATGTTATGCCCAGTATCAATGCCAACCTCACCCAGACTTCAGAGGTAAACTTAAAGAGGAAAGCAACAACATAATACGTACATAATGTATAATAAATAGTATGTACACATTATGTGTGTGAACCAGTGTTTGACATAATTTTGAAAATATCAAAGGCCAACCGGGCCTGTAACCTGAAAAGGTTTCGAGGCCCGATTGAAGAATTGAAGGCTCAAATAGATGGTTGGGCTATATATATATATGTATATGTATATATATATATATATATACATACATATATATTTATATATATATATATATATTTATATATATATATAAAATGGTTGGGATATATATATATATATATATATATATATATATATATATATATATATATATATATATATATATATATATATATATATAGCTCTATATAATTGATATCTACCTACTAAACTGCATATACGCAGAATTTGTTTCTCATAGCGGACAATATGTCGTTGATGCATTCGCACTCACACTAGGCATTGTGTCAGTACCACTAAATCTGCATATAATTATAAATGTTCGTGACTGAAATGATGAGATAATGAAATGTTGTAAGTTGTAACTTGTAATCCATCAAATTGCCAAAGTCGATCTCTTTCCGCAATATAAATATTACTAAGTATATCCAAAAATCTTGTGGGCCAACCGGGCCTGTGACTTGTGACAGTTGCAGGCCCGACAGGAGATTCAAGGGGCCCATTGGCCCGCGGTTATGTCGAACGCTAGTGTGAACATGTAGGTGTGTGTATGTGTATAATTTATCAACCTCTTATCACTTTTATTTTTTATAATTCATTCATATCTTTAGAATGTGCCAAATACAGTAAAAAGTATTTTCCAGTTTAATAGCTGATTGCTGAATCATAATACATTATTAGCATCAAACTGACCATATACTGTCTATTCTGAAGTTCAGAATTATGTTTACTAGAAGTGCCAATCATACTACTAGAAAATTACTTGCATAAACTAGCAGACAGAATCTGGTAAAAAATTTAATTCGGTAGAATTCAGAGGCAATTTACAAAACAAATGTTGGGCTATCACGCTTGCGGCAACCTGCCCCATTACCAGAGGTCTAAACCTATTCCCACCGTTGGCGTTGGTAGTGCACTGGCAGTCATGTCTAATTACATTCTCACGACAAATATAAAATATACGTTCACAAAGTCATGCAATATTAGTTATATATCATAATTAATAAAGATATATGTGTAATGATGCCGGTTTGTAATTAAAACCACGACACAAAAACATTCGAATTCCCCGTTATCGCCCACGTTCAGCACAAACTCATGTTAAAGTAAGACCGATGCAGTACGTTTCACAAGCTAGATACTTCATGAAACAGTTATTAATCGCGGTGATTATCTTACTTCAAACTGCGGCGAATACAAGTAGGCCTAACATCGAAAATATGGTGAATGAGACGAAAACGCAACTGCTCTGGTCGAACGCATTCTGAAAATCTGGCAATGACTTTTGACAAGATACTATTTCAGAGGTCTAAACCATGATTAGAGTTTATGATTGTATATCTAGCAAAATGCAGGTGCGATATGTGATAGGTATACCTTTTTTGTGAAAAAGACGCTCATTTCGATGTGCATATGCAGCAGTGACGCATAGTGCAGCGAAACGAACTAGCGACGGGCACAGCCAAAATGAGGGTTCTTCCATTCACAGAAGCTGGTTGCGCAGTGATTTAACGTCAACTGCTAAATGTTTCCTTTGAATGATTTGCGTAACCTACGCAAAGCCAGTTTTTGAAGTAATACAACTTACATGATGTATTCGCCAGCTGGCACCCATTATTAAAAAACAGTCGCCAAGTCGATATTTCGGCGCCATTGGCGAGCCACAGCTCGCAAATTTAAGCCCTGCGGTATGTGTGTGGTGGTGTCAGTGGAGGTGTCAGTTGTGGTGGTGATGATCACAATGTGGGTGGTGGTGCCAGTTGTGGTGGTGATGATCACAGTGTGGGTGGTGGTATCAGTTGTGGTGGTAATAATCTCAATGTGGGTGGTGGTGTCAGTTGTGGTGGTAATGATCACAGTGTGTGGTGGTGTCCGTGGTGGTGGTGATGATCACAGTGTGGGTGGTGGTGTCAGTTGTGGTGGTGATGATCACAGTGTGGGTGGTGGTGTCAGTGGTTGTGCTGATACTCCCTCTCAGTTTGTACTACATGTTGATTGTGAAATAACCAGCTGTTTTACTCAGTGGTGACAGTCATTGTTGTTTTCGTTAAGATGACCCAGGTTTTAATCCTCTTGCCGACGTTTTTAAGCTTAGGCAATTTCGTTCACACCACATTTCCTCAGTTCACTCAGCTTAATGAGTATGCAAAGATGCTTTTTGAGTAGTCCTAATAACTGGATGCAGTACTGTCTGTATAAGAACTTTTAGTTTAGATGAATTGGGAGAGGGGGGTCATTTTATTCGGAGGTTGATATACTATAATGTAATATATCAATTATATTATAGTATTTTGACCCCTGGGTCACTTTACCCCCCACACTTCCAAATACCATATAAGACACCGGCTGATTCATGTCACTCTTGTTACATATATATATATATATATATATATATATATATATATATATATATATATATATATATATATATATATATATATATATATATATATATATATATATATGAAGCTGATCTGTTTTCATTTATCTTATTAAATCATATCTTGACAAGTGCAATTACACAGAGCTAAGTTTTTTTTACCAAAACATAAAGTTTAAAATGAGGGAAGAACATACGTTAGACCCCCTCTCAGTTTGTACTACAGGTTATTGTGATTTTACCAGTTTTTTCGTTTGTAGGCCAACAACGCATATCTGAGGGACCAGTGGCTCCACTCTGTGCAGTGGAAGGTGAGTGCACTACTGCTATTACCTACATTATTTGTTACACAGTTTTGGATATTCTGTGGCTGTATAAGGAGTTTACTGTAATGTTTCTCATTTGTGGGATGCACTATAATAATTCCTGTAATAGATGTGGGATGTACTATAGCTGTTCCAATCACATAATTGTGTAGGATGAACTTTAGCATTCAGTCACATTCGTATGGTGTCGTGTAGCTATTCTAGTCACTTTTGCTACTGGTGCTTGTTGTGAGTTTCGTTCCGATGTGGCACAGCTTCTTGTCAGAACTGTCCGTAGTGTACAACATGGCACCACAGCTCTAGCCTCACCTTTAGTCAGAGAAGTCGAGTTGGCGTTGGAATGAACAGGTCAGCCAGGGCAGAAGTGTAAAGTGCTTTGAACGGTCATACGTGCTGGATATCGTGCTATAATAAAAATGTCCCTTATACCTTTTTTAATGTTTTGGTGAAGCCATTTTTTCTATGTAATTGTATGCTGCTGTACAACGTATCCACGCACGCACGCACGCACGCACGCACGCACGCACGCACGCACGCACGCACGCACGCACACACACACACACACATTGAGCATTTCGGCAGCCTAATTGAATTATGGATGACACTGTCACTTCGACTTGTCCTGTCTACCGTTGGACATGCAATTCATAGTATCATGTCGGCTACTCTTGTGTGTGTGCTTGTGTGCATGTTGAGAGGCCATCACTTTCTGGTCATTGGCATGCCTCTTCAAGCTGTCTTTGTTTCTGCCACTAACGACTCCACAGTGTCCACTTGGGTGCCCATCAATCAGTGGAACGCGGTAGCTCAGCGGTTAAAGCGCCGAACTGTAAATCGAGAGGACCGGGTTTGCATCCACCTGCTGCTGTTTCGAAATTTGGGCAATTTCGTTCACCCCACTTTGCGTCGGTTCAATCAGCTGTATAAATGAGAACCTGGCAGTAGATAGCGATGGGATTCCAGTGATGGAATTATAAGAACGAACAGCTTCTGAGCAGTAGTTGCAGCATGGCTAAATGCATTCAAGAGGAAATGGTGTTTGGATGAACGGTCCTACGGGCTGCATATGAATGACACTGTCACTTCGACTGCCAGTGACAAAGCGTAACATGCTCAGAGAAATGTATCTTGGATTTGTTATGGTATAAATTGAACGGTTTGCTTTATCACGTTTTTTCTCAGCTGCAGTTTTCTGCATTTTTAACACCAGAATTTATGGCCAGAATTTAGGCTTGGATTAATGACACTGCACTGCTATTGTTGATTTGTATTAGTAAAATAACAAACTTGTGGGAACAACAGGGTAAAGGTTAGGTTTAGGTCCATTATAAATAGTGATGTTATGGGGGTATCTGTGGTTGATTTGATTAATATAAATGTTCACAGTAACATCTGCTAAATTAGTTCAAATCATAAAATTTTGGAGGCGCCTCTCTAGTCGTTGCTTGTGGTGCTGTACAAAATGTTCTAGAAAAGAGTAATTTTATGCTATTCTAAATGTTTTTTTTTTAAACGAAATATGACCCTGGTTACACAGCCACCAGTGCTGTGTGTTTGACATATTACCATTTCCAAAATTTATCACAATATTTGAAACATCAATATTTGAAGCATCGATAAAAACAGCTAGTATTCCGAATGATTGGAAAGAAGGGAAAATTTCAGCTATTTATAAAAAGGAAATAAGGCATTAGCAAGCAACTACCACCCAATAAGCATTACAAGTATTCTATGTAAATGCATGGTAAGGGTCATCAGAAACCATATTACTGAATTTATGAAGGAAATTGGTTTATTTAGCCAAAAACAATTTGGTTTTATAGCAGGGCGTTCAACAGTCTACCAACTTATAAAAGTTTTAGATAACTGGACCTTGAGACTCGATAATGGAAATTATACAGATGTCAGTTAAATGGACTTCCAAAAAGCTTTTGACACCATGCCACACAAGAGGCTAATAAATAAATAGGATAGCTACAACATTAGAAAGGAAATAATAAATTGGATTGAAGCATTTCTCACAGATAGAAAACAAAAGGTGGCTGTAAATGGAAAAGAATCAAAATGGCACATTGTAAGTTCTTTGATACTTCTGGGTTCGGTTTTAGGACCATTACTATTTGTTTTATATATAAATGACCTACTAGAACTAACTAAGTCTGATATATTTTTATTTGCAGACGACATCAAGATATTTAGAACTATTACAGATAAAAATGACCAGGGCATCTTACAACATGACCTAGATACCTTAGAGCAGTGGAGTGACAAACTGGTTATTAAAATTTCATCCTAACAAATATAAACATGACTATTGGTAAAAATAACATTGAAGAAATTGAATATTCTATAACACTTAATGCTACCATACATCCACTCGACACAATTGAAAAATAAAACGACTTTATTATAGATTATTGTAGACACAAAGCTATCCTTTGATGACCACATTAATCAAGCTTTAAACAAAACAACAAAGATGAAAAAAATAATTTGCAGAACTTTCCAATTTCTTGACAAAGATGCGTTCTTGCCATTATATAAAACAATGGTAAGAACGCATCTTGACAAATATAAGAAAAATGCTTTTCTTCTCAGAGTGACTGAGCCTTGGAATTCCCTCTCTGAATCAGTCATACAAGCAAAATCCATAAATACTTTTAAAAACCACCTGGACCATTTCTGGTCCAATCAGGCAATTCTATATTTATATTTTGAAGCACCTTTAAAAATAGGAACCGGAATTTTTAAACTACTAATAGATGACAATGAAAATCTGATCAGTGAGGAGTCGCAAGAATCTTGCGATCAGAACCATCTTAAGGTAGGTATAGGAGTTCGTGTAGGTGAACCAAACTCAAGTTAGCAAATTGATAATCTTTATAAAACTGATACAGGTTTCTTTTTTTTTTCACAAGAAGAGCTTTGAAATTAGTAAAAATAAAAATAAAAATTTAAATGGTGACACTGCATGTTCATATAAATAAAATCCACCATCGATGCCTCCCTGATCTGACAAACTTAAAATTTATAAAACATTACCTAGAATTGATGCAACCTTGAGTGATATATGACCAGTATTGACAAATATTGCTAACATGCCAAAACAAAATCTAGATCTTTAATAGAAGGTAGTTATTACATTACATATGAGTGAGTCATAATATTCAGAGAGTACAAACACATCTCTTGAGCGGTAAATAACATGTCAGATGCAATAGACCTAGAGACCGGAACATCTATCCAGTCAAGGATAATCTGTTCTGCTTGTTACTTGTTTTGCTAATCATGTCAAGATTACAAGACATTTGCCTTAGGCACCGTGTGCTGTAACTAGCCGATGCACAATAACTATTCTGGTTCATTTTGATGTCAGTGTAATTAGCAGAAATCTATCTAACGAGAACCGAACCTACGCAGTTCCTGTTGTCAAAGCGACGCTGCTACGTAGTTTATGATGAATTCCGCAGCAATTTTACGTCATCGGCCCGGTTGTTATGTGAAACCGCATTATGTGCTTAAAATAATATGAATGGCAACGCGACACCAAATCTGTAACAACAGACATTAATTTTGCAGTAACGAAGCTAGTAACGTCAGCACAGTGTTGTTACCTGGGCAACGTGATGGAGGAGATAACGGTTGCCAAGTTGAATTGGTGTCGCTTACCACGCACAGCAAGGTGCCTTTTCTCACTGACGATGTCATCTCGTGTCTGCTCGTGATAGCTGCAGCTCACTAGTTGTGTTGCAAACTAATTTATGTTATGTTGCGGTTTAATCACATTTGTAGAAGCTGTGGTTACTAAGAAACACAATAACAACGTTGTGATAATTTTTAGCAAAATTAATAGTCTTAGAGGTCCCTCTTTTCTAAAGATTTTTTCTATTGTCTTATTTCACGAAAAATTTTACCTATCCACTACGACATGCTAGCTTGTTAGTAAAAAATTTTTTATTTAGTTTGGTGAAATCAGTAAACAACTAGTAAATTAACGTCGACCTTGTCTGATCAAAATTCAGCTCAGCTATGATCTGTTGATAATGCCATGTAAAAATAACAGTGACTGTGGACGTACACATATTTACAACTTATTATATATGAGGATGCTGACCTTCAGGTCTATTTTCATTAATCAGAGTAGCTGTTAGAAATGCCTTGTGTTAGCACTGTTCGTCGTAGAATTAATGTAGAGATCATTTCATCATGCTGACCATTGGTTGCCATCTATCACGTGACTAATGCACTGGCATCAACAAAGAAGGCAATAAATAAAGCCCAAGTCTGGATTAAGATAGATTTACGTGAAACAATGACATTTTTAATGACATTTTGATGTTTTTATTGGTGGAGCATCGTCCGAGGCATTGTGTATTGTATAAACGTGCCTTGGAATGAGGAATAACTGTAACTGCAAATGCCAGTACCTGACATGCCGTTTTATGTATACATATACTTATTGCTGTAAAACTGTTTTTCTCAATATATCCATATGAAAATTTCATTGGCCTATGGCATTCTGATTCCGATTGAGGTGTTGCCACCTGTCAGGCTACAAAACGTACCTACATCAAACGAAATCCGCTAGACCATGGTTGGTCTGCTTAGCTATCTATTCTTCTGATGCAGATAAAGTGTCGCCACCTACAAGGCTACAGATTATAGAAATCTACATCAAACAAGATTTGCTAAGTTTCACTGTAAATATGCCTAGTGATTTTTCTGTAAATTTGAAACAAATCTGTATTAATACAGGTTTTGGCCGAATTCCTTTAAAGATCATGAAAATGTGTTCATTGAAGATGGGCAATCCAAATGAAATGGCATGTCTGGTAGCACTGTCGGCTACAGAGCATCGTTGTTTTTTCCAATTTCACACTGTGCAAAGTTACGATTCAGTTATTCCTTCCATTGCTGATACATAAATATTCTGCTAATCAACAACTAGAAATGTTATCGTGTGCGCAGGCAGCAGAAATGTCGTATGGTCTGCAAATGTGTGCTTTTCCCTGTTCAGAAAAAAAATGCTGGGTGAATATAATCATTGAAATGGGGTACCATAAAAAATAATTCGCACTTGATTCATATGCCATGGACCCAGAAGTGGCCATCTGTACTTGGTCACCGGAGGTAGTCTTGCACTCGTTCCCCATAGCATGGTTGGTCAGTGACACTCGCTAGGAGCCAGGCAGGGAGTCCACAAATGTAGGATAGGTGTAAATGAATCAGTTTTTTTTATGTCAGACATGTTGACGAGATGGAGAGAATTGCTTGTTTACCCAGATCATGTGCTGAGCCAGAGTACTGGCAATAAAGGTCAGCATGTGCTGGCAGTACTGATGATGCCGCGGTCGACTGTTTACCAGCGCTCGCTTCTTCTTTCACTATTGATTTTTTGTCTGTGTTCTGTCACACAATCTGTGCTCTATTAACACATATCTTTCATGGAGAAAACAAGGGGGGTAGCGGGGCCAGGGGGAGACAGAGGGGGAGAGGAGGTAGGGGAGAGAAGAAGGCGAGAGGAGGGTGGGAGAAGAGACAGGGTGAGATGGAGGGGAAATGGGGAGGGAGGGATGGGAGGAGGGAGAGAGAGGGAGTGGAGGTGGGAGAGAAAGAGAGAGAGGGGAAAGCGAGCTGAATGTAAAAAAACCTTGGTTACTGAGTGCTTGTTGTTGTTGGCTTATGAAGTGAAGGCTCCACCATTGGTTAATTGATGATGGAAGCTGAGCCACAATCCTGGCTAGCAGACTGAACTCTACCAGCAGCTACTTGTTAGCAGCCTACAGGAACGTAGACTCGCAGATGTCAGTCAGTGCAGGCCAATCTGTCCCTGGCATGTCACGTTATTGGGAAACATTGGGCCATGAACACCCTGTTTTTTATTGTTTTTGAACCTGTTGCGCCACTACATGGTACCATGGTAAACTAATGGGTGACTAAGCTTGGGCCACTTCAGCCTCTCCCTTTGCGAGATCCTAGATACGCCACTGGCAACGTGTGTACGTTTTCCCCATATGTATATGAGGACAAGTGGCATGTGTCGAAGGGGGGGCATTGGACAATGGCTGCCCTTTAGCTTTGGGATATGAATTTTTCCGTGAATAACCCTTGGGCCACCTTTGCCCCACCCATTCCGAAATCCCAAATACGCCACTGATAAGAACATGGTACATGTTGCCAGCTTGGCATACGCAGTGCATGGACATGCACTGTACACGTGCCCTAGAATCGATATCTTGTTGCTGGTGACATTTACAAATGTCTACTTTCTAGATGTATTCAGTTATAGTAGTAAAACAACTGTGGTTATTTGTGATGTCTTAGACTTCGTAGACATCACATTGTGCCTTTATTAACAAATGCTTTTTTAATGCACTGTTAATAGTAGTTACTACTCAGATGCAGACAGGAATGACAATGACACATGATTCCCCCATATTATATAAGTTGCGCTTCAAGTTAGCAAACATTTGTGGCAACCAGTCCTACCTAAAGGTACAAAGCCCAATTGTTTTTATTGTAAAATCATTCATGTAGTATAAATTATATTTATTCTAACGTCTTCACTGCCCAGATGTGTTTTAATGAACTACACTTTTTAAATATAATTTGATTATCTGTTTACAAATATTGACCGTGCCATTCAGCAGGGGCAGCCTAACAGGTGGACCATTGCACTTGGTGGGGCCGTGTAGCTACAATCATTACAAATAAAAACAATTAACAAAACAGGTATATTTCCAAACCGTAGGCACAATTGGGAGTAATAAATAAGAACAGTATTGGTATCACGGTGCATCTATTAGGCGGTCCCCATTCAGTGTACAATATGTAAACATGCGATTCGATGGCTCATTAAAACACGTTTTGGTGGTCAGAATAATCATAGCTTATGATCAGATTTGGTACTTTTCATGATGTCAGCCATCTAGTCGATTTAAACCACAGAATAACACCAGAGAACCCATCAAAATTAAATCCAATGGTTTGTCGGTCCTCTGTTCTAAGCATGCAGATTTTTTTCACTGTTTTATGATAAATATTTCTGATCATTCTTTAAATATCAAATCAACTTGCATGGCATATATACAGTCAGCTGCTAACAATGTAATGTCATGATTTTTGGTTCCTTTGCAGAGGCATGTATTAAAATATGAAAAGCTTTTAAAGAACACGAAACGGCCAGAAATTCTAATAAAAGAAATAAAGGTAAGTGGTTGTGATAGCATGTTTGTAAAATTATCCAGATAATTGGTATTAAAATACTGTCGAAAAAAAATCAGTGACATCGTACTATGTGTTGCCTTAGGTTATGAATTTGTTTTTTCAGAATGTCTCGCAGTGCAGGACAACTGAGATGGCCTTTAAGGCCGTTCAAGGTTGTCACCATTTACCTGTTCCTACAAAGCGTACTAGTTCTCATGCCCCCCCTAAAAAATTTACTTTATAACGTTGACAATTTTGCAGATTGATAAATATCGATATAACAATATTATGACACAGTGCAGGCTTTAACAATCAGAATATGGTTACAAACAGTTATTTGCAATCATTATGCACAACACACAAGCTTTGTGTTTTTCTAGCAACTCCATGGTGTCATGTTGATAATTGTTTTCCACGAAGTTGTGAATTTCCAAGATGTCGGACTGTGATGCAGCGTAGTAGTTCAATAACAACTCATCACACGGTGCTCCATGATGCAACGGTGGCCTTGACCCCCGTCTGCCTATAGCATGCTTTGTAAGAGTATGTAAATATCAACAATTGTGAATGATCCCTTAGGCAAAACCAGACATCTTTCACAGTTTACACGTGGACCATGCAAAGAGACATACAGGCAGTCGTGTAGTCATTATGTGTACTGAAGTCACTGCCATTTCTGGGAGGTGATTATATATATATTAGTACAGCTAACTATGATGGCGCTGTAATGATTGTGTGAGAAAATAAGGAGGTACCATAGACGTGGTAGACGTCATTATGCATCATCATTATTAGGGTGTTATTAGTAGGTGTTATCGAGCCAGTTCACGAGTTAGTTAGCAAGTGTCAAGTTGTTTCGTCACATGTCATGACGTAGTTGTGATTCCTGGTGAACACTGTGATTGCACACAGAGACTAATGACTGTGGTGAGGTGTCTCTTTCTTGTAAAGATTTATTATTGTCAACTGTGCAGGTCTCTGTCTGTCAGCATGCGTGTTCTTAGCAATATACCACACACTCTCTCACATACTCGCACGCACACACACGAATATGACTTCAATGACTTGTTTAGAATGCTGTTTGGTTGCTCAGTCTCTGATTCCTGATGTTGTTGTGTTTTACAGAACATGATAGGCCTGTCGTTATCAACACCAATTCAGGACGCCAGTGTATATCAGTTTCCACTAGATTTAGTTTCACAGTTGCTCCAGGAGGTAAGTCTAGTTACTGGATCTTATATTTTGCTCAGACACTTGACTTGCTTTATCACCGTTTCGTAATGGGAGGAATGTTAGGGAGATGTACAGTGTTGCATTTTGTATATTATAAAATCCACAGAAAAGTATGATGAAATTAATGCATCTCTAAAAAAAACTTGACAGAAAATAATACAGAAATCCAGGCGGCATAAGATTATGTAACACCCATGTATTTTCTCTCTTGATGTTAACTCCACAAGGAGATGTTTCGACTAACAGAACGTTCAACCATTTTTCAGAACGCCGACACAATCAGCCAAGTGGCACACGAACAAATCATTGTGGCTCTGGCTCCACTTCTCGAGAACAACCACCCAACACAGGAAATATGTGACTTCTTCACAAAGGTGCGCTTGTTTTTCTTATTCCGTCGCTGTCTGTGTGTTGTATTACATTACTCCATCGCTGTCTGTGGGTTGTTTCACTATATTCCATCGTCTATGGGTTGTGTCACATTATTCCATCATTGCCTGTGTGTTGTTTTGCATTATTCCATCACTGTGTGTGGGTTGTTTCACATTATTCCATCACTGTGTGTGGGTTGTTTCACATTATTCCATCACTGTGTGGGTTGTTTCACATTATTCCGTCACTGTCTGTGGATTGTATCACATTATTCCATCACTGTGTGTGGGTTGTTTCACATTATTCGGTCACTGTCTGTGGGTTGTATCACATTATTCCATCACTGTCGGTGGGTTGTTTCACATTATTCCATCGCTGTCTGTGGGTAGTATCACATTATTCCGTCACTGTCTGTGGTTTGTATCACATTATTCCATCGCTGTCTGTGGGTTGTTTTACATTATTTCGGCGCAGTCTGGGTTGTATCACATTATTCCAACACTGTCTGTGTGTTGTTTACCATTATTCCGTCACTGTCTGGGTTGTTTCACATTATTCCATCGCTGTCTATGGGTTGTTTCACATTATTCCACCACTGTCTGGGTTGTTTCACATTATTCCATCACTGTCTGGGTTGTTTCACATTATTCCGTCACTGTCTGGGTTGTATCACATTATTCCATCACTGCCTGTTGGTTGTTTCACATTATTCCAGATAATGTATTTGTTGTATTAGGCATATACAAATGACGAAAATGAGACCATGAGGTCATCAGTACTGCCATGAGGCACCACTGTTGTTTTATTTATCCACCAGATTGCACCATGGTTGGCACCACAGCAAAACATTGCAGATGGCATCCACTGAAACCTGCGTGTTGCTCTGAGTTGGAAACTTACACATTTTGGAAAACTATTTGTGGTTACCATGTATTTAAAACTATGTATGAGTGGAACATTGGAGAAAACTTAGTAGTGGCAAACGTTCAACATGACAGATGTGTAGTATCTATTCTAAAACTTAGTTAAAGACTGGCTGTCAGTTACAATCAACCATGTGTTCTGTGTGGGACTGCGAACATTCAGGCAGGACACATATCAAGACTCAACGGAAGTGACTGTCGAGATAGTCAGATAAGGGACTAGCTTGGTGTTACCAGCCATTTCTACGTATACATGTGGTCAAAAATATACCAGAGCTGATATAGGTGAAACTTTCATTTTCTCACACTTCTGTCATCACTGAACCTTGAAAAAAGGGGTATGCTTACTAGCCTATATTAGGGCACGTATGTATGTAGATATGTGGGTTTTTAATTGTCTGTAATTATCTGTTGCAGCACTGTAAAAACAGTCCACGATCTGAGATTGTCATAGAACTTTTCACACCTGTCGTACGTCGGATATTAAAACACAGCATAGTGAGTAACCCCTACGCTCCTGCCATTGGTAGTTAGAAGATATTAATGTAGGACCAAGGACAAATGTTTCATTGCAATTATCCAAACTGCTACAGAAATTACTTTGAGCCTGTCATATTTTGTATTGTCAAAACGTGTTATATAATGTAAATCATATAAATTATAACATTGTGACTGTCCAAATGTGTTTTTTAACAAACCACAAATTTAAATATAATTTGACCATTATAGGTTCATGAACGTTGACCTTGCTGTTCAGCCAGTAATGTAAACATGATTATTTGAGTTGAAACATTCAAATTAAACAGATAAAAGTCCAATTATATTAAAACGTTCTGGTTCATAAAAACACATTTGGTCAATCAAGAAGCTAGAATAGATATTGTTTATACTATTTAGTCTTTGTGGTCTGACTTTGTACTTTTAAGTGTTCTTGTTGTTTTTGAAAAATAAATTTAATTAGAGATGATGTTAAGATAAAGCACATTATTTTTTTCAACCATATGACATACTACTGCACAAAATAAATATTTTGTAGCTCACAAACTGAAGTTGTATATACTTTCATATTATGAATAATTATGAAAATTCTGATGCTCAGACTTTATGACAACCTTAGCATTATGTCAAAATAAAAACTGACGGTCAGTTTTTTAAATGTCAACAGTTTAACAGTGACACACAGTTGTGCTAGTTTCTGTGGCGTCTGTCACCACCCACTACTTGGTCTGTCACACAGGACTTCGGCAAATATCCGAGGATGCGAATGTTTATCCAGGAGTACATCCAAGCCCTCAGTTCACAGAATGATGGTCTCCGGGTGGTACAAGGTCTCATCAAAAGGTAGGTGATCCCACTGTAACACTACCTGAGAGTAATTGAGGGGGGTTTATGTCATTGATTGCCATGGTAAATAGATGATCACGTTGTATCATACATCTGTAAAAAAAACAGGTGTGCTTCTTTTCTTCGGGGCACAGTTTGTCCAAAATGCCTCTCCTCTGCCAAGTCACCATTGGAGCGTTCTCATTAAAGCTAAACAAAAGTCTTGGTTTTGCTTCTAGGCACCTAAAAGAAATAATAAAAACTAACCACGAGCAACTAAAATCAAGAATATCATGCCAGTGGTCTACTCAGAATGTATTCTAAAGGTGGGAGATTCTGGTCATTTCTCCAGGTGACTGAGGGCATAACCAACGAGACCGATAAGCGCATGCGCAGTTGTATGAAAATCGGGTAACCTAGATTATTGTAACGTATTAAGGTAGTTGGGGTGGCTAATATATGCCAAATTATATTGTCTTGAATTGAGTAGTTTCAGTAGAAGCATAAATTAACCATTTCTTCACAGGTTGTAGTTGAAATACTATATGTGATGCGCCATGCCAAAACCAGGCGCTTCTCGCTAGATTTAGTTCAACGCAGGAGCCTAACATGCATGGTGTACCTTCGAATTGTCGAAAATGGGTTAACGACTGAATCGATCAGCAAAATTATTCATCTTTCCATACATCCATTTATATAAGCTGAAAGATTGTTCAAACTAGCACTTTATTGAAGCCCATGATTAGCATCGCGGTTGAGAAGTCTGAAACAAAGCAATTTTTATGCGTTCTTGATGGACTGTCTTCACTCGCTTCCAAGTGGGAAACCCCACATGTTATACATGGCTGGAAAGCTTATGACGTCAACTACACGTGTGGTTGGGAATCTCTTACTCTAGACCAATGGAACAGCTCCTATTTTACATAATTTATCCAGCAACAAAGTGCTGTTGTTGCTATGGAAGTAGCAAAACGCTCTCTGATTGGTCAAAAACGTAAGAGTGCGTGCGCAGTCGGCTTGTTTACACTTTCCTTTCTTCTTTGTTCACCATTTTTAGCCCACTGTTTTTGTCTTCGATTCGATGAAGATTTGCACTGTGGCATCGAAAGAAGCTTATTTAGCTACCAAGTTGGATCGTGCGAGTGGGTGCAATCTCGAGGACAGCAATTTAGCTGCCGTGATTGAAGATTACTTCGAAGGCCACGTTGAGCCTGTGGAAGTCGCCTCGGCAGGGGCAGGGGAAGACCACATTGAGCCTGCACTGGTTGGCTGGGAGCAGACTTTCCAAATTAAGGGAACTGACATTGTGTAATGTTATTATGTATGTAATGTGTAAATAATGTTTTATTTTCAGATATTTCAGGGGTTTATTTTAGGGGTTCGGCTACCAGTGTTCGCAGGAATACCAAACCTGGTAGTAAATGAGGTGACATTCAATAAATATTACGTTTTTTCACTTTATACTTCTGAATCGTCTTTATACACACCTACTGGAGAAATATACAAAATGTAATTCTATTTGGAGCATTGTAAGTGCATGGTTGCTATGGGAGAAGCAAATTTTCAATGCTGTTTTTTTATGCTGATTTTCTCAAAACTATTATTCCATGAATGTGTACACTAAAAGTGAAATATCTTGGCACAGGAGTAATATACACTGTTCATGTTGGTGTCATTTTAAAGCTGTGTATCTCCTCTATTTGAATCTGTAATAAAATGGTTTTGTCAAATTGTCGAGAAGAGCCCGTTTTTGGCATTTGGCATCACATATAATATTCCAGATTAATAACATTTTGAGGTTTTTATTTATTTGGTTATGTTACAAGATTTTAAAAGCATTTTTGTAAATGTGAAAAAATAGCCACAAAATGTCAAATTGTACTGTTTTGAGAAAATCCCCAAATAAATAAAATTAATGACAGTGTCATTGATAACTTTGAGAAAAAATTTTAACATAAAAGAATTACATCTACTACACCACCATGAATAAGTTATGGAAAAGCTGAATGACAGCCTAAAGATAACGGGCCAATCAAATGATCTTATGCACATGTAAACAACTGATCCTGTGCCCGGACACTGGGCTGGCATAATATGATCTTGATAGACCACAACACGATGCAAATGTAGGTTCAAGGGCTTTGTGGTGGCAAAATTAAGGGGACATGTCAGTATTAGAAATGGGCGTTATGTTTTGTTAACAATACATAAAACGCAAGAAAAAAACGTCACATTCCAAGCATGATAAGCGTATCTATTGACATTTCTATTATCACTAACAACCAGGAAACGTTACATAATTTAACTTTAAAAAAAAAACTACAACACTTACTAAGCTGCAATTTGGCATATGAACGCCTCTTACATATAGGCAACATTACCCAAATTTGAATTACGATTGATGAAGGGTTTGTGTCAAAAATACACTTGGCCACAGATTA
Organism: Lamellibrachia columna; assembly: GCA_963662155.1. Lineage (NCBI taxonomy): Eukaryota > Metazoa > Annelida > Polychaeta > Sabellida > Siboglinidae > Lamellibrachia > Lamellibrachia columna. Next base: position 22,726,883 of record OY759267.1, read on the forward strand.
ACAACAAGTTAATTTAGGTAGGCATCGTACTGCAATGTACTGGAATCACAGTAACCAGACGATATGTTCCATGTTCACAGTGAACGAATTTATGCTGGTTCTAAGTGCGTGCTTACTTGAAGCACATGCGGTTGTTACATCAGTGTTTCCAAGAAGTTGGGGATTTCCCAAAGGACTGGTTTTTTAAAGGATGAATTGACAACATACGACATTAGTGCTGGGTGATTATCTGTGGTGTGCACTTACGTGGTCACGTGGTCATTACTGTGGAAACATCATTAGTATTTTGGATTTCCCAAAGGACTGGTTTTTTAAAGGATAATTTGGCGACATGCAACGTTAGTGCTGGGTGATTATCTGTGGTAATGTTGTTTATTTCAATAGTAATTTTCCTAGCATGTTATGAGGAAAAAAGTACCTAAGGGAGGCCGCCATACACAGAACCAATGCAGTCTCAAACAAATGTGTTATTTTGTCAGAAAGAGGACTAGTTTAGTAAACAAAGGCCAAAATATGTTTCATAAGTTGAGTTTGGATGCAAACAGCATAGCTATATCGTATTGGCAAATATAGGAATAGGTGTATACAAATATATTTTCATTTGGCAAGTGATATTGCTAGATTTTTACTCTCATGATATTCTTAATTGTACTTACAAATGGTTATGTTTTAGTAACTGTTACAGGTGCATAGACCCAAAACCATGACTTGTTTCCCTTTAAGAGGTGGCTGCCAGTCTACTAAGACTTTTGAGCTGTCTAGTTATCCAATAAGTCCTGTATTTTCACCCTACAATTCGTCATCATAAAATAAATGTGAAAAGAAACTACTCTTTGGACCAGTACGTTTAATCAAACAAGTGAAACAACTGGCCATTTATTATTGTCATGTCCGCTAAGTCCACTACGGTCACTCTAACTTCTAACATGATAGCAAAATGCTGTCTAACCATTTAGTTTGAACTTGTTGACATGACGTAATTTGTGGGAGTTTCATTGACGACATGCTGGAAGCCGCTGATGATCAGTTATGGATCTAGAGGCTGGAAGCTAAGAGTGCTCGTCTTTGTAGTGAATAGCTCGTTGACGTTGGGGTGGTTTATTTAATTATAATTATTTAATTGTTTTCAAGTAGCACCTGATCATTTCCCCCAGACCCAGTCTCTCCCTTTTTCTGATAGTGATGTAAAATAAATGTGATGTAAAGTAAATGTAAAGTACTTTGCAAACGATCGCCAGTTTACGTGTTTATTCAACATTTTACTGGGAGTGGGCGTGCAGCAAGTTGGCTGCACCCACTCTTCAAAAGTTTGTGCAGAGTCTTTGACATTCAACTCAATGGGCCTCCTACGTTTTATTTCTGCCTTTACGTCACACGTTATTGAGAACACTGCCATTGTGTGTATGCAGTATGCACGGCCCGGCGAGCAGCTGTCCTCACCCACGAGTGCTGCCCAACCTCGTGGCCGTCTGTCTCGCTGCCATCTACAACTGTTACGAAGAGAGGAAGGCGTGAGTACACCAATCCGCTGCTCATTATGTAGTTCACATGGCACTACCACACATGTAAACTGCTTCAAACACCAGCCATTTGTCAACAGTGCCACATGTGCCGATATGTCAACCAAACATTACACAGTTGTCAACCAAGTCTTGCTGATGAAGCTTATAATTTTGTGTTTGAGTGCTGTATGTGTTGTTGTTGTTGTTGTAATGCCATGGAGAACCAGGTGAATGAGTTGTTGTTGTAGTGCCATGGAGAACCAGGTGAATGAGTTGTTGTTGTAATGCCATGGAGAATCAGCTGAATTAGTTGTTGAAGTGCCATGGAGAACAAGGTGAATGAGTTGTTGTTGTTGTTGTTGTTATAGTGCCATGGAGAACCAGGTGAATGAGTTGTTGTTGTAATGCCATGGAGAACAAGGTGAATGAGTTGTAGTGCCATGGAGAACAAGGTGAATGAGTTGTTGTTGTAGTGCCATGGAAAACAAGGTGAATGAGTTGTTGTTGTTGTAGTGCCATGGAAAACAAGGTGAATGAGTTGTTGTTGTAGTGCCATGGAGAACAAGGTGAATGAGTTGTTGTGCCATGGAGAACAAGGTGAATTAGTTGTTGTTGTAGTGCCATGGAGAACCAGGTGAATGACGTGGACGCGGAGAGTGGTGAAAGGGACTCAAGACTCATCACATACCTCGCAATATTTAGTTCTATGTAAGTGATTCACTATACAAATGTTGAGCAGTGTTTGACTAGGAATAACAACTGTGGTGTCACTGACCATGTAGCTGCATATGTGCGTATATGTGTGTGTATATATATATATATATATACATATATATATGTGTATATATATATATATATATATATATATATATATATATATATATATATATAATATACATATTTATATGTATTGGTATATATATATTTGCCCGTGTGAAAACCCTCCATGCCCGTGTGAAATTCAAAACTAAATAAACAAGTATTGTATAGTGTATGTAATGCACAGTAATGCGCCTGATAAAAGTAAAAACCTGTTTGCCTATGTCTGTATGAAATGTTGCACTGCCTGTGTGAGCTGAACCTTAAAAAAACATATATATATTATATATATAATCTAGGCCAACCTGTGAGGTTGAAAAATACCTATGATGCAGCTGAAATGCTATGATGCAGCTGAAACGCGAAAATATAAATAAAAATAATATTTGACCCATACCTGCATTTTATTGCATTAAATGTGCTGAAATGTTAGTTATGAACCCATATAATATATACCATATTGGATGATACTGGATTGTTTGCACTCATTGCTTCAGATTGTTGTATTGCAAGCTCAATACAACATTCTGAAGCAACTAATGCATAAAATCCAATATCGTTCAATAAGTGTATGGTATAATCTTGTAATATTTTTGTATGATCTTTTACGCATATGTACATTACATGTGTGATCAACCTTAAATGAACTCTGTAGTCTATTTGTCTATGATCTTGTTGAAATGTTTACATTATTTGTGTGAATCTGGCAGGTCCGAGTTCGAAGACTGGAGGCCACACCTGGGCAGTCTGCTGCAGCCAATACCATTCCCGTATGAGTAAGTGAACCTACTACAGTCATTCCCTACATATCATAGCGGTTCGTGCATTCTCTGGAGTATAGGGTGGTAAATTGGTCAAATTTAATAGTATAGTGCCGAATAACAGCATTGGGGGGGCAAATAGTTCAAAACAAATAATACTATAGTGCGCTAGTAGTCTTTTTTAGCACCGAAGCAAAATTGTTTGATTCGATGTGAAGGCATCCTTAGTAAACTATGCGAATTGCTGTGTATATCGGGTTTTTTCCTGCTGAATATGCATAAACTTTGTGCATATTCGCATCGCGTCACCGCAGATATAGTAACCGCATATTATATCTGCACAAAAATGGGGAATTTTCCATTTTTAAATGGACATTAAAGTTTTATTGAATTGAATACGTAAGCCAAGCGCATTGTGGCCATTTACAGTCGGTTTTTGTGGTGATAATGGCGTTTTAGTAATATACCGTGTTGAGCTCCCGAGAACTAAGAATTCCGACTGAAAGGCCTAATGTTTCGGGATCAAAATCTAGGATCCTCGGAAGCACAAATTCCAGCTAAATTCATGACTGTCGTTCAAATGGATGACAACTTGGCCATCAGAGGGAGCCACATGGAGCTCCAGAATTAGCCACGATTATCGGAGAATATAGGCCGGCACAAATGTCTAAATCTAATAACTATTATAGTGCCAAATAAGGTGTGTATAGGGTGAACATTTTCACCAAATAAATACACGTATAGGGACGCTTATTTGGCACTCGAGAGTATGTTAGCTGTAGTAATATTTTGACAAGTTATGCAAATGTTCCTTTAATTGTCAGTTGACATTTTAGGTCTCTGCATATTTTGTTTGATTTGAGAAATCTACTCCAAATTATACCATCTCTGTACTGCACATTGTTCATGTAATGCATATAGATACTTTTGTTTATTTTACTACGTCTACATATTGATATTGTTTGTGGTGTTTCAGTGCGCTGGCCCATGAGCTCTTTACTCTGTGAGTTGCATACATTTTTCCTCTGAAAGTTAAAAACAATAATTATTTCCTGCACGCAGGACATACAGGAGGTCTCCATTTGTTGAGATATTCTTTGGTAATACACACATCCAGCCAAAACGTGGCAGCAAGTTTTGGAACTAAGGTCTCAGGTAGCAGAATCAGCGATTGATGGCATCACTCGTGCATACATCAATACTATTTATTGCTATTTATTGTCCTTATTTAGGATAAGTGTATGACCTAAAATGTGTTGCCCTAGGAAAGTATTTCCTGCCTTATCTAAATTGTGAATGCATGTAATAATGAACACAGATATTATTTCACTTGTGGCTTTTCGTGCAGTCACATGAAGCCAACGATTGACAACCTGAGTACAGACCAGCGCTGTGAGGTCCACCAGACTCTGCTGGGGGTGCGAGAAGGGCGCGAGGGATGGTTCCATCTCTACTGTCCAGGTGGTATCGCTTGTGACGATGAAGGCCAACTCTACGGCATCATGGTATTTTGTTTATTTATTTATTAATCTTAATTGAACATTATTTTTTAATGTATATTTAACTATGATATATATTTATTATTTTATAATTGCGCTATGTTTTGTATGTGCCTGTGAACGGGCTGGTCCCAGATATATAGTGCTTTATAAATTGTTGTACTATTAATAATAATGGTATCTGTGTATATTCTGTATCTACACACTGCAGTGGATTTCACTTGATAGAAAAATCACATCAGGCCCGAGTAATTTGATTATATTAAGCAACTGCTTCACATAAGTGAATTTCCAGGTGGGAATGGGATGAAGTGGAAGTGAATATATGTCAAACAATTGAGTTTTATTTCATCCATGCTGAATTACTGCATAGTGAAGAAACTGTCAATGTGTGCTTGAGGCAAGTTCTCATTAATTCAGCATGCTCAAATTGGTTTAAAAGTGGAAAGGCCACCCACAGAAATAAAAGCCTTTCCTCAACACACAGAGCATTTATACAATGTATCGTTTTTCTTGTCAAAAAGCATTGGGGCAGGGGTGGACATGATTATATTAAGTGGCACCTTTTAACCCAGCGGGTATAGAAAAGAATTCTTCTAATTGGCTAATTCTTTTATCCGTGATTCTGTTAAGTGGAGTCCACTGTAGTTAGGTCTTGGGTCTAGAGCTGGTGGACCAGAGCTGGTGGGTCGAAGCTGCTGGTGTGCTGGAGCTGGTGGGCTGGAGCTGGTGGGTTGGAGCTGGTGGGCTGGATCTGGTGGGCCGGAGCTGGTGGGCTGGAGCTGGTGGGCCGGAGCTGGTGGGCCGGAGCTGGTGGGCCGGAGCTGGTGGGTTGGAACTGGAAGCTAGTAGGTGATTTGTCACACTTCCTGTGCTGTAGAGGGTGTATGCAGTTTTGTCTTTACTAGGATAACACCTGATTTACCTAGACTGGTAGTCACATAAAGCTACTGCCCAGGTCAGTGCAACAACATATCAGTGAAGTATAGGTCACTCACCTTGCACTATGGAGCACAAAGTTGGTGCAGCAGCATAGATAACTAAATAAAAGTAGTGAGCAAAACACGGAACATTGTGGTGGTTTATGTTTCAGCTGCGCTGTTTAATCGGCTGCTGCTGTCGAAGGAAGAAGTTCCTCACTGGCATGTGCAAGATGATCAACCCATGCATGCTGCTGGCACTGCGGGAGAATGAGGCTGCCATGGATGTAAGCATCTCTTCCATTCATTTCTTACTACTGTGTGACAGTGCATTGTGCAGAGGATCAGGTTATCGGCGGTATTTTTATGTGCCCTAGCAAAGTTTGATCATTCAATAACCCTGTCATAAGCTTCTGCATGCAGCTGATTGTGAAGTTTTTAGAAGCATACAAGCCATGCAAGAGGGATGGGGTGTTAAGAGCATGTATGGTGGGTGGTTGATGGGCTATTTAGTTGGAATCAACCTCGCCACCAGGGGCTTCTGACTACATCAGTACCTCCGGCAGATCAACCTGTTGAAACACTGATTTTTCAGTTGCTGTGTTAACCAATAATATTGCTCGTTCAGATTAACAAGGCTCGCATGCAGGAACTTAACTTTAGTTGGTAGTGGACCCGTCATTGCTGGTCGGACAGATAATGATGGCTGTTTCGTGGCACGGTCTGAAGTTTTGGCGCAAGTGCATCTAGTTCCCAGAAACACGTCCACCAAGACAGGAAGTGGGTCAAAGTACAAATGATTCAGCGTACATCTGCACATGGTGTTGGATAAACTGACAAATCCATGTTTCAACAGGTCAATCTGCCAGGGGTAGTGTAGTACTACTACCACCCTTGGGTGGCTGTAGCTGCATAATTGGCTTGTTGGTTGGCTGGATGTTGAGCTGCTGTTGGTTGGTTGGTAGACAGTCTGATTTTTTATTGGTGTTGGCTGGCTGTATTCGGTGGTTGGTAGACAGTCTGATTTTTGATTGGTGTTGGCTGGCTGTATGTGGGTAGTTGGTAGACAGTCTGATTTTTTATTGGTGCTGGCTGGCTTCATGTGGTGGTTGGTAGGCAGTCTGGTTTTTGATTTGTGTTGGCTGGCTGTATGTGCATAATTGGCTTGTTGGTTGGCTGCATGTTGAGCTGCTGTTGGTTGGTTGGTAGACAGTCTGATTTTTTGTTGGTGTTGGCTGGCTGTATGCGGTGGTTGGTAGACAGTCTGATTTTTTATTGGTGTTGGCTGGCTGCATGTCGGTGGTTGATAGACAGTCTGATTTTTATTTTTGTTGCCTGGCTGCATGTGGGTGGTTGGTAGACAGTCTGATTTTTATTTTTGTTGTCTGGCTGCATGTGGGTGGTTGGTAGACGGTCTGATTTTTATTTTTGTTGCCTGGCTGCATGTGGGTGGTTGGTAGACGGTCTGATTTTTATTTTTGTTGCCTGGCTGCATGTGGGTGCTTGGTTGGCAGACTGACTGTGGGAGGCAGATTGTTTGTGTGCGGCTGGTGACACCCATGTACTGCAACGACTGGTGTTCTGCAGGTGCTGTGTGCGATGCTGGAGTATGACATACTCGAGAGTTCTGACTTGAAGCTGCAGATCATCACAACTCTACAGAGCACGTCTGTAGGCAAGCGCATGTACGCAGACCTGTGTGACCGACAAATACAGCTGCGCGAACTGGTATGTGGTTTGTCAACTGTAGGTTAAACACTCCACAACCCTATCACCAGTCTCACTCAGGGACTGGAAACATTATCTACAGATTGTGTAAATGCTAGCAGCGTGAATATATATTTAAAAACAAAATTGACATATATCTCAGAAGGGCGAGTTACCCATAGATTGTTGGACTCGATAAGCCAATGGCTTCCTTGTCTGGGGCTCCTGCTTTGGACGGCAATTTTGTTAAATTGTGTATAGTGTATGAGATGGACAGATTGTGACACTGTGCAGACACTGTCTACGTAATATTAGAAGAACAGATGTTGGTATTTATTGAGAAGGAAAGTTGCTGACATTGTGTAAATAATATGAGGGCAGATGTTGATGCTGTGTAGATAATATGAGAAGGACAGATGTTGACAATATGTGTTACAGCAGCAGAAAGGTGGCCCTCGCAAATTGACACTGCCATCCAAGTCTACAGATGCTGACCTCGCCAAGATGCTCAGTTCTGGCTCCTTCGGCAACCTTGAGTGTCTCAGTCTCGCCTTCACCCAGGTGACCAGCGAGTGTGCGAAGGAACTCATCAAGCTTCCTTCGTTGCGATACCTTAACCTCTGGTCCACACAAGTGAGTGTCGCTCCTCTCTGGTCAGCAGAGAACAATTCGTTCATGGTTACACTGCTGAGCAGGTCTGCTAGAATATCTGCTTCACTGCCTGTGCTGGTTTAACATAATTAAAAACCTTATGCTACAAATTACATTCGCACAATCTCAGCATGTGTTTAAAACTCCCTCCTCAACTTATTTAGTCTATCACAAATCCGGTTCATTGGTATCCAAATATATGTAGTGTTTGAATAGCTTAAGCAACATCCGCAGTTGATTTAATGAAAAAATGCCTGATTTTGTTCAAATCATCAAAAGAATTGACTTTAGTCATTAGATCTGGTGAGGATCAAAATAGTGGATATCCAAAATGGTAAACACTATAGGTCAGTGCTGTTCATGAGCTTGACCTCGATCTTCTCGCTGATCACATGACAAAGCTATGAAATTTCACCAAGGAACAAAATCGTGATTTTTCAGCATTTCAGTTTTCACTTTAGTTAATGCTTGAACAAGCATTAATTAACTAATTTAATAGTGTGTCTGATGATGTCACAAAAACTACATACAAAAGTTGCACAAATGAACTAGCAAGTTGCAGTGGATACTAGGTAGGTTTGGTTTTTTGCAAAATTAATTTGAAATGAGACTTAAAAAAAATCGAATTGATTAAGTACCTTTAAGTTACCTGTTTTCGTTTCGTTCAGTTGCTAAAATCAGAAGTTTTACGTTAGATTTACAGATTGATGTGAAGTGATGTGTTGACATATAATCAACATTTGCCTACACCCAGCAGTGATGTGTGTTGACATATAACATTGCATACACCCAGCATTGATGTATGTTGACATATGACATTGCCAACACCCAGCAGTGATATGTGTTGACATATAACATTGCCAACACCCAGCAGTGATGTGTGTTGACATCAAATTGCCAACACTCAGCAGTGATATGTGTTGACATCAAATTGCCAACACCCAGCAGTGATGTGTGTTGACATGTAACATTGCCAATACCCAGCAGTGATGTGTGTTGACATGTAACATTGCCAATACCCAGCAGTGATGTGTGTTGACATGTAACATTGCCAACACACAACAGTGCAGTGTTGTATATCCATAATTGGTAACTCGTCATCTTTGCTGTGGTGACAGTTTGCTGATGCTGTATCTACCATATTGTTGATAATGTTGTGATGCTGCATCATAGTCATAGTGTACATTGGCAGTTGGTGATTCAATTACCGGTGTGTTATATGGTGACATTTTGGTGACACTCCATCACAGGTGTATCATCTGTTGACAGTTTGGTGACTCTGGCCTCCAGTTGTTGTCTGAGCACCTTCAGAAGCTGCAGGTCCTCAACCTCTGTGAGACGCCTGTAACAGACAAGGGCCTCGGCAGTATCGCCTGTGAGTGCAATAGTTAGCCTGTTCACAACGCACATGAACATTTTACATGTTGTTTTCTTCCTGTGCATTGTTAGTACATTTTCTGTATAATAAAGTAGTTTGTGACTCTGTCTGTTCCCTCGTATCTCCGTCAGTTTCATGCGTATGAGGCTGAAGTTTTTGTATGTGTGCCCGGGGACCCATGGTGATGGTTTATACATAAAAACATTAGAAATTCCCCCGCAGGTGGGTATTACATTGAAGGAACCAGCGCATGTTTCTACCATTGTTACGTGATCTACGTCAAACGTCCATTGAACACTTCGTGATACCAGCAGTTGTATGTGATTTTGTGGCACGAAGATGTCATTGCCATTGCCATTGCACTACCAAATCTTGACTGGGTGGTGCAAGGAGTCATAAGCTCTTGCCTTTTCTCCAGCGCAACACTGGGCAACTTAAAAATAATTAATATCAGATTAACGGGTGACTTTGTCTGTTCTTAATGTCTCTTTGGTGACAAATTTTATAAGCTGCTCTCTTTGTTATATAGAAATTACGTCTGCAGTTTTGCTGTGTAAATGTTGCTCACCTCTTTATCCCTGAAGTCTGGGATGAGGCTGCATTTGATATCGGTCGACAATATTTGTTTTCCTTCTTTCATCACTGATCCCGTTTCACTGCTGTCTCCATAACCCGTCTCCACTCCCCCATCTCTCGTTCTCATTCTCCGCTCCCACTCACGGCAAATCTCTCTTCACACAGTCCTTCCATCCTGTCTCGGTCTTCTTTATTTCAACAAAAACATGAAGAAATCTTTACATTCTGCACCTTGACATTTGATGTCGTGGCGGGAAACTAGCACAAAACATTGGACTTTGACATAAAGAAGCATTTAAAAAAATTAAATACATACTTTTACCTCGAGGATAAAACGAATAACAACAGTAACATATTTACCTAGCTGTGAATAATTGTACGTGATGTCAACTCTTGTTGTGTTGCAGCTATGAAGAACCTAAGGAAACTGAATCTGAACAGCACACACCTATCAGCCCTGACCTTCGAGGGAATTAAGGTAGGGTACATTGGGGTAGTTATAGATTACAGCAATATGTTTTAAACACCCCATTTCTGTGATTTGGAAGAATACACATAGCCATCGACATAAATAAGAAGTAGAACCCTAAAATAGTTTTAACAGTATACGATGCTAGCATTTGCTTATGTTTCTACTGAATGTTACTACTTTGGGCTTCTACAGCACCACCTCCCTATCTTCTGAGTTTTAAATGAATCAATTCCCTACTTTGTCTGATGATTGACTTTATGTGAAGTTTCCTTACATAACTTTTTTTGTTGGTTTATACTCGCTATATTCAGTATTTCTACAGTGTTTTGTGAATATAAGGGACCTGGATATTCTAATCGGTTGGGGGCAGCACTTACAGAACACCTTAACACATATTTTGCAAAGTAGTAATGCTGCTTGAAGTATTCATTGATTCATTCATTTATTCGAACATTTGCAACACTACAAGACAAACAAGTATATATAACTATACCCACATTTACATATTAATGCTATACATGTAATTATACATATCTGCAGAACAGCACATATAAATGTGCATACAATGTTTGAAGGGGGTAAATACGAAGTCATTGGCTTTTATGTAAATTTACCCCAAACGATCGTATTAGTGCAATAGTATTAAGTTTCTCACAGATGTACTTGTTACTCGTATACATGAATGACAACGTAGTAATCATAATGTTACTATAAATGTACTTGTATATGGTGTGCATGCATGTTTTGTAGGACAAACTGCCAGGTCTGCAGGAGTGTGATGTCAGATACACAGATGCCTGGTAGACTGGCTACTGTCGGCGTGCATAGAATGCCCCTTTTGTTTAGAAGGCAGCTACAACAGGACCACCGCCGTGGTGTTGGCATGCCTATGTCAGAGCTTTGGGACAGCCGAGATGTTGACTGCATCCAAGCAGTGACGTTGCTGGCATCCCACTGTGCTGCTGGACAGATGGACTGCAGCAGGCTGCAGAGATACTGTTCACATGAGAGTCTTGTGTCTAACTGATCATCTTCAGTTTTGTCACTGGTGTGTCCCACACGCAACGTCTTGTGTCACTGTCTTGAAATGTTGGTAGTTTGGCACAGGCGTACGTGTTGCACTACAAGGCTGCTTGATATTTATCACATACACATGATTTTGCCAGATGCTGTCACGACAGTACACTAGGTTTGCAGGAGTTTGTGGGAGTCGGGGAAACAATTGGAAGAGTGCTCACAAGAGGTGGTTGATGGCAGAAATGTGAAGATCTCTGCTGTCAGTGATGATGGAGGTGTTTGTGAAGATCTCTGCCGTCAGTGATGTTGGTGTTTGTGAAGCTATCTGCTGTCAGTGATGGTGAAGGTGTTTGTGAAGATCTCTGCTGTCATTGACAGTGGAATTGTTTGTGAAGATTTCTGCTGTCATTGACAGTGGAGGAGTTTGTAATGATCTCTGTTGTCATTGACAGTGAAGGTGAATACATAAAGATATCTGCTGTCATTGATGGTGGAATTGAATTCCAGTAGCTGTGATGTACCGACTTTTCCGACCAGATATTGCAGTTTGCTCTAACAGCAGTTTTAGTTGAGACTTGAGTAGATTGTTGTGACAGCAAATGTTACTTGGTTTGGTGATGCCGTATACATTGGTTAGCTGGAACAATGTGTGATTTCCTAGAGCGTTTACCTAATCCATATAGAGCAGCATTGCCACCAGGAGCATGTGTTGCACGAAGCCCCACATTCACTGAACAATGTTTCACGGTGTATTTAGTGTGTACGCTGGTCATTACACACTTTGCCAGTAGGAACAAGCAGACGTATATACTCTAGAGCTATGCTTTATGTCATCATGAAGCACAGTTCTTGTAACAAACGGCCATTCGTGGCCGGAAGATTGTGTATGTTTTTTTTCTATTTATTTAATTGTCTGCCATCGTGTAATTGAACAGTCTGAGATGCTGGTTACGATGGTGTTTAGCTAATACGTGTGCTGTGGTTGTCTATGAGTGCATCTGGAACACTGAAGTCGCAGGGAATGTACTGAGTTGTGTTATGGTTACTGTTGGTGGTGGTGAGCTGAGGAAAAGCTGCGGTGCGCCACTGTATGTGTAGTACAATTATTCTGTGTAGAACTGTCTTGCAGCTGTCTCGCAGTTGTGTGCTTTAAGAAAACACTAAAACCTGGCTTCTGTCCCCCGCATCACGCAAGTAAGGTTAACTGAACGTTGTTAGCAACTGAATCTATTAAACACCATATCAAACTGACATCTTTGAGGCAACTCTAAGATATCTGTGCAGAAGAAAAATCTTGCTTCAAGTGCCTGAATTTTGTAAATGATTATTGCTTTCTATTAACATTAATGAATCTGTAGTGTGCATTATTTCCACTAATCCCATTACTGGACAGGCTTTTGTGGAAATCAAGCATCGGTGCACAGACAGGAGACACTGCTGGTGTTTGTTTTTATGAAAAAACAGGTGCTTTACCAGCGAGATCAGATGGGTAGAAATCATTTCAGTATTGGTTTGCCCTCAATTGGCTACACACAGAGATTATTATAGCTACTGCATCTTGCTACACATTCAGCTACCATGTCTTGCTACACATTCACCTACTGTGTCTTGCTACACATTCACCTACTGTGTCATGCTACACAGTCAGCTACTGTGTCATGCTACACAGTCAGCTACTGTATCGTGCTACACATTCAGCTACTCTACCGTGCTACACATTCAGTTAATAGGTTACGTTATTCATTATGACTCGGTTAGCTAGTTGACATCTTTGCAGCCACAAAATAAATTATGCATAATTTTTGACATTTTTACGAAGAAACCAAATTAATTCCACCATATGACATAGTATTGAGCACCTTGAAACCATTACTTGTTGCATATCTGGCAAAATAAACAGTGGTCGCATTCTTGTCAGGTTAAATGTCATCACAAACTATCATTTATAGATTCTAGCTTTGTCGTCGACATCTCGCTGTGGTCTGTTTTCTTGGCAAGTCATTCAGCTACTCAGCCATGAGTATTCTCTGTCTTGAGCAACCATAAATACTTTGATTTGTGTAGTAATGAGCCATCCATTTTGATGTCAGCTTATTTATATATATTTTTCCATTGTTGAACATTTTTGTCATAATTTATATATTTTTTTCACTGGTTAAAAATTCAGGTCGTAAAGAAGAGATTTTAAGGAAAGTGAACTTTTAAAAGTACTACTGTGTTGTCTGCCTCAGTGGTATATTAGTTGCCCCCGTTCACACATTCCACTTTGTCAGAATGGTAAAGAACATGACATATAAGTGAAAGAAAAGCGTGTTTCTATAATTACTGGAACATCAACAAACTAAAGTTGTCTCACTAGAATACCATGTATGATGGAATCTCACTATAAGTATTCCTAATGTAAGGAACAAGGAAGAACTTCCAATTCCCTATTCTGATCTGCACTATTTTCAGTGCCCATGGATATAAGGAGCATCAGATATATGGAACAGTTTGACCAAGTCCTGAAATGTTCCTTATAGTGAGAGTCCACTGTATGTTAATTGATCATAGTTCGATGAACCAACAAAGTTGGCGTGAAGTCGGATGCTCCTTGTGCATATGAGCTAAGACAGTACAGATGCCTTGTACAGATGCACTTGCGGCTTATCCACAGACACTTTCCAAAACATCTGATGTGTGTGTGTGCGCGCTAGGAATGTCTAACCAGCATCATCAGAAAGACTTTCCAGGAATATTTCATGTTTATTAGGAGCAAGTTGCAATAAATGTGTATCTAGTCATTTGATCACACTCCGCTTGCATTGCCAGAGACTCTCTTGTGGTGTTTTTTTCTGCCAGTGCCTCGGAAGCTGCAGTTACTCATGCAACGTTCCGCGCTATATTATAAAGATTGTGTTATGTGAAGACTTGACCCTATTGCATTTGATGCAGTTTTTAGTACAAGCTAACTGGCTTTTAGTTAACCCAAAGAGCTTATTCTATAGTAGTTAACGCCAGTTTCTACGAGTATGTGTGTGACACAGTATTTGTGCAGTTGGTCGTGCGGATTCTGCCCGACGCGTTGTTGCACCTTATGTGTCTTATGTGTACGAAATATGTAGCGTATATGTGTACAGAATGTATGTGAACATATTCATGTATAACAGATACTTTGCATATTATGAGTGTACACAAACATAAGCTATCATAAACTGGGATTTGTTGTACACCTGAGATATACAAAATGCTCTAAGAATTCTATTGGAAACTGCTAGGAAACGTTCGTGTCATAACAGGTTGCTATTGGTGCAATACGAATGCCAGCATTCCAGCAAGAAATGGTGAACTTTGCGAATAGTTTTGACTGTATATCTATCAAACAAAACATGAGTAGGCGCCAGTAGTGCGCCATTATATAATTTATTTTCTGAAACTTGATTAGTTTGATTGGAGTGTACACATTTTACGTTGTCAGTCTAGTCTGTCATGGACAAGCACACCAGTATCTGCAGGTGATAAGCTACTTCAACAGTGGAACAATTCTCTATCAACACTTATGGCCTGTTTCACTAAGACAAAGTTTGCAAGCTGTGTCTTCATCCTTAACGTCATCTATTGTCTATAATTGTTAACAAGTGTTTTTTTTCATTAAAAAAGTATAGCGCTTACAAGGAAACAAAAGCTACACATAATTCGCCATCATCCAAGCGTAATTTGCATCGTAAAATAGTTTTTCACACCACAGAGCTACGTATCATGAGATCCGTTTTCGCAGTCCATTACATTATGAGTAAAACGGATTTTATGATATCGATCATGTTTATAAGATTGTAAATATGTCGGTGAAATAGGCCAATGGTGTCTCGGTGAATTACTCTTCGTAGTGGTAGTTGGCAAAGTGTATGTGTTACATACACTGATGCACAATTACGAATGTATTGTACAAAGATTTATATAGGTGGGGATATTGGATGTTTTCCTCGTCTCCTTTACATGTGTTGTGTACAATGTTTGCACGCCGCAAACACTGTATTGAGTTGTTTGTGTAAACAGTGTGCTTGACTGCAGATTATTTAATAATGATGCTTCTTATGTTTGATGTACGCAATAGTTGATGACAGTTGCAGTGGTGGTGGAGGTCTACCACGCATGTGACGTGACAGTTGTATGTTGTTGAAGTGTACACGTCATCATCAGCTGGCAAATCAACAGACAGAACATGTGCCACATATGGAATATCTATTCTTAATAAAGGTGTCTTATCAACTGGTCGGTATTTATGTAATTCATAGGCTGTCGACCATCCTGCTGTGCATACTGTTTACACCACAAGTTCTCAACTAACATAATCTATCAGGTGATAGTTGTAATCTAAGCTGTAAGACATTTGCCTTCTTCTTTTTGATGTGCCATATTGAGTCTGTATTCATAGCAAGAGATTGTATTACTGTTAACTAGTTATACAATATTAATTTTTTTTATAGTCGGTAATGATACAGTTATGGATCGACAATGATAGGCTGTATAAAACGTACACATAAATTTCAATCCAAACTGGAAATTATCAAATTAACACTAAAGGGCATTGCGTTTTAATAAAGAAAATTAAACATGATGGAATATAATGTATACACAATGAGGGGA
The DNA here is from genome assembly GCA_963662155.1 of Lamellibrachia columna. Classification (NCBI taxonomy): domain Eukaryota; kingdom Metazoa; phylum Annelida; class Polychaeta; order Sabellida; family Siboglinidae; genus Lamellibrachia; species Lamellibrachia columna. Next base: position 22,742,811 of record OY759267.1, read on the forward strand.
TTTAGTCAACGTTAGAAAAATAATGTTGTACATTCCATGTAAATGCTAGCAGCGACCCAGCTTGAATGTTTAAAAACAAAATTGACAAATATCTCGCACGGGCAGGTTACACACAGATGAACAATTGTTGGACTCTTGATAAACCTTGTCCATTTGTCATCTGGGACTGGGGTTGTAACTTTGCCTTTGTATGGGAATCTTGTTAAAAGTAATCATTTGAACCATGAATTATTAGAATGAAGGAAATTATTAATATACACGTGTCTGAAGGGCATTTCGGGTAACATCGGAACAAATAGTGCCATCTGCCACGAATTGTAATAGCTCTTCTACCAAAGATATTTCACTTGTTATAATCACCCTCGCGGCCAGGGGTTTCTGACTACATCAGTATCGAGGCAGATCGACCTGTTGAAACACTGAATTTTAGGTTATTGATTAACTAATAGTATTGCTTGGTGGAATCTACGGGGCTCGCATACGGGAAATTTTAATTAGTTATGGACCCGTCGTCGCTGGTCGGACGGGTAATAGTAGGAGTTTCCGGCAAACGTTCTTTGTGACTTCAAAGTTTGGGCGCGGGCGCGGGCGCGTCTCAGCAGGCTCAGCCTTCTGGTTCCCAGAAACACGTCGACCAAAACAGCAAGTGGGCCGTAATTCAAATGATTTGGCGCTCTGTCGTACATTAGTTCAATTACACGATGGTACAGGGGTATTAGTTTTCACATTATCGCTGCCTAGTGAGAGTGGTTATAATGCGACGGTGTGTTTTGATTCTGGCCAGCGCTTCTCGTCCGTGATGGCGGCAAATGCCAGAACGAAAACACGCACCGACCAGAACGGTGGCGCCATCCGGTGGGCCAGGAGCCAGGCAACAAACCCGGAAGGATTTTTCGACATATCCTTGTCGCGTAACAGTATGCTGCCAATATTATACTTGTATAGACAGAGGGTTCACTTAATTATTGCATAGTTAGTCCATGTTTTATCGTGTCATGTAACTAGTAAATTAACAGTCGTATATTTACTTTAGACTACAATGACATGTAGTTGATTGCTTCCAGTTCCACTTCCTGCATCTGGACCTGATAGAACAGTAGTCTCGATAAAGGCTAAACTTATTAGGCTTACTTTGCATTCGCATCGCATTTATTTTGTTTGTTTATTTTACTGCATAACAGTAATCACAATATGCAGCCACGATCTATAGGTTTTATTTAGCAGGCTACGACCGAGTGACAATGATTTAGTTCAGCTGATTACTTACTGGCACTCAAACACCAAAACGTCCCCTTTCATGGACGCGTGTTGTTGGCAGGCAACGGGGCTATGAAGGTCAGTGGACGTAGTTTCATTCTTAGAGCAGTTTTGCTTAGATTAAGTACAAACTTATTACGATAATTTACAAGTAACCAAGAAGTGTGTTGATCACCATGTGTTGCATTAGCCTTTTAAAATTTCCTCCTCACTCAATTAATTTATCCCATCGCCAATCAGGTTTGTTAATATTCAGATTTGTAGTGTGTGAATTGTTTAAGTGAGTTTAAGTTTAAGCAGGCGGTGTAATGAAAGAGTGCATACTTTTGTTAAAATCATCGAAACAATTTATTTTGATCGTTCGATCAGGTAACTCCGTAATGTATGAATAGCCTTATGCTATAGTATATAGAGCCGAACCACTTTTGCCCGTTTTTTTTTTATTTTTACTGGTCCAAAATAATTTAATAGTTTATCTGAAGATTTCACCATCAACTGAAATGAGACGAGTAAAAAAATTTAATTGAGGAAAGACATTGAGGCTGAAACAAGTTTCTACTCCTCTGCTGCAATGCTAGTGGTGACACACCAAAGCTGGTGGCTGTATGGAAAACAAAATGAACACAGTATTAAATAGTAATTCCGCTTTATTTTATTGAAGTTAAGAATTGTTTTGTATGTATTGTATTTGCTTATAAAATTGTATTCTTAACAGATGGGTTAGACTATGTTTGCCCAGATTTTGGATTCAGGAACAGGGAAAGTTATGATTGCATATAATGTGTGATTTTTTCTGAGCACTTTAACATAGTAAAGTTAATGTTTTCCGTACTACTTCATTATATCGTTCATTTTGATGCCAATGAACAGACATGGACTGTTCGCATATGACTACACTGCCAATTCTGCAGAACACACCAATATTTCTAAATTTAGCTAAAAATTTAGGGGTATCAGGTTTTGATGCACTTTTTTAATGATGTACATGTATGTCATTTTCTCGAATTTCACAGAGCATGTGTGTTAATAGAGGTTAAATGTTCTGTGAAATTTCGAAGAAAATTATAGAAAAAAATTTCCAGGAATCCAGACCAAAGAAACGTAATAATGATCTCCTATGAGACAGGGGGACACTGTCTCACCTAAATTGTTTAATGCTGCCCTAGAAGGAATCTTCAGGAGGTTAAACTGGGATAGAAAGGGAATCAACATAAACAGTGATCATCTGAGCCATCTGTGCTTTGCTGATGATATCATAGGGCCTACTTATCACAAACAATGCAGATTGAAGAACTAGATGAAATGTTAAATGAGCTCAACAAAGAAAGTAACAAGATTGGGTTAAGAATCAACATGAAAAAGACAAAAGTCATGTTCAACAGTTATGCTAAAGTCAAACAAATTAAAGTTAATGATGATATAGAAACAATTGACAGGTTTATATATCTAGGACTATTTGTAAAACAGATTACAGCCATTTAGAAGAAGTTAGAAGGAGAACCCAAACTGGGTGGAGTGCCATCGGAAAATTTAATGACATTATGAAGAGTAACATACCAATATGCCTGAAACGTAGAGTCTTTGACCAATGTATATTACCATCTATAACATATGGTGCAGACTTGGGTAATGAAAAAAAAATTGAACGAAAACTTAGAACAACACTAATAATATTATGAAGCATGGAAAAATGTATGCTAGAAATTACCAAGAGCAAATGGATCAGGGAGCAAACTAAAATCCAGGATATCATAAAACAAGGTAAAATCAAGAAATGGAGATGGGCGGGACACCTTGCCAGAACTAAGGACAACAGGAGCACAAAGAACATAATAGTAATGGCTCTAATAGATGGAAAACTAGATGGAGAGATGAAATTGTAAAGTTTGCTGGCATGACATGGATGAGAACGGCACTGCCACAGGACAGAAGTAAATAGTACTAGTTTGGGAGGCCTTCGCCCTGAAAATGGCTGAGATGATGCTGATGATGTAGGCAAAGTCAATCGCCCTACAATGTTTTCTATCTGGCTGTTGCTACTAGAGACGAAGAGCGGGGCGAAATTTTTTGCCTACTGATGATGATGAGAACACTAATTACGGTCTAATTCCACCAGGCTATCGCGAAAGTGACAAACGGTGGCGCCACATCGTGGAGCATGGATAATCGAGGCTAATACTACAAAGCTATCCGAGAGGAGGCAGGATTGCTTGTCGACGATTGCGTTTTGGTTGGTAAAACGTTTCGGTAAAATAATTAAGCAAGCAGACTTATATTAACACATTGTCTTTATGTGCATATAATTATGTATATATGCATGTATATTATATTATCATGTTGGATCCCAGTGGTCTATGCTAATATACATGTATCGGTATAATAATATATATTCACCGATGCGTTTCGGCGCCGCCGACATTTAATTTCGCGCGGATTTTTCATACCGTGCCACGTAGACGTGTAGTGCCATAACATTGCGCCAACATTGAAAAAGAATTTCCACTAAGTATGTATTACAGTTCTGAATTTTCTTCCCCTTTATAACGCATAATTTGCAACAGTTGTATATAAATAATAATTTTGAAGTATAATTTTATTGTATTTTGGAGAAAAAAATTCAATTTTGGAAACAGCAAAGGATAACTAAAGCCTAGTAAAGGCAAGCTAAAGCCAAGGCAACCAAGGGCAAGGCCAAAGTTAAATATACTGCCACTGGAAGTGTAGTTTTATTTTTCTGTAGCCTCATAGTATTTTGATTTTCAAAAAAATAAACAGTCTGGACCCCTGAATCTCATCATTTTGATATGAGTTTTATGACAAAGTGCTACCTATTTATGTTTTTCAAATGTTAGCATGCGCTAAATTGTTTGCAGCCGTAACACCCATTGACTCATTGCAATGACGAAGCATGGTCAAAAACATTCTAATCACAAATCCAGCAATGGCAGCGCTGGTCAGAAGTCAACGAAGACGGCAGAAATGAGATCTCGCTCAAAACTAGACTTTTTTGTAAATCACGGCTTCCAAGTGATTCTCCTGCTGAGTGTTGTGATATTTCTTGCTGGGTTTCTGTCCTCTGCATACTGGGATGAAATCGTTCGAGGCACAGCCTTCATTGTTGCTACAGTGAAACGCTTGTCACAACCTACAGCTCGCACGTCGATAGTACATCTCCTTGAGGAAAGTGGGCTGCCACAAGAGCGCAGGAAACAAAAGGGAGAGGTGCCGCTCACAGACCCCAACTCTGCATCGCTGCACAAGAAATTCAGTCTTGACTTTAAGCAAGTCCAGCGCATTCGCCTGCGTAACATGAAGAAGTACAGCTTCAACTACTCTGTGTATGGCATCGATCGAAGGGCAAATCTGAGTCTGCAGGAGTTTCGCGATGTGTATGATGGCAAATGGTAAGACTCTGAGACATATTTTAATTATTCTCAAGCCTTGTAATAATTCTAAGGCACCTGACAGGAGACTTGGGGTCAATTACACACCAATTACAAATACTTATACTCCAAATACTTAAATATTAATTCCAACTACGAAGTACAAGTTCCAGTTATCTATTCCACATCGAAATATAAGCTTTGTAAACAGAGCAATCACAGACATACTCAACGCCAAAAAATAGCATCTATTTTAGAGCAGCTTTATTTAATTTCTGCATATTATGGTACATAACATAATGGCAAGCAAATATGATATACACAATATATTATATTTGATTGACGCGATGATTATCAGTAGTGAATAATTTTAGTTAAAGTTAGAGTTAAAAAGTGACATGATGTAATTGAAAAAGTAATTGAAAATTTTCACCAATTCCATTTAATTTTAAAAACAAAACACCAATTACAACTCCAGAATTGGAATTGGCATTTCAGTTACACTGTAATTGACCTGAAATCTGTCAGTGTATTATTTTAGTTTGTATTATTTGATAAGATGGACACACCACATTCTTCTCTGTTGTGTTATTCTGAATGTTTCACCGACTTGACGTACCATCGTTGTATTCATATTCAATCTTACATGCAGTGAAATAGTTCCCTTATCTGTTTGAAGAATTGACTGTTTCGATTACCTGTTCTGATGTTAGCAAAGGGTTAGAATTGTTCTTATAAAGAATAAAAAAAAAAAAAAATTAAACTATACCAAACCAGTGAATAGCAAGCTTACGACTAAAAGAGACTGAATACTAATATGAAGACAAATTGAGGCATCAAACAAACAACTCCAGCAATATGTGTGCAATCACCTCTGATACATGATAACCGCATGAACCCAAACATGTTCTTTGACTGAGCATGCTACCAGTCATTTGAAACCAGACTTGGGGTCAATTACATTGGAAATTTTTTTTATTAAAAGTAACTGGAATTGGTGAAAATGTAATTGGTATTTTCAATTACTTTTCAATTACTTGTTCAATTGCATCACATAATTGTTTAACTCAAATTGTTTGTTCTAGATAATCAGTCTTTCCATTATGTACTATAATATGCAGAAATTAGATAAAGCTGCTCTAAAATGGATGATTTTATGGCACTGTATATGTCTATTAGTTGCTCTGTTCACATACTTTTACTTTGATATAAAATTGATAATATTCTTTGACTGAGCATGCACTATACAAAAATGTTCTTTGACTGAGCATGCACTACACAAACATGTTCTTTTGACTGAGCATATGCTACACAAACATGTTCTTTGACTGAGCATGCGCTACACAAACATGTTCTTTGACTGAGCATGCGCTACACAAACATGTTCTTTGACTGCACATGCACTACACAAACATGTTCTTTGACTGAGCATATGCTACACAAACATGTTCTTTGACTGAGCATGCGCTACACAAACATGTTCTTTGACTGAGCATGCGCTACACAAACATGTTTTGTGTTGTAGGCCTGTGCTCATTACAGACGTAATCCCTAAGTGGCCGGCAGCCAAATGGACTGGGCATTATTATGCCAGGAAGTATGGCAAAGAAAAGGCAACCATGAAAGCAGTTGATGTTAGTTTTTTCACATGTTCAAATGAGCTGTGCAAGAAAATTGCATCTTGTATAATTTCAGTAGCAACAGATGGGTGTAGGCAACCTTGTTAAGTGCTTTTTAACTCTGATACATATGTACACTATATTTGATACATATGTACGCACTCTGGAACCTATGCACACACTCTGATACACATACATGCATGCATTGTTTGATACACATGTACACTCTGTTTGGTAGACAATACTACACCTCTGTTTTATTATGTTACCATTTAGAGTATGACAGTTAATACAAATTAATCCATTAAAGTCATATCACTTCTGGGACATTAGTTGTTATGTGCAAAATTGTTTGGACATCTAAGAATGTAGTTAACTTTAATTGTCAAATAACACATTTAAAAATCAGTTTCACTGTACTGTTTACAATGTGTATGTACAGTAAATGGAGAACTAGGTAGAATTATAATAAGTACAAAGAGTAGAACAAGAATGCTATATTATGTATGTGATAAATGATATCTTAAACATGATATCTTAAACATGTTACCATTTGGTCTTAGCATTAATACGTTCATCGAATGATCCCATCTGTAGGAAGAAAATCCGTCGAATAACAAAAACCTTGGAATAACATTGGAACTTTTCTACCAACATATTCACGATGTGATGCCAAAGCAGTGGACGTACATTGGTGATGAACTCTTCATTCCAATGCGGCCTGAACTGTACGGCGCCCTGGGAGACATAGTAAGTGTCACAGGTACAGAGTGTCGAAAATTATCATGTCCTTGAGAAAACAATTCCTATAAATCAGTCGGATGATGTTTAACACGTTAAGCTCTGCGTAATGCATTTGAGGTTCAAATTAACCTGTCAACAACACAAAGGCTGTGTGAATATAATGAATGTTTAGAGGTACAAAGTCTTGTAATTTTGTTATCGTAAAATCATGTTATGTAGTATTTATATGGCTATATCTTGATCAACAAAATGTGTTTTAATGAACCACAGTTTGTAATATCATTTGGTCGTTATCTGTTTTTTAATATCAAACTTACTATTTGACCATTATCTGTTTTTGAATATCAAACTTATCATTTGACCATGATCTGTTTTTGAATATCAAATTAAACAGATAATAGTTAAATTATATTTTAAAAATAGTGGTTGATTAAAAACACATTTTGTGCGGTCAAGGTGTTAGACTCATGTGAAGGACAAATGTACATACAATTATTCATACATGGTAAATACTAATTTATTCAATCAAAAACAGTTTAGACCTTGTTAATGGACTGCTGCCTTGGATTGTTCAGATACTTTCCTTCAATTGCAAGGATTAAAACTGGTTGATAAGACACCTTAGCATCTTTCAAATATCCCTAGGCAGCTCAAGTCATCCATTGAACAAAAACTTGTTGTTCCTGTCTGGAATCAACACCCCATCACAACATCTGAAACTATAGCTACCTTGCGAAAAAAATATACAAGACATTCCAAATTGCATTTCCACAATAAATCTTTAGTTGTCCTTCGTTCTGATAATGACTTGCGCGTCCCTGTTCACGATTATGCTTAATGATTCTGTTTTGCCTCTGAGCTCAGGTTCCTAAGTATATCGTATTCTGCATAGAATGTCTATGATGTCACAGGTTTGTGCATAATTGCAGTAAAGACTATCATCCATTTTCTGCAGCTGTACCTAGAGGAAGACTTCTACCAACTGTTTCCTGCAGAGATTCGGCCATGGAATGCAATGATGTTGTGGGGTACGGCCAACTCCCATTCCTCATTCCACATGGACCCCTACAACTGGTCGGGCACCAACGCTGTTTTATGGGGCACAAAACGTTGGAAGGTCAGTTATAATATGAGTAATATTTTTACTTATTTCACAGTCAGTTTACCTTTTTCTTCTCATGACGTTTCGATTGCTATCAGCAATCTTTTTCAGACGACTAATGCTAGATGGTGACACGGTAGTCATTCTATGCAGACGTCACTCTGGTGTGTGCCCCCCGCGGCCGCGCCCTGGGTGGCCCTTCAGGAGATCATTGTAAATGTGTGAGAGTCGGTATCGGCCCTCATCTCGATTGATGCTGTCTGTGGTTTTCCTTATCCATATTGCTTCTTTGATGCCTCTTGTTCTCCAGTCCGACTCTCTGTCTACAAATTTGGGCCCCTCCCAGTCTACTATGTGATTCTGTTGAGTCGTGATCTGTGATCACTAATTTATGCATATCTTTTTCCGATGTTTTTCTGTTGCTTCGGGTGTAAGGTCTGCTAGCCGATGCTTTCTCAGCATCTTCTTTAATGCAGGTTCCTAGGGTATGTTTCGTTTCTCCGATGTATGTGGCAATACAGTTCTTACATGTTATGGAATACACCCCATCTTTTGTGGTTCAACTTTGTCCTTTGGTCTTACTGGTGACCTGTTGATGGTGTTGCTGTGTTCACATTGTATATCTTCATGATCTGTGATGTGGTTTTGGATAATCCTTGGACATATGGAAGTACCACCATGCCTTTACTGTTGTCTTTTTCCACTCTTTTTCCTGATGTTATCTTCCTTCTTTGTTTTCATCTTTCTCTGTACTGTTGATATGGTCCATTGTGGATACCCGCATCTTGTTAGAGCTTCCGTGATGTGTTCTCTTTCTTTCCGTTTATCTTCCTCTTCTGTCACAAGTGTTTCGCATCTGTCTAGTAACGTACGGATCACTCCTATCTTCTGGCATAATGGATGGTGCGAGAAAAAGTTTAGGTATTGATCGGTATGGATATTCTTTCGCAAGATTAGTAGTTTCACCTCTCCCGATTCCTTCCTCACCAGCAAAGTGTCCAAAAATGGTATCGTCGCAGGGGGCACACACCAGAGTGACGTTTGCATAGAATGACCACTGTGTCGCCATCTAGCGGTAGTTGTCTGAAGAAGATTGTTGATAGCAATTGAAACATCACGAGAAGTAAAAGGTAAACTGACTCTGAAATAAGTAAATATATCACTCATTTGAACCATCACTCATATCGTCAGTCAAAATACTCGCATACTTAGGCCTATTTACTCGGTGGGAACATAAGCCATCAACAGAAAATCGCCACTGGACCTTGTTTATGCCATCTTTAGGGACAATGCTTTTCTGTAAAAAAAAATTCTCATAAATGCGCATTTGTTTCAAAATTATTGTTATATTCTATGAGAATTTCAGAAAGGGAATTGGTTTTATAAATTCTATTTCAAAACATTGATTCTGTGAATTCCGTCAATTTTCTGCGATTGTAAAAAATCTGTCCATTCATCTTCATGAGTTCATTCTAGGTGTAACCCATCCTCTTAATTTCTGCTTCAAGATCCCTCCATCAGCTGTTTTTAGGCCGTTCATTGATTAATTACCTTTAATTCCAAGTAATGTTGTGTCACTCTAAATTTGAATGAATATATTTTGGAGACATTTCAATGTTTTGGATAACTTTTATTTTCATTGGTTATTTTTGTGTATGTAATATTATATATTATTTTCTGGACAAGAAGCCACAGTGACGCCCTCTGGAGAGTGGCTCACATATTCTCCGACAGGTAGAAGGCATATCGGGTGAGTAACAAATACATAAGTAACCCTAAACACCCTTTGTGGTTTTTTTAATACATCGCCAGTGAGTAGATCACAGGCCAATGGTCCAGAGAGGCGAAGGAACGTAGAAAGAGGCGAGTGGATGACAGCGCCTGGGAAGAGAGACTGCCAGGCTGCTGCCAATGTTAGTGTATTAATATATAGATATTCACTGAAGGTCCTATTGACTGAATTTTACAGATGTATCCGCCCGGACAAGACGACTACTTCTATGTAATGAGAGGCATCCACAGTCACTTCCCACTCGACTGTCTCAAGTACAACAGGTGAAAGACATATCATAACAACATCATAATGATGTTGTCTTATACTGTGCAGGTATCCACGTAGACACAGCGCTCATGATAGTTACTCTATTACCAGAGCAAGCGTTTGGCACCAGCTAATGCAGTGTCTGTACGGGTTTTTGTAGATCAAAACCATTGGAGTTGTTTAAATTTTCAGTGAGATGTTTGTTCACTGCTATGTTGCTTAATTGTATTGTTAGTCTTTTTCCTGTCATTAGGCCAGCCCAGAAATCAATGGAAAGTACTTTTTTGGCCATTTTCTGAGAATATATAAGTGTTTATGTATCTTCAACAAAAAACTTGCAGGATATGGGTAAAACATTTCTTGCCCAAAACAAAACTCTTATGCAAGTCATAACAATGAGATATTTTGAGAATTGTATCTAAACTGTAAAATGCATAGGTAAATCTTATAGAAGGGGACATGTTTCTGTTTTTCATACTGACTAATGCAATTTATTATCGAAGGTTTTTTTGTATCTCTTTCTTGATATTTTGGCCGTTGGAAAATATGTGTATGAATTCTTGACATTTCTAAACATTTGTCTGTGTCTTGATATTTCTGCCCTAGTCAACTGAATGCCTATGACATCGACTATGACGAATACCCCCTGTCCACCAATGGACGGTCCATTGACTTTGACCAGCATGCAGGCGAACTGTTATTGCTGCCTACGGGCTGGTTCCATCAGGTGGGTTGATGATGCCATCTAGCTTTGGATGGCGATCTTGTTCAATCTTATTAAAAAGCAAACATGAAGCGTGTTTCGTCCTGGTGTGGCATTTGGTGTCACATAAACGTGGGGCTTCTGGTGGTTTCCACTTCAGACTTAGATTTCCATTAATTAATTTCTAATAAATATATGTGTTTTATTGTAGTTCCATCATTCTATTTAATGTAGTCTGCAGTGTGTGGTTCAGGCCCTAATTAATGTAATGTTAATGTCATAATGTGACCACTAACAGTTCCATTGTTGATAACAGCTGGTCCTGATCATTAGCGTGGTGTGTGTGGTATTGAAGGTATGATGCTGTGCTGGAAGGTCTAGGTGTAGAAACGAAGTATTGATGTCTGCTATACGTAGGAGGCTGTGTTTCAGGTGTACAACTTGGAGGAGACATTTGCCGTGAGCAGTCAGTGGATGAATCGCAATAATTATCGCGTCATACTCGAGGAGATCTTCAAAGCCAATGAGAAGCTGCGGAAGTCATTGCCCCACAACGTTGACAGCTTTACTCCAGCAGAGAAGGTAGCCGCATCATGTGCACACACACTTTTGTTGCTGAACGCTAGGCATACATTGCTAAACTTTTGTTGAGAATCATGTTTATTTGACATAAAACGGACCAGTCGTGCAGTGTACGGTGGTCTACAACACTTGAGCCGTGCATTGAATTGGTTGACACAACAGTTGTTCAACTGAATAAAAAATTTAATCGCGGCAACAAATGTATGTAATGTGTGCTTATCCAGTTGCACAAATGCGCGACTCGCAACAAAAGTTGAGCCAATAGACACTTAGCATTAGATGTCCTAAGATTGTTCTTCACGTTCTGTGTATCATCATGTTGGCGTACATAGTTTGTGTGCCACATTTTACTACTTTTACATGTCCAGCATCAACAGCTACAGTGCTATGAAGGGGAAGAGTGAAGATGATAAAGTTGATCGAGAGCAGAAGTAATACTGTGTCTGTTAACTATAGGTGAAGGCCATATTCCGCCACGTGCCCCCGGCCACCCTGCAGATGGGGCGTGAGGAGACCTGGTTCCTCATCAAACAACTCGGTATCACCCAGGCCGAACTGGACAGCAAGGGTTACCATGTGCCCTTCAACTGGAAGTAGCCAGTCTCTACACAGAGATTCACTGCAGCAGCTCAGCTAACAGCAGCTGGCTTGTTATGTAATCATTTGATAAACAGTCATATCAGTGCAGAACTATGACCGGATGGCTTGTGTTTAACCCGTGTGTACTGATAGTTTTATAAGCTAGGACAGCTACATTAGTTCAGAACTGTGACCTGGTGGCTTCTGTTCAACCGTGTATTTAATTGTATAAGCTAGGACAGCCACATTAGTTCAGAACTATGACCAGACGGCTCCTGTCCAACCATGTATATTGATAGTTTTATAAGCTAGCACAACCACATTAGTTCAGAACTGTGACCATATGGCTTCTGCTCTACCATGTGTATTGGTAGTTTTATTAGCTAGAACAGTCACATTAGTTCAGAACTGTGACCAGATGGCTTCTGTTCAACCCTGTGTATTGGTAATTTTATAAGCTAGCACAGCCACATTAGTTCAGAACTGTGACCAGATGGCTTCTGCTCTACCATGTGTACTGGTAGTTTGGTAAGTAGTGGCGCAAGAGGTTACATATGAAAAAAATTTAAACACAAAGGGGCCATGGCCTAATGCCCCACCCCAAATATGTCACTGGTTATACTGTGTGTGTTGGTCATTTGGCAAGCTAGGGCAGCCATATTAGTCCAAAACCATGATGGCCTCTGTTAAACTGTATTGTAGTTTGGTAAGCTAGGATAGCCATAACAGTTCAGAACTGTGGTCAGATGGCTTCTGTTTTCTGAACGTGTGTTCAAATTGTGTATTGGTAATTTTGTAAAATATGATAGTCGTATGTGTTCTCATGAATAACAACGATGTGCCGTTTCCATGGTTTTTTTTTATAAATGTGATTTACTCAAAGTATTTGTATTATTGAATTCAGTCACTCAACACTCAGGCATTTGAATAAGTGTCAGTTGTTCCAATATTTGACATCAATACTTTTATGCAGATAAAGGAATATACAGGTGGTATGCATCATCATACATACAATGTGCATTCATAAATAGTATCTTTCGTTCACAAATATATTGCCCCAGACCAAAATGTCTCAATTACCTATTCATTTGGCCATATCTTGCAAAGCATGAACTACTAACATTACAATTTTAGGACAGTCATTGGTCCTATATAATAATGAAAGCCTTTACTGCGTCAAATGTGGCACACTGTATTTAAGAGATGGACAGTTGTTTGGCATTATCAGAGGAGTATATCATATTTTTGCAGCATATGTAAGAAGCCTGATATTCATTAGCAAATGGCTAACAGTCTTATTGGAGGGGTGTCATAAAAGGTGCAAAAAAGGTATGTTCTTAATATAGCGCGGTATCCAGTCCTTGGGACTGCACAAAGCTCTTTACCCTTCACCCCCTGGCAGACCTGTTCATTCCAACGCCATCTCGACTTCTCTGGGAAGCATTCAGCCACACTGCAAATACCGTGCGAAGATTATTTGATCAGATATCCGCCTCTGACTGTAGCCAGGTACTCATTTATACAGCTGAGTTAAGTGGAGCTGTGTGGGATTCTCTTAATTGCCAAAGTTTTGAAATAGCAGCAAGAGGATTCAAACCCGGGTTCTCTCGATTGAGAGCCTGGCATTCTAACCACTACGCAACTGCACCCCACAAATAGCCAAGAAGTTGCAATGCAAAATACCAAATGTCAATCCTGGAAGTGTAAAGCCTCCACTTCACTGTCAGGGTTTAATCAGAAGTTATATTCATAAATGTCTATCCATGAAAACTAGTATTAATGTAGGCAAATACTTGCATTAATCAAGGCTATATGACAAAGTAAGGTTAATTGGACAAGTAATGGATACAACGCAGAGCTGAACACTTGAGTGACAGTTTAAAGGGATGTACAGTAATTTTCCTTGGTCAATTGATTTATTATTCTTTTATTGCCATAAACGTATGTAACGTAGAGCTGGCACATTAACATGTTTTGTATGGAAATAATTTTTAACCAACACAAAATGTTGTAAACAGTATTAAATCCTAATAAATTCAGTGTTACAATTTGTCATAAAACATTTGGTTAACCAATAAAAATCTTTAAACATTACAACAGTGTACATTCATTCGCGCCACCAAAACCTGCAAATGTCACAACCTCCGCTTGTTGACACAAGAGAGACACCAGAGACAGTGACATTAACCGTGCATGTCTCGTACATTTTGTTCATCCTGCAAACAATGGGACAATCCCGCATTTTGAAAAGATGTCCCGCATCCTGTGTTAGAAAACAAATGTCCCTCAGTTTTGTGGAATCGACGATGTTTTTTCAATACTACCTTTTTATTGCAATTGGCTTAGGGCACTAAAAAAATTTTTTTTTTAACGTGGTCTGGGCATTTCTGCTGTTTGCTATGGAAACAAGTAGTATAAATCGCATTGTGTGACTGCATTCGGATTTCAGCCAACATGGTGGAAACTGGTATAAAAAGATATTTTGTTCCAAAAGAAATTTCAAGATTGGTCAATGGAATTTGTGCAGGCTATTGTATTAACAATAAACTGACGTCACATGACATGAAATAAATGTTCCTCAAAAGATTCCTGGGGGTCGACACCTGTGACATGTGGACTAGTTCTGAGCGGCCAGCTCTGCCTCGACCAGTTTCTTGTACTCGTTGATGCCTCCCTCGAGGACTGTCACCGTCTGGTCCTTGCACAACCACAGCTCATTGCAGATGACACGGATGAGTCGCTCGTCGTGAGACACAAGGATCACACCTCCCTGCAAAGTCACCGATCCGCTATTAACTACAACACTGCGACACTGGTTCGATAATGAACAAATCCAAATTTATAGAATTTTTTTTAAATTCAATATTTATTCTGGTACCTTCTTAATTCAGTTAAATGATCACAATGAAAATCAATTTCTTCAATGATTTTAACAAAAGTATGCACTATCATTAAATAGTACTTAAATTATTCACACACAACAAACCTAATTTGTAATGGGCTAAATCAATCGAGGAGGAAGTTTTAAATTGGTGCCAGTGCAATAAGAATATAACCAGCGCTAATTGCAGTGTTTATTACACACATGCACGCACCAGTCCATGTAGTGAAACTCTGACTACACTGACAGTAAAGGTTGACCCACCTTGAAATTGTTTATCGCCTTCCCAAGTGCTTCTATTGTTTCCATGTCAAGATGATTAGTCGGCTCGTCAAGAATGAAGAAATTTGGTCTGTAAACAACACATTGGAATGTGTGATCAATGCAGTGACGATACACAACTGGAACATGGTGCAGTTCACTCTTATATAGTAACAGTAACTCGGCTCTAACCATCTGCATAGATGAAGGTACAAAATAGTTCTTTTAAATTGCTTATCTTTAGGAGAAACCTAACCATTTCACTCCTGCTCAGACATGTTCACTTAAAACCAACTCGTCTTCTCTGGAAGCATTCAACTGTGCTGTCATCAATGCACAAAAGCTGCCAATCACCAAATTCTACAGCCAGGTACCTGAGGGAGGGAGGGAGCACAAAATCAATTTTACGTTTCTTCGTTTGACGTTTTGACAGCTTTCAGCTGCGTTCCCCGATTAACGCTAAAGAGCCATGTCTCCGTAATTCAAGAAATTCATTATATGTGTGAACAAATAACACCCATACTTTTAATATTTTCACTTTTCACGGTTAATTTTACCTATGTTCGTTTGACGTTTTGACAACTTTCAGCTGCCTTCATCACTGATTACCACTAAACAGCTGTGTCTAGCGGTATTCAGTCTGACAAAGGCTGCTGCTTACGATCATCAAGTCTAATGAATCTCTTCAGAACTAAACACCCACACTGTCATGGCCATCTGTGCAAACGCAACTCGACTCTTCTGTCCACCGGAGAGACTGGTGACAGGGCGTGTAGCTAACTCCCCCGTCACCCCAAATGACCCCAGCTGTTGTCGGTAGAACTCTGACGGCTTCCCTGCAAGCACACAAACATCATTCCATTTATTGTTGTTCAGTTTTGTTTGGCAATGCTGTTTATCTGCACACTTTGGTTCCCAAGGGTTTTGGCTGGATTGAAGAAGAAGGCGGATTGGGTAATCATGGAATAATCTACAGTGGCTTGCTAAAAAACCTGCAGATTACTGATTAAAACAGATTATTGAAGAACGAATTAATAAGTCACTACTGCACATGTTCTAGTACTTAATGACAACAGGATTGGAGACCAAACCATCATCTCTGTGGAAACACCACAGAGTTTTAGAGACTTATGGTAAATCATGATATAATTTATGGTAAGTAAGAGGATGGTCTTGATAAAGCTATCTGAGAATGGATCACCATGGTACATTGTACTCCGATTAACAGAATCAGCCATTTAGTAGAATCAGGAATTGTTTATTCGACAAGAAATGTAACATAAATAAAGAAATACAAAAACATACTACGAATGTCTACAGAATGCATAAATTCACAAATATGAATGTTAATTGTATAGGTATGAAATGATGTCGGTCTTGGAGACTGCCACTAAGACCATAATTTGGTTGCTAACGTGACAGCCACCCAATACAATTATAAATTAAACAAAAGAATTGAGTTAAGGATTAAAGACAAATAACTTGAATGTATTGCATGAGTATATGATTAAATAAAGTGTAAGAATTAGATAATGTCTTGCCTTATTAATCACTTAACATGTTTTCATAAGCGTCAAGTCTATGCTTTGCTACTTTTATGTATTTTGGCAGCGGTTCGCGATGTAAAATAGGGTTGAAACATAAAATAAGGTTGATGATCAGAAAACCTTTTTTAATAGTGTACCTGAAATGGAGTTTAAAGTGGAAGAAGAAAGTCTACAAAAGAAGTTATCTGTTAATGTTCCATTTTGATTCGAAAATCTGGTAGGTAGAGTAATTTTAGGGTAGAGGCTATGACTAGTTAAAATATAAAAAACTCTCCGATTACATCTTTCTCATTTACTTTTAAAAGATCAATATTATAGTCTCCAGCAATTATTAATTCACTGTTACAGTTTTCAAGCGATGCTAAGATAATAGTAAATTCGTCAATGAATTTTTTGTAGTCTATATTAGTGTTTTTTTGGAGGTATATTATTAAACCTCCCTTGTTACTACACGTTTTGCCTTTTGCAATAATAATTACTCAAGTGAAAAAGAGATATATCATAATTTTCGCTTAACCGACTTTCTTGAATGCATATGGCACCAAATTGAAAGCCATTTGTTTCTAAATCTTTTAAAAAGAAATTCAGCTCATCACATTTTGCATTGATGCTCTCTATATTAATGCTGAGAATAGTGAGTTTTTTTTAGAAACCAGGAGATCACTCAGTTTCTCGTTTTCAATATATGACTAATGACGAATTACTTTTAGATTGTCATGATCATCATTATATTCGCCCAACCCTATAATTTTACACAAGGAGTTGGCTTAAAAACCACCATAATTCACAAGAATATTATCATCCAATGACACTGAATGTTAGTGTCATAGTATAATAGTTACTATTGTTATTACTAAACAAGTGAAAGCGTGTTATTGATAATCTTATCCTATACAATGGCTTAAATTGAATTTGCTTTGAAAACGAAGCTAAAGAACAATATAAATGAAAGCATGTTAGGGAAAACTTTACCATGTAAAATGGTTTAAATTTCGCAATTCTATTAAACCTGATATCAGTATGAGAATGCCTAGGATGGCATAACATAAGAAGAAAATATATGAATATGGTTTTAACATGTTCATTTGAAATGGCTCTGAGATGGGAGTGTTATTTTAACATAATTTCTGCATTAGGCAATGACAGAGTATATCGTGGTTAAAGGCAGATTTAGATGCATCAAATAAAATAATAATAAATTATATAATAATAATAAATTACATAAACATACGCACAGCGTGCATATGTGGTGTGCATTTCTATACAACATAGTTCAGATGAACTATTATACAGTTATGCAGAAAGTAATAATTATGATTTGGTAAGTCATTTTCACTGTACAAACTTCTTACATGAATATTTTTCATATATCATATTCCAATTAAATTACATATAAATACGTGTTGCACAGACGAAAAAAAAAATAATTAAAAAATAAATAAAAATATTATTTAGTACATCCTTCTTGCTGTATATTACTTCATTACATGCATAATGTAGTGACCCTTTTCATATGCACCAGTGGCCATTAACATGCAGCGTAAAAAAAGGTATATACGCCATCCCTCGTGGGTTACTAGCGAACGTAGAATATACTGGCTGGGACGGAATCATTCCTTATTCCTGCTGTACTAAAATGCTCTGCTTAAGTGAATCAGGCATCAAATAGAACCAAATTACTGAGACCTGAAGTTATTATATTAAGTGGAGTCCACTCTAGAAGCATTTAGCAGGGAACTTCCTCGACAGTCCAAAGTGACACTGACCTGAGTACTTAGCTGCTAGCACTTCAATGGAACACATGCTCATGTCCAGTTGATCAACGTGGTGCTGGCTGAAGTAGCCTATGCGGATGTTGCGATGGCCTAGTCGGAAGCCTGATACTGGCTCAAGTTCTCCAAGCAGTATTTTTAGTAGTGTTGTCTTTCCTGCACCGTTTTCACCCACCTACAGTGAAATGGTGTGAATATGTTCACTAACTAGTGATAACGTGACTGGTAACGTAGAACTGATACACGTAATTCTCGGATAAAGTCATGCGTAGCTTTGAATAACACATTGCTAGAAAGTTACAGTATTCATTTCTTCATTATCTTGTGCCTGCTGGGTATGTATGTGTAACACAATTAAATGATTCATTGTGCTTTTGAGATGACCGTTGACAAGGACGGATACTAACGATGCATATCCGGGAGTCAGCATCGCAGGCGACGCTCAACTTCTTGAATATGATCGTGTCTGGCGTGTAACCAAAGTTCACCTCGTCCAGTTGGAGTACAGGTGGGCTGAGTTTGTTGCACTCAGGGAACCTAGCAACAGCACCACGCGTGACACAATCAGCACAGGAACAGTTGCATTAAAACGAGTTTACAGTAAACAGTTACACAAGCCTATCACTTCCTGTCACATGGTACATCTGTTTCCTTAGTTTTCAAGACAAACAAAACTTAATCATATATAATTAAAAATCTAAACCTTCAGGAACCAGAGGTCACACATGCAACAAACCAGAATCGTTAAGCATTGTTTCATGCAAGTCATCATCAGAGGGAAACCACCGAGGATTTAAGGTGGAAATGCATTTTAGAAACAATATATTCGTTTTTTCGCAGAAGGTAACAATAGTTGTGATTGAAGAAGGGAAAGGGTTATTAGTGTTCCATAAACTTGCACAAAGATGAACATAATAACAAAAAAGGATTACCATACGTGTTTCGACAATGCTAGGATAAACCCTCTTAATTACATAACACATTCACTCAGTACTACCTCCTCCAATTCACAAAGCAAGTTATATTGCAAGCCCTGCATACCTATTAGGGAGAGCCTATTAAATTAAAATTGTTGTAATTTTCTTCATATTGTGTCAAAATATTCAGATATATTTTTTAACAATTGTGAAAAAATTTGCGTTTCAGTTTGTTTCATTTACTGAAAAAACTTACTGCAGCTCCAGATCATTTCAGCAACGTTTAGTTTAAAGAACACCTTGAATGATATAAATCGTGTAACGTCAACAAACCTCAAATGTACTTCTGATTCCTTCTCTATTGGCTTCAGCTCTGGCCTAGAAACAGAACAAAGAACACAAAGCCAATGACTTGAGGCCAATGTAGTTCCACAGATGGATTGAACAAAACAAATAAATAATATGGACAATACTACATCTTGAACACACAGCATTGCTTCTTACCACTACGAACCAGAATACTTTGTTCAGAGGATCTACACAAAGTTTTGCTATATCTGTAGCACAGCCACACATTCTTGATATGCTAAATCCAACTGTAACTAATGCAGTCATTTTGCCTTTTTATTACAATACATTAGTCGCAGATAACATAGTAAGTTAAAATAAAAACGACACACTGTTTCGGCACACAACCATGCTCCTTACTGTGTCAACTGGTGAGGGAAATTACTGGCAAAGACTGACTGGATTTTATGCGTACAAAACCAGTGAAAATCACATGAAAACCAAATAAAATAACTTATACAGATTATTTTTCTATGCCTACAAATAAGGTCTTACAGTAGGCACCCTTCTATAGTTCCAAATAATCCAACAGGTGGAGTAATGGCAACTGGAACCATGGCAGACCTGTACTGTGAATAAATGGTCAGTAGGAACCAAGAACGATACAGGACCATGCAAACAGGAACCGTGACAGGACTACTAAACTGCATCTAAACAACTCATGACCACTGTGCCCGGCTGCAATTCACATTCAAGCTGCAATTGAGTATCCACTAGTCAAATCTAGGTCTTCACTTATCCCAGAAATAATAAGTTATATTATACATTGCCAGATGAAATGCTACTGGGAAGGGCTAACTTTGTTTGATACTCACAATTTCTCCAGCAGTTTTAATTTGCTCTGAACTTGTGATGCCCGGTTGGCATTGTATCTAAACCTATCTATAAACACCTGTAAACAAAACAGAACAACTGTGACAAGGCACTTTCACACAACAACAGGGAAACACTAACTTCCCTAAGCCCAGAATATATCATAGAAGGAAGGTGTTCCATATACCTCCCACCAGGGGGCGTATGTAGCCTCACTAAAGTAAACTCGATTACATGCACCTGGCTGGAACAAACTGACCACGACATCTGATTAATAAGTGTGATGATGGCACACACAAGAAGTTACACAGATTCATAGATATAAAATTCTACTATACAGTCATTACTGTTTGCTCCTCATAAAACGACTTCTGTTCTGCTATTGGTAATAAGTAATTGGGTATACATGCATGCGTGTGCTGAATAACGTACAATACAAATGTATGTATATTCATGGACAAATGCATGTGTAAACAAACAGACACATACACACAATAACACACCTGCGTATACACCTGAGATACGGAGCTACCTGCCAATGGAGACAGACACACACCTGTATGTGATCTCGGTACTGTTTCTGGGCGTCATATTCCTTCTGTTGATTCTTGAGGCGCTCGCTTCGCGTGCGTGTGAAGGCCTCGTAGTCACCCCGGTACGCGTCGATGATCCTTGTGTGTAGGTGGAGGATGTCTGTCACTATAGCATTTAGGAATTCGCGGTCGTGGGACACTACCAGGATGGTCGTAGGCCACGTCTGTAAACACACAACACAGGCTGCACAAACACACACGTGTAAAGGTACATTCTTATATAGCGCAGTATCCAGTACTTGGGACTGTTCAAACTGCTTTACACTGCACCCCTCGCAAACCTGTTCATCCCAACGCCATCTTGACTTCTCTGGGAAGCATTCAGCCATGCTGCAATTACTGCGCGAAAACTATGCATCCACACATCCACCTCTGTCTGTAGCCAGGTACTCATTTATACAGCTAAGTGAACTGAAGTAATGTGGAGTGAACAAAATCGTCCAAGTTTCTAAATGGCAGCAAGATGATTCAAAGCCGGGACCTCTTTATTAAGTTTAATGTTTTAACCACTGCACCACCATGTCCCACAAACATACATGTGCACGCACGCACACAAACTGGTGCATTCATACCGACACCCCTCAACAGTACAAGACAGAAACAGTTGTGCAGTGAACTCGTTAAAAAAAATTATTTACACACATTCAGTTAAAATGTCTCCTTCTAAATCATACAAAAAAGCAGTTTGTAACAACTGAATGGAGAGAAATGGTTTGGTTAAAGCAGCTCATAGATGGCCTGGAGTGGCTTTCAAATGTAGAAACAATATAAATACAAACTTACCTGCAGATAGTTTTCTAACCATATGATCGCTTTCATGTCTAACATGTTTGTCGGTTCTGAAAGGAGAATATTGAACACTCAAGTTGGCACTAATGTGCACTGTACACATCACATGTGTGATGTGTACAGTGCACAATGTACATACAATGACAGAATGCTAGACAGTATTGTATTTTATATTTACTCAACTGCATCATCAACTACCTCAATTCATCCCTGGTCAAAAATTATTTAATAAGTTTGTCCGATGATTTCACCAAAACTAAGTAAAGTATTTGCATAAACGAGCTATCATGTTGCAGTGGATACTAGAGCTACCGTGTCGCAGTGGATACTGGAGCTACCATGTCGCAGTGGATACTGGAGCTACCATGTCGCAGTGGATACTAGAGCTACCGTGTCGCAGTGGATACTGGAGCTACCATGTCGCAGTGGATACTAGAGCTACCATGTCGCAGTGGATACTGGAGCTACCATGTCGCAGTGGATACTGGAGCTACCATGTCGCAGTGGATACTAGAGCTACCGTGTCGCAGTGGATACTGGAGCTACCATGTCGCAGTGGATACTGGAGCTACCATGTCGCAGCGGATACTAGAGCTACCATGTCGCAGCGGATACTAGAGCTACCATGTCGCAGTGGATACTGGAGCTACCATGTCGCAGTGGATACTAGAGCTACCATGTCGCAGCGGATACTGGAGCTACCATGTTGCAGCGGATATTAGAGCTACCATGTCGCAGTGGATACTGGAGCTACCATGTCGCAGTGGATACTAGAGCTACCATGTCGCAGTGGATACTAGAGCTACCATGTCGCAGTGGATACTAGAGCTACCATGTCGCAGTGGATACTAGAGCTACCATGTCGCAGTGGATACTAGAGCTAGCACGTCGCAGCAGATACTAGAGCTAACATATCGCAGTGGATACTAGAGCTACCAAGTCGCAGTGGATACGAGCTACCATGTCGCAGTGGATACAGGAGTTACCATGTTGCAGTGGATACTGGAGTTACCATGTTGCAGTGGATACTAGAGTTACCATGTCGCAGCAGATACTGGAGCTACCATGTCGCAGTGGATACTAGAGCTACCATGTCACAGTGGATACTAGAGCTAGCATGTCGCAGTGGATACTAGATTGGTTTGAATCTTTTGTGATATGATCTTGAAATGAGATGAGTGGGAAAAAAGGCAAATTGTGGGGACCTTTCACATTTTTGTCAGTCAACACAAGTTAAAAACAAAGAAGTCTTACCATCTAACAGAAGCAGGTCAGGTCTGCAAACACAAAATATAATCCATCAATATATTCAGTAAGACAGTTTGACTGCAAACAAAACATTCATTGATATTCTCTCCATGTTTATATGTGTCTGTAAGATAAAACGTGTCTAGCAGGAAGATTAAACATGCACAGTAAGATGCATAAAAACTAAAGTATCTTTTTCTTAAACATGCATTTTCTCTTTAAATTACATTTATGTACATTTTAGGCCTGCCATAGACCCATGCCGATTTTACATCAATGACATTTTAGCATTCACTTTTAACTATTTAAACTTTTTACTTGCAATTTAACTACCCGGTAATACTTCAATTTTATTATTTTTAGTGTCAATATTATTTTAATGCTCTAAATGTCTTAATATCCATTTCATTAAGTAAGCTGCATTATTATGTTTAACAAGATAGCTTACTACAGCTACATTTCATTAGGAATTCTGCTACTTTGTATTGCAGACTTTACAGCAGTGACAAAGAATGTGTGAAGTGGTCAACTTACACAGTGAACAGAGCTCTGGCCAGGGCTAACCTCATCCGCCAGCCTCCGGAAAACTCTCTACAACACACAGCACACGTGACAGACAAACAATACAGGGGTAGCACAGAATAACTAACATGCATGAATGTTCAAAAACAAAACTGACAAATATCTCAAAAGAGCAGGCTATGCATAAATGAAATGAATATTCACTGGATTCTGATAAGCCTGTGCCTTCCTGGTCTACTGTTGTTTGCTTTGCATGGCAATCTTGTTCAATCTTGTTAAACTTACGAGATGCACCAAAATATCATATGGTGCATTTGCTGAGCAAAAATGCAGATGTATGACATAAAGAGAAATGTGTAATTTCCCAAAACATTTTAAATACACTGTAAGTTACCCGTTTCTCCACACCTGTAGGAATTGTATGTAACTGTTTGCATAGCATTGTGAACAATTGTAGGTAATAAATACTAAGGGTAATTCGCCTGTTCGTAGACAGGGTAATAGCAGGGTGAAATGAAAAAAATTTCAAATGCAACCACACAATGAAATTTATACCACTGGTTTCCGGGGCATAAATGCCCAGGCCACGTTAAATGTCATTAATTTTTGGAGTGCTCTAGGCCAAATAAAATAGTAGTACATTACATCAATTCCACAAAAATGCAAGACATTTGTTTTTTAACATGGGACATCTGGTCAAAATGCAGCATAGTCCCATGGAAAGAGGCACATATGACATGCATGACATATACCTAGTGACCTTCCTCTGCATCTCTGGAGAGAAGCCGAGACCAGCGAGGATGGTGCCGACCCGCGCTGGTGCACGGTCAGCTTCCATCACCTCCAACTCATGGTAGACCTCCGCCAGACGTGAGTTCAAGCGGCTGTCTGTCTCCCTGCAATGTACAGTTTGTCCACTCTCTTTATCTCAGTATACACACACATATGTACACACACACATACACAAACAGGGACACAGCAACAGTGGATCTGAAATATATGGTACTCATTCACAGATCAATGGTGGCAGGCAAGAGTTACTATGGACAATGTCTGAAGGAGTTCTCTTTGTAGGTTGTGATGTCATAAAGTGTTTATATCAGAGGATAGAGTTGCATCAAAGGCACTGACAGCAGCCATCATTCACCATAACTGACACATCTATCGAAGGCAACAATGTCATCACGGCTAATGTTTGAATTTTCTTGTCGTATACTTAAACAAACACAACAAATGCTGAATCAGGTAAACTGCATTGACCTGTGATTCAAGTAAGCACTGACTACTGACCTGCCTGAGTTGAGTTTCTCATTGATCTGTTTCTCCTCGAGGATGAGGTTCTCGCGGCGTGTGTCACACTGGAGCACACTGTCGAGAGCCAAGGTGTTGTCCCCCACCACCTCCTGCTCCACGTGCAGGATGCTGATGTGAGGTGGGATCCGCAGCTCCTGGCTGCAAAAACAGCACAAGGTTGTTAGGCTCATATGGAAGTGCCTGTACTCTTGACAGTCACAGTCATACAACAGGACAGTGTCAGCAACGCCAGGAAGTAGGTCACATCGAAGTGCCTGTACTCTTGACAGTCAGTCATACAACAGGACAGTGTCAGCAACGCCAGGAAGTAGGTAACTTCGAAGTGCCTGTACTCTTGACAGTCACAGTCATACTACAGGACAGTGTCAGCAACGCCAGGAAGTAGGTCACATCGAAGTGCCTGTACTCTTGACAGTCACAGTCATACAACAGGACAGTGTCAGCAACGCCAGGAAGTAGGTCACATCGAAGTGCCTGTACTCTTGACAGTCACAGTCATACAACAGGACAGTGTCAGCAACGCCAGGAAGTAGGTCACATCGAAGTGCCTGTACTCTTGGCGGAATTCCGGCCTCGCGGTGTGTGATGCTACAATATGACAGGCCGGAATTCCGGGATTGGCTACGTTCACCATTTAAATTGCTTTAACTCATAATTATCAACTAAGTGGAGTCACTTGTTATATACAGTTGTCATGGCGAATGAATTAGCTATTCGGTAGCGGCAATCATTTATTATCGCTCAATATAATTTTATGGAGATTTTTGCGTTTTTTAATGGTGGATTATCAAAATCTGCTATGGCCACAATGGCGGACAGCATTACTTCAACTGACGATTTAGTGCCGTATGTTTTGGACAGATTATTCGATAGTTTTAGCTACAAATTTTTGTCGGATGTTGACGATCAAAACAACAATGATGTTGACAAACTTGGCAAAATGGATGCTGACAGCGAGAGTACTTTCGATGGCTACTCGGACGTCAGTGATGATGAATGTGACGGTGTAAACGTTGAGGATGAGCTGCACATTGTACTATTAATGCTGGATGATGCGTAGTTTAATTTTTTTTAGAAGAAAAAGGTGAATCCATCAACATGCAAATGGGTCAACATGCAAAAAAAAAACTTGTGAGACCGAATAGCAAGGCCAAGTCATTACAGTTGACCTTTGTGTAACTTTTACCTGTCATGTTTGTCTTTGTCATGCGACTTTTTGTGTTCCCGACCAATTAGGCAACTAATTGCTAGTGTGGACAGGCTATAGCACCGTGCCACTGACTTACTTGGCAAGCATTCTCAGTAATGTTGTCTTGCCGATTCCATTTCTGCCAACGAGACCATACCGCCGGCCAAACGCCATCACCAGGTCTGCCCCCTTCAATAACACCCTGCGGCAAGCAAATACCCCAGTCTTAAAACTGCATTCTCAATTCATATAGCCCATCATGAATCAGGTTCGTCGATGCTCAAGTATATAGTGTGTGAATAGTTTAAGTTATATACGCTGTCAGTTTAAAAAGTGTGTGTGCTTCTGTTAAAATCATCAAAATAATTCACTCTGTTCATTCAATCTGCATTTTGCGAAAGTGCAAACAGCCTAGTGTCATAGTTTATACAGCACGACTACTTTGTCATTTTTAATTTAATAGTTTGCCTGATGATTTCACCAAATCTAAATAATATATTTGCACAAACAAGCTAGCACGTCATAATGGATACTAGATAGAATGATAGATTCAATTTTTTATGAATGGAGGAACAATTCACTTATTGAACTAACACACTACTTAATGGCAGCAAATATGATGTAGACAGAAAGACTGCTTACTTTTCTCCATAAGCAACATCAAAATTTTCAAGTCGAACGTCGAAGGTCTTGCTGCTGGCCGCGTTGTCTGTCTTGTCCTTCCTACTTGACTGTTGACTCGCCGTTGCCGTGTTCTCAGTGTGACTGCACAACAACGAAGTCTTACATAGCACTGGTATCCACTTAAACATGGCACCTGTGGTATTTTAGTCAGATTTATCAGAGTTAGTTTGTTTCTTTGGCAGCAGCGGTGCAGTGCCCATCCAACACACGATTGGTGTGGTGTGTGCTATAGTTTGTCCACGACTGGTGACACAGATGGGTAAACAAACTGACAAATCGCTCACCTAAATTAGAATTAGTTTGGTACAAATCACTTGTCTGTTTTTTTAATGATTACTCAGGATAACACAGATACCAGATTTGAAGCATGTGTGGTTACACTAGACATTACAGACGTACATACCCATTAGGTTTGTTGGTGGTTTGCTGCGTCCTCTTTTCTTGTTTCTGTTTTATTTTTGCCTCGGCTTTTTCTAGCTTCTTAAGGTCAACTTGCTGAAATGAAACCAATGTCACAGGTTATCAAGGTCAGGGTTCATAACAGTGGTGACCTCGTAGCCCATGGCTACCTAACATTTTGCACATTTTTCAACACTTGGCATTTGGATAATTCAAATTACACAACACAAACTTGTATTAACAAACATTTCAACCAGGTAGTCTTGCAGGCTACATGAAGTTTTGGAGTATTTTTTTACCCGTGAAACCTGTTTCCAATTAATTTGAAGTGATGACTAAACTGCTCAACAACAACTACAGTGCAAACACAAACACTAATTAGTCCAGTACTTACATTCATATCAAGTAAAATATTATAACTACTGTAGCTTACGTTAACATCAAGAATTTTTTTAATGTTATTTTAGCATATTTATTTTTATTTAATAGATCACCAATGTGCCAGGGCACGTTACCAACCAATAAGGCAAGCATATCAAGTCACTGGACCATGCAGCTTATCATGATATTTGGATACATATGGACCAGGTCACACGTGTACCAAGTAACCGGTATCCCGCATTCACAGCATACCAAGTGACCAATGTACCTGCGATGGCCAAACACTCACAGAGTTGTTGTTTTTCCTCCTGTCCAACCAGATGCTAGAATGATCTTCACACGTGTCATCCAGGTTTTCGGCCAGTGAACCCAAATGAACTGGAGCTGTCAGAATTTTCATATGTCCATTTTTGTCAATAGTGCTGTCTGTCCTGTAACGAAACTCATGATTAGATACTTCCCGGAGTCCTCACAACTTGTTTATAACAGCACATTTTCAGCTTGAAATGTGCAAAATTAAGATACATATTCTACACTGTTTTAGCTTTTGTCTGAATGTAATTCCCCCCAATGCCAGTGCTAACCTGTTACACTAAGTTAAAATCCACATTTTTTATTTAAAATTCTGTATAAATGTAATAAATATGTATAATTGTTTTCACTGGTTAATCAGCTTGCAGCATTTTGATTCAGATCACGCATAGCCAATCTATCCAGCTACGGAATGTACTTTGCTTCAACCACAATAAATTTGTCATCCAATTTTATATTTGTGTGAACACAAGAAAATATATTGTTTATCACAATTTTTCCATTTGGAACAGATCCGTATAAAAACGGGATATAGCCGAAAACATCACAATATTCATATTGCATACTAGAAATTCATATGATGTGGCAGGTCTACCCATGTAATGGTGATCAGGTAGCGCTCTACCAGGTCATCCAAAACTCATCATGGGTATCGATAATTTCAGATTTGTACAAAAATGAAGTCTTGTAGTTGCTTACTGTTTCATGATACAGAATAGCCGGTCACATATTTCCAGTACATCGTCCTGCGTCTTGTCTGGGTCCAGTTCCACTAGCACGTCACCAATCGCATCATGCAGGTCATCCACTGTGTCAAAGTCATCTAGCCCACCTATTAGAATACCTGCAACACAGATAAAACAAATGCAGTAGAGACAGTGTATAGCAGTAGCTGCCTGACACACACTTACAGGTTCTTACAGGTCTTCTTCTGGCTATTATGCTGTACTGCCTCTTATGCCAGCTCTCGTGTTTGTCGTCAGTTCAGATTCAGCGCATGCGTCTGACGGTTTCCAGGATAGGGGTGGGGCAGTGTAATCTAGTTTGACTGGATGATTTTGCCACAACTTGTCTATTTTCCTCTCAAAGGATTGTACTGATGAAGCCTCTACCACAGACTGTGGGAGGCTGTTCCATACATCTGTGCATCGGTGTATAAATGAGTTTTGTTATGTTTAATCAACATCTTTCTTTAAATATTTTTAGGTGGTGCCCTCTAGTATCGGATTCATTGACCCTCAGTGTCACAAAATTGGATGAGACAGCTGCATCATATTTCTCTGTTAGGATTTTATATAGTTCAATCATGTCTCCTCTGAGGCGACGGTATGCTAAAGTTGGTAATTTCAGTTTCCGTAAACGTTCTTTATACTCAATGTCTTTGAAACCAGGAATAAATTTGTGGTTATTGCCATATACCTGACAAAGGTTGACATTTGTGTAAAATAATACACATATTTTTATTTACTGAACAGTGTTACTTAATAAAAATTATGTTAATCAAGGATGGAACCATTAATTGTTTGTTTTATCATGTTGTAAAGTAGGTGCAAATATAACACTATAAATCAAAATGTTGCTGTATTGTTGACATGTGAGGGTTTTTACTCCTGAGCACTAATAACATATTTGGTTGTTGTTTCGGTTTGTCGCCAATACATAACTTATGTTGAGTTGTACCAGGTAGAAAGAAGATATCATTTTATGTAATTTGTGATATAAAAAGTTATTTAGGCCAAACAACTGAAATATTCTTTATTTAATATTTTTTAAGTTGGCTGAAATCTAACATAAATATCCCTGTATAGTTGACATGTGGTTTTAATTTCTGAGCACTAATTACAGTTAGATTATTATTATTACATCCCTCTGTGTTATCCGTCACTTCCGTCCTCCGGTTCTTTTGCGTTGGTGGCCGTGGACGTGGTATGTCCGTATGAAACGTCGAAATAAATGAATCGTCACATGCGGTATCATTAGAATACTTACATCGGCCATACACATATTAACTTCGAATATGTCAATTTTAAGTAACTCCCAAACACATTCAAAACACACCTTCCACATATTGCTTAACAGCTTCATCAAGCGTCGGGAAACAAGTTTGTAAAACTTCTACAGCAAGCCTGCTGTCACCGGAGGCCGCCATGTTGCGACTGGTTCTCCCACTGTGCACTAGTGTCATATTTTTTCCCAATTAATCATGTCAACTGCGAACTGCCCATACCATTTTATTTTAATACTATGGCTGTAATTATGGAAAACAACAGGCTTGAAAATCCACAGTAATTATATGAGAGGGTTTAATGCGATCACGTGATTTGACGATCAAAACAAACATGGCGACTCCCACAGCTGATGTGTTCGAAGTTTTGTGCGTCATGGTTATTTATTCATGACGGCATCCCACAAGTTTCTGCTACGCCACTTGTATGAAAGAAGCATTTGTGATCGATATGTACGAATCAGTGTCAACTCCATTTTAACGTAATGTGCATTTTTCATGAGTATTCGACCTCTCCAGTTCAGCCTTTAGCCTAGCCCTAGCGGTTAGGCTTCACTCAGTCATATCATATGACAGAATTACTGCTGCAGGTGCCAGGGCAGTGGGTGCCACTGCCAGTGCTGGCTTAAGTGCTTCACTGGCTTCAGTCTCGGGGACCCGACACAGTCAATGGATCAGTGCTATCGATGGCATCATGCAGACAATGGATCGACTGTTGGCACGCCGATCGATGCATTTCCTTTTCACTTTTGTCAGGAATTTTAATAATAATTACTTTGAGTGATTGTTTTATCAAAGTTTTACTAAATAAATAAGTTTAAATGTATTTTAGCCATTATAATACCAGTGCTCTGGGAGAAAGCTTTGGGTAATGTACAGATGCCACCAGACAAATTTTATCAGAGGAATAATGCCCAATCAGTGATGCCGTCCAGATAGCTTAATGGTGTCTGTTCGTGCTGCGTGCTTGGCGTGCTATCTATGATTACTTTGCAACCACAAATGCCAACCATGGACAACACTACCAATAATGCAGATTTACAATGTATTGGCCGTCAGCTATGCCAATGTTGCCCCATTGACGTTGAAGCATTACATGCACTCAGTCGCGAACAGTCGCAGGAGTTACAGGAGTAACTTAACAAATTATCAGGCGATGAACACACATACAAGTGACATAGGCGAAACCTACATGTTTATAACTTGAGAATGCTCTTTATATTAAAAATAATAGTGCATGAAACAAATATAAAAAAGGCTAAATAAAAACTTGAAATATATAGAATGCTATATACCATGGTCAACTGATTAGTCCTGACAAAAGGGAAAACCTTAAAATCCATCGATCATTGAATGTGCCAACAGTCGATTCATTGATTATGCAACACATACAGTCAAATGCACAGATCCTCTGAACGCACATAGCAGTTATACTCCAAATAATTTATCAAGTACTTTTGAAATGTAGTACTTTATATCTGTTCATTTCAGTGATCTGGGAGAGCCATGGGTAACCAGCTGACTGGCATCGCGCCATCTCAGATCCTGCCGGTAGATCACTATCTCACAGATGTGGCCGACTATGAATTTGATATCAGGTGATGACAGGTTTTTATTCATCCCAGACTTTGTAATGCTCTTGATTGTTGTTGTAAGTAAAAAAAAATTACAATACACCAATCTGTGGTTTAATGAGTGATATATTGGCTCTGTGATCAACACAATGAACTAACCTGTGAGAGATCTGCCACAGTGTATAGAATACTCATATACTATACAGATTTTTGGGAGGTATGTGGCTGTATCACGTTTTTAAATGAATTTATTTTGAATAGAAAAATCTTGATAAAGTACATACATTTTGTGTTTATCACACAAATATAAAATTGAATGACAAATAAATTTATTGTGGTCAAAGCACAAATTATGCAATTGATGCAAGGCATACTAGCCTAGTGACTGACATGAAACCTACAAACTTGCACATCAGAGTTGATCGAACAACATAAATCAGGAAGCAGATACAACTCATAAATGTTGTTGTCATTGCAGTTTGGGAAGTACCCGCTTCTTCAAAGTAGCAAGAGCCAAGTGCAAGGAAGGGTTGTCTGTGGTCAAAGTGTTTGTCATCCATGACCCTTCTTTGCCACTGCAGACTTATAAATACCGACTGAAGGGTAAGTTCAACCACACCAAATATAGTACCATCAATTTAAGTGCAGCAAGCATCAATTTATTATATTAATAATACTAATTTGAGCATAATAATAACAACAACAACATTTGGCTTGGAGAGGATATTAATGTTATCATGCTGAGTAATTTCAATGTGTTGTTTAATTTAACAATTGATGCAACTGAACAGTACATTGGTAAACCTGTTGTATAATAATAATTTGTTTAGCTTCAATCAAACAATTGAATCAGTGTATTTTAGAATCAATGATGCACCAGTGATCTTAGTCAACATTTCTGGCATGTGTCTTTGTCCTTGTTTCTGTTGAAGAAATTACAGAAAGATTGCACAATGCATCCAACTGCCTGCCATTCCAGCGAGCTACTGTAAGTATACGTTGTCAATGCTATGTTCTCTGGAATTGTAAAAAATGTACTGGCATGTTTGTGAATAGTAAAAAAAATATGTCATGTTTAGGGGAAGGCAGTGTTAAATGAGCCATTTTTCATTCTTTTTGATATGTAGGGCGCAATCATTTCATAAGTCAAAATTGTTTTTACTCACATAAACTATGATTGTTAATATCTTTTGTACCAAGATAATATATCTAGCATGCATAGATAATTATATCTAGCTGATTCAAATAAGGTTGGTAAGCTGGCTCAACTAACACTTGGTGTGAGGTAAGTTGAGCCACAGTGTAGCATAAGTTTTGTAAATGCTTTATTTGAATAATTTATGTAGGCCTTCTACAAAAATTTCATAACAACTCAGCCAACACATCTACCCAATGGGCACAACATGCCTCTGACAAGTCTACATGCTTAATTAATAAGTCAAAACACGTAATTAATATAGACTTATAGGTAAATTGCAACCAGTGTAACTAACTGCTATTATGTTGCTTTGCAGCTATCCGATGTCCCAATTTGCTTGGAAAAATGCATTCCTTGATGTATTTTGTGGTAAAGAATACTTGTCTTCAGTCTTTAACTAAACCTCCCTTGGGTCTTGGGTGGCTCAACTAGCCCCGTTTTGACAATTAAGCTTATTTAATTAAATTCTCATTAATGCATGAAGTGATTTAAGTAATCTTCTTTTCTGTGCATAGTTAAACCATTTGTAAGTGCACAAACAACAAAGTCTGGTCATATGCATTGTTTACACACCAGCAGACATTAATCACAATTACGAAAAGTTTCAAAAAACATACTTTTAGCTCACATGTTCTGACTTTTGTGACAAACGTAACATATTACACATCAATCATGTTCTAATAACATGTTCGATCACTGGGTGGTACCATGTAACTGTCGCTGCTGTAGTTTCCTGGGAAACATGGGTGGCTCAACTAACCCAGTGGCTCAACTAACACTGCCTTCCCCCACATGTAGGTTAATTGTAAAAGTATGCCTTGTTTACATGTATGAGAATTGTGACAAGGATGGAATGTTTACATGTAGGTTAATTGTAAAAGTATGCCTTGTTTACATGTATGAGAATTGTGACAAGGATGGCATGTTTACATGTAGGTTAATTGTGTCACTTATGCCATGTTGGCATGTGATTCAATTGTGCTATGTAAAATTGTTTACATGTAATGGAATGTTGACAGTTATGCCATGTTTATATGTAATTGAATGGTAACAATGAAGCTATATTAGCATGCAATTATACCATGTAAAATTGTTTATGTGTAATTGAATGATGACAGTTATGCCATATCTACATGTAACTGTTTACATGTAACTGAAGTGCGACAATTATGTCATGTTGACATGTAATTGAATGGTGACAGTTATGCAGTGTAATGTAACTGACTTGTGACAATTATGCTAAGTTTACATGTAATTGAATTATGACAATTGAATTATGACAGTTATACCATGTTTGCATTTAATTCAACTGTGATAATTGTGCGTTGATTCCATGCAAGGTTTTTTAAGGCCTTTCATACGGGCAAAATGCCCATATCAAAGACCTGCTCTGCCCGTATGATTTTTAAAATCTTCAATTTTAATATATAATATTAAAGTTAAACTAAGAAAAGAACAACTTCATCTGTAGACTCTATGATAATCATAATTAGTTTCAAAACTTCCCCGGGCACAGCGGCCAAAAATGCCCAACCCCACATTTGTGCATAGCAGCCAGCCAGCCTGCCACTCATTGCTTTTCAAAGACAATGCTGCCATCCAGCTACTTATAACCCGATCTGATTCATATCTCGAACAGAATATGTATGACAATGAGACAACCATGTGCCATCGCCAATCAGGCATAGTCATTCTTTGTTCCGCTCTGTTGTTGATTGTGCCATTGTCTGTCATTAGTTTGACATTTTCTTTGTTTATTTAAATTGTATTTTGTTAGTATGATCATATTGCTAAGCATACCGCATGAAAGAGTGTGCCATCTTTCTGGTGTTGTTTTTATATATATAATAATATAATTTGAATGGGAACAAAAACATTTCAATCTCAATTCACAAAACACAATTGGTAGCCATCTTGAAAATTAAGATTTTTTTAGGTTTTTATGCATATTTTAGTGGAACAAAGCTAACAAACATGGCTACATTTGTTTCTCTGGGTTGATGGTAATGACATTGGAATTTTTATAGCATGGTGAAGTTGACGTTTTTTATCAATATTACCTAAAGTTTGTTTCATGACTTAAAAATCAAATAATTATATCACAACAATTTTAACAGCCTATTTCATTCACAAATTCAATGGTTGTTGGGATATACTAATTTTGCTGCAAGCTACACTTGTTGACCGTCTTAAGGTAAACAAGTTGTAAAAAAATGTTGCCCTTATGTAACTACAGTGTATCCACAATTACCTGGTATGCCATGCATGTTGGCATGTTGGCATGCAGATGATGGTTCCTGAGAAAAGGGACATGGAAATGTGGTTTTAGATATTTATGAAACACCGTTCATCACCAAAATTGTTTTGTAAAATGTGAGAATAGAGGTTTTTTTACAACGTCTGGAAACAGAAATGTTTGTTTGCTATCAGATATCTGACAAGGCAGCCCTGCTGTTTCGGCAGTATGTCAAGGACAGTCTGTACGATCGTATCAGTACACGGCCATTCCTCAACAGTATTGAGAAGAAATGGTTGGCGTTCCAACTGCTCTGTGCCATCAACCAGTGTCACAAGCTACAAGTGAGTATTACAGTTGTTCTCAACTCAAGTTTGTGTCATATATTTATACTATGTGAAATATTAAAGGAACATGACAAATTTGAGAATGATTCAGGAAAAATAATTATGTAATTTTTTTCATATAAATTTATTATATGCATCAATATGAATAAAAAAAACAAGTCTATGATAGCAAAGTTTGTGCACCATGGGCATGCATGCTGTTCATAAATAATAAGTTAAATACATAAAATATCCTAGTCATTAAAATGTCACTTCTGCTAGCAAGAGTGTTTGAAAGGCTGGAGGAAAGATTTATGTTTTAACAATGTCTTGAACACTGCATCGGAGTTGGTTTCCCTGACTGTGTGAGGTACATAGACATTCCATAGTGTCTGTCACAAAAAATGCTCATGACTGTTTCAGGTATGCCACGGTGACATCAAGTCAGAGAATGTCATGATCACCAGTTGGAACTGGCTTCTGCTCACGGACTTTGCCAGTTTCAAACCATCGTATCTGCCACAGGTGATAGAAATTATAACAGTTTCATTTAGAAGTGTTGAATTGAAACACACATTCATGCTTCATTGTGTAAACGTTCAGGAAGTACCACTTTAAGATTTTTGTTCAGTTTCTTTCATTGGATTGAAAATCCTATCTATGGTGGTGGTACAGTGTTTCCTGCCTTACCATGCAAGTAGATGTGCAGATCTATAGCTATGGAGCAGTAAAGGTGACAGCAAATTTGTCAGATTAATAATAACAGTAGTTGCATTTTCTCCATTGCTAACTTTGCTTCATAATTAGATACTACCAAATCAAACTATAACAGCATCATTTTATATGATGTTTGTTTGACCAAACAACAATGGTATATGTGACACTTGTACAACAAAATTGTCATGGCACATATGATGTGCACAACTTGACAATCCGGGAAATTTGAATATGTGACATTTGTACGCAGGACAATAATTGAATTTGTGACATTTGTGCAATATGACAATTATGGAAGGTGTGACATTTGTATCACACAAAAGTAACTGAATATGTGACATTTGTGCAACAGGACAACCCAGCTGACTTCTCCTATTTCTTTGACACATCACGCCGACGCACGTGCTGTCTAGCACCAGAGCGCTTCGTTGAGAGTCTGTGGAAAAATGCTGACCCGATCAACCAGAACTTGCCCCTTGACCTAAGTCTGGACGACACTGACCGGGGGGAGCTGACGCCTGCAATGGATATCTTCTCAGTTGGGTATGTCGCTTATGCCTTAAGTACATACCTTAAGCACATACCTTAATCACGGTCAATAGTTACCTAACATTTAGTGATGAGATTGTCTCAAGGGTTGGTTTTCTGAAATGACTTATGATATCTTCTGAAATATCACATTCATTCATGTTTCTATCACAACCTTTTGTTATTTCTTGGACTCATTATGACAGTTTTTGTATTTAATTCACTTGTTAGTTTACAAAACAATAGGAATAGCAACAATAATGTGTTTCTCTTATCATGTTAATTATTGCCTATTTTGCAAGGTTTTGTCTGTTTTACTGACACTAGATGTAGTGCCATTGCAGACTGTAGACCCAGAGAGTTCATTTCACCCTCCTGCCCTTCGCGTTCCCATCAACCACTAGATGGTGTTATCTTGACAACAGCCTTCTTAATGACAACGCACTTCAAACCTAATAAAACTGCAGAAATCTCAGACGATTGAGAATGGTGTCATTGTATTCATTCTGAGTGTGCATGCAAGCAACATGGGCAACATTCATGGACATTTGCCAATTTGGGAACAAAGTATTTAATGAATATTTCGGGTGGGAAATACTGTTTTTTTTTTTTTTTTAATGAAATGTCTCACTTTTTTATTTTCAAAAACAAAAAAAATTCATTGTAAAATTGATCTATTTGTTGTACACGAGGCCACTCTAGACACATTTTATTTCTTTGGCCGCTAGTGATTTAACATTTTCTCACACGTGTGTTGACTGCGAATGAGAACTTCGCATCAAAATGCCAACATGTAAAACAACACATTAAGAAACAGCAAAAAATACAGCTACAAGTGAGTGATGAAGGTTGGGTGGAGGAGGGGGTTTCCCGCTTTTCAGGGGCAGATGCTGACCCCTATGAAATTGTATGACTTCAGTTGTTTAATGAAGCTGCCTGTGTCATGTAGTTGACACACCGTGTACTATCCAGCCTCATAATATATACTGGTGTTGCAGGTGTGTCATTGCAGAGCTGTTCACTGAGGGGACACCACCATTTGACCTGTCGAAGCTACTAGCGTATCGTAGTGGTGACTACAGCCCCTGGAAGCTACTCAGCAAGATAGAAGACGTACATACTCGGGTAGGGGGTTATACTGCTCAAACATCATTGGCGTAAATCAGAGTCAACTCAATGGAATCTGAGTTTGTCTGCTTCAGTTTATTTCAGAATAATGACAATGTGAGATGGTCACTAAATATTAGTAGCTAATAGTGCAGTCATGGTTCCCGGTCTGGAACCGTAGCTGCGGATCACAGTAGGTACTGCGGGTCTCAGTTGTCCACCCTTCCAGACACAGAACAGTGACCTACTGTATCTAATGCCCATTGTGCACTTGCATGTTTTGACAATGAGGCCAACTACAATAGTGTAGTTTCTTGTCTTTAAATAAAACACGTTCAGTTATGTAGTTAGTGCATTTAACAATATTAGGTATGTTCCTCTCTTTGAGGAGTAGACAACTCCCAGTCTCCCATGTTGGAACCGTGGTAGACCCGTACTGTGAATAAATGGTCATCAAGAACTTTACAGACTTGTGAACACTGGAGCCGTGACAACACTAGTAGCTTATATTGAAAACTGTTAAGTAAAAGCTGACAATCGAACATTTGAGAAAGTTGACATTGTAATTTTGGCATCTATGAGCACGCCAACTAATGAAATGTGCTTCTGTTGAAGGAGCTCATTCAACACATGCTGCAGAAGGACCCGAAGCTGCGCCTGTCAGCCGAGGAGTACCTGGCGACTCAGAGAGGGAAGGCCTTTCCTGAACACTTCTACACCTTCTTGAAGTTGTACATAGAGAACTTCTCTATAAACCCCAACATACCAGCAGATGAACCAATAACTAGGTGAGTTGTGCTGGTGGTGGTGTTGACCCAGTGTGTGGGGCGTGGTAGTGGGGCATGGTAGTGGGGCATGGTAGTGGGGCGTGGTAGTGGGGCATGGTAGTGGGGCGTGGTAGTGGGGCGTGGTAGTGGGGCATGGTAGCGTAGTGGTTAAAACATCGGAGACGGATTCAAATCCTCTCGCTTTCATTTCGAAGTTTGGGCAATTTCTTTCACCACGCATTGCCTCAATTCACTCAGCTGTATAAATGAGTACCTGGCTATAGACAGTGGTGGATATGTGAACTAATAGTCTTCGCACAGCAATAGCAGCGTGGCTGAATGCTTCCCAGAGAAGTCAAGTTGGTGTTGGAATGAACAGGTCTGCCAGGGGGTGAAGTGTAAAGCACTGTGAGTGGTTCAAAGTGACTGGATACCGCGCTATATAATAACATACCTTTACCTGTTTACCACCAACAGCAGCAATGATAATGTGACAGGGCTCGGTCCACACACTTGTGTCCCCCACTGTACTGCCACTACGTAACCCCTTCTGCAGCCGCTCACTGATGCTACATGTATGAGAACTCCAAAGGACCAGCACACCTGAATTGGGGTTACGTACCCAGGCGTAGTTATCATAATTCGTGGTAGGATGCAGTACATATCCGTGAGTTCCCATCCTCACCTATGTATTATGCCCTTCGACAACAACATAGACATTTGTGCAGCTATATTGACATGTTGTGTGTAGAACGTGTCTGTGTGTACATTGCAGGATTCACCGGGACATGGAGTCAATCGTAAGCAGTCTGGGACTGAGTGAAATGACCTGTGAGAACAACACGTCCCTCGTCATCCTGCTCTCTGTCGTCACCTCCAACCTACGCAATGTGCAGGTCAGTCACTGGTCACCAAATACCATCTAAAATAGTCAACCTATTGCACATACATGCCTTAATAAGCATACCCCCCATTTTTTTAATCAGTCATCTTTAATATTCATCATCCATAATGTAATTTTCAAACTTCGTAATCTCAAATGGTGAAGTGCTGCTGACCAGGCCTGGGGTAATAGTAATATATAATAGTAATAGTAATAGTAACGATTACAATTATTCAAGTAATAGTAATAGATGGAACAGAATGCAATGTAATAGTAATAGTAATTGTAATAGAAATCAAAGTAATAGTAATTGAGCTATTACTTTGCTGTTACAATTGAACATTTCAATCACACCAAAATTCAATTTCATTGAAATTAATCAGACCAAAAAATTCTGTATTTTGACATAACATGACTTGTTTACAATTTGGAACCTTTTTTGTGGTGATAAAATGGTTTAGTATCTGAATCATGACAGTCATTGAACTTTAGCACTATTAGCAGGAGACACTGTGACAGTGTGACTGCTGCATGGCTAATTGGTCATTTGAAGCCAGGTCCACCAGCCATCTATCCTTTTCACACAAGCCTATTCATTCATTCACTGAAGTAGGATAAGGGTTTCAGGCTTCCAGCACTAAACAGACTGTCTTTAACATCTGAATTAATCATTGCCATCTCCCAACCCTAGCGTACCATGCTGGGTAATGTTTGAACTAAATCCAGGGGCTTATACCAACTTTTCTGAGTTTTTCTCAGTTGGTAGCTAGCTTGCACACTATTGACCAAAAGTGTGAAAAACATCTTATCCTTGAGCCAATAATTAACTGTCCACCAAGCAGTAGGGGTCTACTATGGGATAATCAGACTGTATTATGTTACAGTGACATTGCTTTTCTGTTTCATTCCAATGAATATATGACATTTCTACATCCGACTGGAATTGTGTGAGGTTAATTTAATTGGGAAATTTATGAGTTAATTGTAATTTTAATTGCCAGCAAGATCTATCGCCCAGATCGATGTTGTTTGAGTGATGCAGTTTTCCAGAAGCTCATGTCAGTTAAATGCAACAGCCATCTTTTAAAATAAAGCGATCTTGTTCTGATGTTAGATATGTGATGTGATATAAAACACCCAGAGATCGAGTACAGAGAGACTACAGACAGGATATCTTGTTCTGATGTTAGATATGTGATGTGATATAAAACACCCAGAGATCAAGTACAGAGAGACTACAGACAGGACATCTTGTTCTGATGTTAGATATGTGATGTGATATAAAACACCCAGAGATCAAGTACAGAGAGACTACAGACAGGACATCTTGTTCTGATGTTAGATATGTGATGTGATATAAAACACCCAGAGATCAAGTACAGAGAGACTACAGACAGGACATCTTGTTCTGATGTTAGATATGTGATGTGATATAAAACACCCAGAGATCGAGTACAGAGAGACTACAGACAGGACATCTTGTTGTGATGTTAGATATGTGATGTGATATAAAACACCCAGAGATCGAGTACAGAGAGACTACAGACAGGACATCTTGTTCTGATGTTAGATATGTGATGTGATATAAAACACCCAGAGATTGAGTACAGTTAGACTACAGACAGGACATCTTGTTCTGATGTTAGATATGTGATGTGATATAAAACACCCAGAGATCGAGTACAGAGAGACTACAGACAGGACATCTTGTTCTGATGTTAGATATGTGATGTGATATAAAACACCCAGAGATTGAGTACAGAGAGACTACAGACAGGACATCTTGTTCTGATGTTAGATATGTGATGTGATATAAAACACCCAGAGATCGAGTACAGAGAGACTACAGACAGGACATCTTGTTCTGATGTTAGATATGTGATGTGATATAAAACACCCAGAGATTGAGTACAGTTAGACTACAGACAGGACATCTTGTTCTGATGTTAGATATGTGATGTGATATAAAACACCCAGAGATCAAGTACAGAGAGACTACAGACAGGACATCTTGTTCTGATGTTAGATATGTGATGTGATATAAAACACCCAGAGATTGAGTACAGAGAGACTACAGACAGGACATCTTGTTCTGATGTTAGATATGTGATGTGACATAAAACACCCAGAGATCAAGTACAGAGAGACTACAGACAGGACATCTTGTTCTGATGTTAGATATGTGATGTGACATAAAACACCCAGAGATCAAGTACAGAGAAACTACAGACAGGACATCTTGCCACATCTCAGTATTGTTGTATGCAAGAGATTTTGTGTTGACACTAAAGTTAACAGTTGGTTTTGCATCCAAAATAAAGTATAAACTGTCATCTAAGTATTTGTTGTTAGTTTTTCATAAAATTTGCATTTACTATCGACGATACACCCATCAGTTAATTTGAATTTATGTAAGTGATCAAGTATGTAAAATGTTTAATTGAAAGAAAATAGTTCTGATGGAAAATGTAATAGTAATAGTAATTGCTTGAAATGTAATAGTAATAGTAATATATTACATTGCTTTCAGCATGTAACAGTAATAGTAATAGAAAGGAAACTAAGTAATAGTAATATATTACATTGCCATGTAATAGACCCCAGGCCTGCTGCTGACTATAAGTTAATAGCTAAGAAACTTGTGTTACACTGCAGTACTGCAGTTCCAAGCTGCTTGCCCCAGAGCTGCTGCTGACTATAAGTTAATAGCTAAGAAACTTGTGTTACACTGTAGTACTGCAGTTCCAAGCTGCTTGCCCCAGAGCTGCTGCTGACTATAAGTTAATAGCTAAGAAACTTGTGTTACACTGCAGTACTGCAGTTCCAAGCTGCTTGCCCCAGAGCTGCTGCTGACTATAAGTTAATAGCTAAGAAACTTGTGTTACACTGTAGTACTGCAGTTCCAAGCTGCTTGCCCCAGAGCTGCTGCTGACTATAAGTTAATAGCTAAGAAACTTGTGTTACACTGTAGTACTGCAGTTCCAAGCTGCTTGCCCCAGAGCTGCTGCTGACTATAAGTTTATAACTAAGAGACTTGTGTTACACTGTAGTACTGCAGTTCCAAGCTGCTTGCCCCAGAGCTGCTGCTGACTATACGTTTATAACTAAGAGACTTGTGTTACACTGCAGTACTGCAGTTCCAAGCTGCTTGCCCCAGAGCTGCTGCTGACAATAAGTTAATAGCTAAGAAACTTGTGTTACACTGTAGTACTGCAGTTCCAAGCTGCTTGCCCCAGAGCTGCTGCTGACTATAAGTTTATAACTAAGAGACTTGTGTTACACTGTAGTACTGCAGTTCCAAGCTGCTTGCCCCAGAGCTGCTGCTGACTATAAGTTTATAACTAAGAGACTTGTGTTACACTGTAGTACTGCAGTTCCAAGCTGCTTGCCCCAGAGCTGCTGCTGACTATAAGTTTATAACTAAGAGACTTGTGTTACACTGCAGTACTGCAGTTCCAAGCTGCTTGCCCCAGAGCTGCTGCTGACAATAAGTTTATAACTAAGAAACTTGTGTTACACTGTAGTACTGCAGTTCCAAGCTGCTTGCCCCAGAGCTGCTGCTGACTATAAGTTTATAACTAAGAGACTTGTGTTACACTGTAGTACTGCAGTTCCAAGCTGCTTGCCCCAGAGCTGCTGCTGACTATAAGTTTATAGCTAAGAGACTTGTGTTACACTGCAGTACTGCAGTTCCAAGCTGCTTGCCCCAGAGCTGCTGCTGACTATAAGTTTATAACTAAGAGACTTGTGTTACACTGTAGTACTGCAGTTCCAAGCTGCTTGCCCCAGAGCTGCTGCTGACTATAAGTTTATAACTAAGAGACTTGTGTTACACTGTAGTACTGCAGTTCCAAGCTGCTTGCCCCAGAGCTGCTGCTGACTATAAGTTTATAACTAAGAGACTTGTGTTACACTGCAGTACTGCAGTTCCAAGCTGCTTGCCCCAGAGCTGCTGCTGACAATAAGTTTATAACTAAGAAACTTGTGTTACACTGTAGTACTGCAGTTCCAAGCTGCTTGCCCCAGAGCTGCTGCTGACTATAAGTTTATAACTAAGAGACTTGTGTTACACTGTAGTACTGCAGTTCCAAGCTGCTTGCCCCAGAGCTGCTGCTGACTATAAGTTTATAACTAAGAGACTTGTGTTACACTGCAGTACTGCAGTTCCAAGCTGCTTGCCCCAGAGCTGCTGCTGACTATAAGTTTATAACTAAGAGACTTGTGTTACACTGTAGTACTGCAGTTCCAAGCTGCTTGCCCCAGAGCTGCTGCTGACTATAAGTTTATAACTAAGAGACTTGTGTTACACTGCAGTACTGCAGTTCCAAGCTGCTTGCCCCAGAGCTGCTGCTGACAATAAGTTTATAACTAAGAAACTTGTGTTACACTGTAGTACTGCAGTTCCAAGCTGCTTGCCCCAGAGCTGCTGCTGACTATAAGTT
The DNA here is from genome assembly GCA_963662155.1 of Lamellibrachia columna. Taxonomy (NCBI): domain Eukaryota; kingdom Metazoa; phylum Annelida; class Polychaeta; order Sabellida; family Siboglinidae; genus Lamellibrachia; species Lamellibrachia columna. Next base: position 22,786,574 of record OY759267.1, read on the forward strand.
TATAACTAAGAGACTTGTGTTACACTGCAGTACTGCAGTTCCAAGCTGCTTGCCCCAGAGCTGCTGCTGACTATAAGTTTATTACTAAGAGACTTGTGTTACACTGCAGTACTGCAGTTCCAAACTGCTGGCCCTGGAGGTGTTGCTGACTTTCTCACGCTACGTCACTGCCGACATCATCCTGGACCGAATCATTCCATACACCGTAGGTGGTCATGAAAAAAATCATTCAATTTCTTATGATGAAATACCAACTGAACCTGATTGACATGTGTAATTATGATAATGTTTTAAGACTGATATCTTCCTTATGATAAAAGTGGTACTGATATCTTCCTTATGATAAAAGTGGTACTGATATCTTCCTTATGATAAAAGTGCTACTGATATCTTCCTTATGATAAAAGTGCTACTGATATCTTCCTTATGATAAAAGTGCTACTGATATCTTCCTTATGATAAAAGTGCTACTGATATCTTCCTTATGATAAAAGTGCTACTGATATCTTCCTTATGATAAAAGTGCTACTGATATCTTCCTTATGATAAAAGTGCTACTCTGAGAAGTCGTTAGCTTGATTATTTAATTGCAAAAAAAGCAACTGAAAACTGACTAATTTATCATCACGAGATGCCTTGATGTAAATAACTTTCTATTTTGCAAATTTTGCTATTTGTTTGTTATTATTTTATTATTATTTTATTTTTTTAACCTCCCTTAAAATATTTACGTATTTACATATAGTTGTATTGAATACAGACACTTAGTGAATACTTATTTTTTTTACTTAACTTGGTATGAAGCGCTTTGATTTGTAATTATTTGCTTAAAAAGCGCTACATCAAGAATCGCCATTATTATTATTATGATAAATGTAATTTATCCACCAACAAAAATGCAACACATAAACATGAAACTGTGCAGTGAAACTGATCCATGTGCAGCTATGCCTATTGGACGATAAGTTCCCCCGAGTGCGAGCAGAGGCCATCCACACGATAACACACTGTCTCAAGAGTGTCAAGAGTCTTCCTATCAGGTGTGTAAAGGTTTATTATATCAAGGACATTAATTTTATAATAAGGATTTCTGCTGGAAAATCCTACATATCAGTCGTATACTTCCAGTCCTGTGTTTTTTTAAATACAGGTCCTATTCTGTTTGTCAAGAGTGCATATCAGGTGTGCGTGCATGCGTACATGGATGCGTACATGTGAACATCTTGGGTGACATCATGTTACTTGAAAGGTTATATCATGTACATGTGCAAAATGTTTTTCTGCAACTGGCCTAGATTTTAGTTCCAACTTGTTTTTTTTATGGAAATTCAGTTGACTACAAATTATAAAATAATTGTCAAAGAATTATGTAAACATTTGACTGATGGAATTCTTTGCAGATGCTTTTGTACATAAATGACACTACAATATGGATACTTTTGCTTCTGGAATAATGATTGCAAAACATATTATTTTGATTTGTAAAAAGGGAAAAACTGTGTAGTGCGGGATACGAAGGATGCCATGAAGACATTGACATTTCTTTTGTGGAAGTCAGAGATATGCAGGACACTAGACAAATAAAATAGCAGTGTAATTGTTAAATGAAAAATGTAGTGTTACGTCACTATTATTAATGGCCATCTAACTGATTTCAGCGATACCCATATCTTTCCCGAGTACATACTACCCCATATGGTAAGATTCCATTCAAATTTTTTGTATTTTAACATAAGTCTTGTTGTATTTTAACATAATTCTGTGTAAATGTTATATTAGTTTCCATTCTGTGTAAATGTTATATTAGTTTCCATTCTGTGTAAATGTTATATTAGTTTCCTTAGAGAAAACTGTAGAATATGTAACTTAGGACCTCAAAATTGAGCTCTGCTAAATTGCATTTTATCATTTGGTTTTGGTTTTTGCTTCCCAGTTTGTTTGATCATCATCAGTATTTTTGCATTGAAAATTAACAATAAATGAAATGTTGAATGATAGTCATGTAACAGTGCTGAATGTTGCAACAGAAAACTCCGAACACCAACTTGTAATTTTATAAGCGCTTCCATTTTAGCATCGAAGATCACGGTTTAAAGTTTTGATCTCTTCAATAAAATAAAGATTAATTAATTTGGAGAGCTTGTTATATTGTAGACTTTATAATTTCCGGTTGCAGCATCACCTAAGTGAGGACTCTGCTGTGATGGTCCGGGTGGCTTATGCAGAGAATATTGCCTCCCTCGCAGAGACTGCTCATGGGTGAGTCTCTTCACGTCTATTTTTCATCTCTGTGGAGAGAAACAGCCATTTTATGTATCGTAGAGACACACACAGGCTCTCCGGGGCTCTCCAGTCTATCTGTCTGTAGGGCGTGTCACAGGTGGAGAAAATCCATCACGTGAATACGGCAAACTGTTCGTCCATTCACCCAGTTCACTCAGCTGTATAAATGAGTACCTGGCTATGTGGTGGATGTGTGAATAAATAGCCTTTGTGCAGTAATCACAGCATGGCTGGAGTGTTTCCCAGAGAAGTCAAGTTAGTGTTGGAACGAACAGGTATGCCAGATGTCTGGTGGAAAGCACATTGAACGCTTCTATTGACCGGATACCATGCTATATGAAAACTTACATTTTTTGACATTCTCTTGCCAAAATTAGTTCTTTTCACTGAGAACCATGACAGTGGCTCCAAGCTCATTGAATGCTTGCAAGATATCAAAAGCAACTGAAATAAGACAACTTGTAGTATTTTTTCATCATAACAAAGAATTGTATAAACCATTATGTGTTGTATGTACTGATTCAGCAGGAATGTTTATACAGGTTCCTGGAGATGGTTCAACTTGACATTGTTGGCAAGCACGGAGGTGATAAGTCACAGGAAGTATCGCAGTACCAGGTTTGTACTGGCACAATCATTTGTCTACTTACTGTGGCATATTTATGATTACTAGTCTGTTCACATTTTGCATTTATTTATACATCATATTCACTGCACTTGAATTCACATAATAGTAATTCCAGAAATGACACGATATTTAAACACACCTATGTTTACACCAAGACCACTTTACATTTCCGGCCATGTTTGTTGATAACTTGTTGAGGTTGCTAGGCAACAAGTCACATGATGGATCTGTCAGTTCAAAAGGAAGTAGTAAATTTAATGGTAATAAATTGTCTGTTGTCCCCCCCCCCCAGGCCCTGTATGACGAGGAGCTGCAGGCCCTCCATGAAATGATTCAACAGAAGGTTGTCACGCTGCTCAGTGACCCTGAGAACATTGTCAAGAGGACACTGCTTGAGAACGGCATCACACGACTGTGTGTCTTCTTTGGCCGACAGAAGGGTGCGTTGTCTTTGTCCACTGGCCAGTGTTAACACTTTGTTCACTGGTCAGTGTTAACACTTTGTTCACTGGTCAGTGTTGACACTTTGTCCACTGGTCAGTGAGGCCATGTTGACACTTTGTCCATTGGTCAGTGAGGCCATATTGACACTGTGTCCACAGGTCAGTGAGGCTGTGATGACATTGTCCACTGATCAATGTTGACACTTTGTCCACTGGTCAGTGAGGTTGTGTTGACACTTTGTCCACTGGTCAGTGAGGTTGTGTTGACACTTTGTCCACTGGTCAGTGAGGTTGTGTTGATACTTTTTTCACTAGCAAGGAGATTGTGTGGTATCTGTCACAAATAACTTTCTTTGCTTTTATACAAAAAAGAAGTGTTTTGGTATTTGGTAGTTTCATTTCAAAGCTTTGGCAATTTCGTTCATCCCACGTTGCCACAGTTCACTCAGCTGTATGAATGAGTACCTGGTTACAGACAAAGGTGGATATTTGAATGAATAGTCTTTGTGCAGTAATTGCAGCATGGCTGAATGCTTCCCAGAGAAGTCGAAATGGTATAGGAATGAACAGGTCTGCCAGGGGTGAAGTGTAAAGCGATTTGAACAGTCCCAAGGACTGGATACTGCACTATATTAGAACATACCTTTTTTATTTGTTAGTTATATTACTGTGAGTGGCCGACTGAAATAGCAGAACAAAAACTGGATGCCATATCCGTTCTACGGTGAAACCCATACTTCTGTCTAATGGAGATGGAAGTAATTTTCAAGTAATAAATTAAACATGATTGTTTTACCATTGTTGTTTCAGCAAATGATGTCTTGTTGTCACATATGATAACATTTCTCAATGACAAGGTTAGTTAGCTTTATGAAATTGTCTGTCTAAATACATGTGTAATACATGCACGCAAGCATGCACACATTTCACTGAGCTCTATCTCCTAACATTGTATTTTGCTACACGTTTGTTTTTGAGACATCCCACACATATTCTTTTCTATAATAAGTTCCTAAAACTTTCAAATTCTTTAACCCATGAAAAGCTCCTACAGTTGCTCCATGTTGTGTCACTGCTTGAGATATTGCTGACTAAAATAAAGGAACACACACACACGCATGTGCAATAGCATTAGTGGCATATGCAAATACAGAGATGTACATTTTGTTCTTGTTCTATGATAAGAATTACCTATGGAGGGTGGCTCCTTGAGAGTGACTATGCGTTCTAGAGGAGTTTCCCTAACCCATTAAATTTTGTTGTTGATACTATTACTACTATTGCTGTTGATACTATTATTATTTTATAAGCATCATATACAGTACTCATGCTTTTTTTATACTAATTTATATTATATTATTATTATATTATAGGTATTTTTAGAATTGTTACATAGGGTCAGCTAAAATCATTCTTATTTTTCTTCTAATTCCCTACTTTTGATTGGTGACAGTTTGATTGGCAACTGCGGGCTGACTTCTTTGAGAGTCTTGTTGGCCTGGCTACTTACATCGGCTGGGAGAGTTCGTCCATCCTCAAGCCTCTGTTACTGCAGGTCAGTTTCAGATGTCCTTTATTTCTGAAAACATGTTATTAACAGAAATTATCATTTGTTAAAGATACAAAGACTTAGTTTTTATCAGAAAATCATGTTATATAGTATAAACTATATCTATTGTAACAGTTTGATTGCCCAAATGTGTTTTATTGAAATGCATTTAAAAAATATAATTTGACTGTTATTTGTTCATGAATGTTGACCTTGCTGATCAGCATGCAATGGAAACATGATATTCGACTTGAAAAAATATATTCGACTTGAAACATTTACATACTTACATTAAAAATAGGAAAGATAATTTAGGAACACCATCTGAGCATATGATGTTTGTGAATCTGAAATGATGAATGTGAGTCTGAGATGATGTATTTGGCATTAAGATGTATATGAGCTTGATATAGTGTATGTGAACTTGATATGAATTTGTTTGAGTCTAAAATTATGTTTGTGAGCCTCAAATGATGCATGTGTGTTGCAGGGTTTGAGTGATACAGAGGAGTTTGTCATCCACAAGACGCTCAGTGCCCTGACTTCACTGATGGAGCTTGGTCTGCTACAGAAACAGTTCTTCCACGAGCTGCTCATTGACACAGTCCCTTTCTTCTGTCATCCGGTCAGTAACGCACTGAGATGGTCCCTTTCTTCTGTCACCTGGTCAGTAACAAACTGAGACAGTTCCTTTCTTCTGCCACCCGATCAGTAACAAACTGAGACAGTTCCTTTCTTCTGCCACCCGATCAGTAACAAACTGAGACAGTTCCTTTCTTCTGCCACCCGATCAGTAACAAACTGAGACAGTTCCTTTCTTCTGCCACCCGTTCAGTAACAAATTGAGACAGTCCCTTTCTTCTGTCACCCAGTCAGTAACAAACTGAGACAGTCCCTTTCTTCTGTCACCCAGTCAGTAACAAACTGAGGCAATCCCTTTCTTCTGTCACCCAATCAGTAACAAACTGAGGCAGTCCCTTTCTTCTGTCACCCAGTCAGTAACAAACTGAGGCAATCCCTTTCTTCTGTCACCCAGTCAGTAACAAACTGAGGCAATCCCTTTCTTCTGTCACCCAGTCAGTAACAAACTGAGACAATCCCTTTCTTCTGTCACCCAGTCAGTAACAAACTGAGGCAATCCCTTTCTTCTGTCACCCAGTCAGTAACAAACTGAGACAGTCCCTTTCTTCTGTCACCCAGACAGTAACAAACTGAGGCAATCCCTTTCTTCTGTCCCTCATTCAGTAACAAACTGAGACAGTCCCTTTCTTCTGTCACCCAGTCAGTAACAAACTGAGACAGTCCCTTTCTTCTGTCACCCAGTCAGTAACAAACTGAGACAATCCCTTTCTTCTGTCACCCAATCAGTAACAAACTGAGACCGTCCCTTTCTTCTGTCACCCAGTCAGTAACAAACTGAGGCAATCCCTTTCTTCTGTCACGGAAATCACGGGAAGATCACATTTATTTGTGTAATGTAATTTTAGTCACCTAGAGTGGTGGAAGAGAAGAAAGTTTAATTAAGATAATTTGTTTAAATATTCAAAGCATGAAAAGCTTATAAAGGTGCTAAAGTTTAATTGAATGTGATGTGTTGGTAATGTACTACTCAGGACATTTTACATGTGCACAAATGATGTCAAGATCAAACTGTTTAATACACTTTGCTCATCTATGTATACAGCTCAACTGTGGTGGAATCATACTATATATAGCATCCACAGATTACATGTATGCTACAATAATGTGTTTAGATGATTATTCAGACTACCCAAATACTGTAGTGCATCAGGTATGTTTGCAGAGAGACTGACTCCTGACTGTAAAGCAGTCATACGAAACCTTGTATATAAATTCATGTCATGTCTAGATAAATCTAGACACACACTGACAATTGCCATACTTGGTATTGACATTAGATGGAAATCAAGGATAAGGAGACAATGGGTAAAGTCACTTTATGTACATAATAACCTTGTGTAATCATACTGTATGTTTTATGTTTCACCTGGTTTTTTTTTTTACATTATTTTGTTAACTGTCGTGTATGACTATATGGACCTATATTTGTATCATTATATGTGTATTTGTGTCTGACTTAACGAATTGAATTGAATTTCAGAACATCTGGATTCGCGAGGGAGCTGTGGGGTTTGTGTCGGCCACAGCTCGGACACTCAACATCGCTGACGTCCACTGCAACGTCCTGCCACTCCTCCAGCCATTCCTGCGGCACTCAATCACTCTCCTTCACACTGAGGTTAGCTTCTTCTTTCATTTATCAACAGCCTACGGTTGCAGCATTTGAAATGATTCCTCCACATTTCTTACACTGAACACAAAACGAACAGATACATAAGACAGCAAGTGGGTTCCCTTGCTGGAAAGCAAGAGCCCTTGTTGTCAATGATGAGAGATCTCCTGGTTTGATCACATCACCCGATACAACACCATGTCAAAAAACACCATGCAAGGCCCCCTGGAGGACAGAGGAAAAACTGAATAGATAATATACAGAAAAGGACCAAGCAAAGCTTACTGACCCTAGTACGCATGACAGAAGACAGACAAAGGTGGTGAAGACTGTGGAAATGGCACCCTTACAACCATCCCGGTTAATGTATGAAGACAATGGCATAGGACAAAGCTGGTGAAGACTGTGGAAATGGCACCCTTACAACCATCCCGGTCAACGGATGAAGACAATGGCATAGGACAAAGCTGGTGAAGACTGTGGAAATGGCACCCTTACAACCATCCCGGTCAACGGATGAAGACAATGGCATAGGTAAAGTTGTAGTCTGCCATCGAGGAGCCAGATCCAACTCCGCAATGCCGGTCTCTCCATTCGGAACACCTTAGAGTGGGCAGCCCCAGTTCGAATGTGCTTTAACCACCCAACTCCTGTTCAGCTTGGTCCGGGCCTTTCATGAGAGATCGCAATTACTGCGTGAAGACTATTCGTTCACATATCCACCACTGTCTATAGTCAGGTACTTGTTTATACAGCTGAGTGAACTGAGGCAATGTGGGGTTAACAAAATTGCCCAAGCTTCAGAATGGCAGCAAAAGGATTCAAACCCAGGTTTCCTTGATTGAGAATCCTATATTCTTTCCACAATGCCACCGTGCCTCATATTATTAGGTAGTGTGCATCTATTGGAAACTGTATTCCATTTTGTGTGACAGGTGAACGTGTTGAATGTGCTGAAGAAACCGTTGCCTCGGGTCATCTATGACTATGTTCTGAAGTCTTCACTGGTGGAGAAACTCTTTGACAGTCTACAGGACCGTCAGCTCATCAGGAACATCTGCCGTGCTGGCCATAAACCTAACTACCCAGAGGTGGAATACGGCTTAGCACAGGTAGGTGCCTCATCGGATAGGACTTCGGAGAGGTGTGAAACACCTTTATTATCGTGCACTTATTCTGCGCTATTTTTTATCACAAAACATGATTTACACATTTTTTAATATAAGGGGCATTTCACAATTTACCTGTCAACATTTACCTGTTCGTATCAAGCATAGTAATTCTTGGACCCCCAAAAACTTTAAAATGTTGATAATTTTCCAAATTAAAAAACATCGATGTGAATGGTTATGCAATTGAAAGCAGTAGTAGTTCCGCAATATTTCACTACGTGGCGCTGCATGACAAAATGGTGGTCATGTTTTGCATGCAACCAACATTAATCTTAATTAGTACGAGGGCCTTGACCCTTCTCTCCTTTCATACGCTCTGTATGAATAGCACTGGATACCATGCTTTGTAATGACATACCTTTACCTTTGTAAATTTTGACAATTGTGAACCATCTCTAAGTCATATGGTAGTATTTGTTAGTGTAAAGAGTTTATCTGTAGTATATTTAGTGAATGAAAATGGACGAATACTTTGCAATATTGTGGTCACTTGGTGGTTTCTCTCTGCCTGTGACATGCTCTGCAGGCAGAAAGACCGGAGCAACCTGGACAGCCGCTCTGGGCTGTTTTATTTGTTGTCACGGAGAGAGAGGTTTTCACTCCACTTCTTGATAAACAGAATAGCAATTTCACTCTCCTGAGAGGCCGGAGAGGACACATAAAGTAGATCCATAGTCATGCAATGCATGATTCTGTATGTGCACTAGTCTTGACCCTCTTTACTGCAGGGAACTTGTACTCTTTTTAGAAAAGAAAGCTATGAGATAAAATATACAGTTTGTGCAGAATCAGCAGGTTATCAGTTGCCAGTTGTACCTGTTAAACAGTGTTTTCTTTATATAGTTGACTGTTCTATGTGAAATTACAATATGAAATATTATGATTGTTGTAGTTGTTTCGCAAGCTCGCATCACAGGGAATGACGGTGAATGAGGAAGACTTATTGCTGGTAGGTGGCAGCACTACAGTGTCTTGCATCATTTCAAGATGTTGTTATCTCTACCATATGATTATAACGGGGGGAAGTTTGAGGAGTCATTGGACAGACAGAGGGACTTCACTCCCCTACTAGCTGTCAGAATGTTAGGGAAGACTTCAGGCAAGATGACTAACCACTAGCAACATTGTTACCTAGGTGATACTAGTGGACCCTAAACCTTCTCCTTCCAACAGTTGTAATTAATTGTGTGTCTAGTATTATACAGTAACATGAACATTTGAAACAAAATCAGCAAATATCTTGTGAAATTACATTTTGTTATTAAATCACAGCCTATTTAATACATACATTTGCAATCAGTTGTTTTTAATTAACCATTAGTTAATTATATTAGCAAATTTCTTTGATAACCCGTGTTTCATTTGAAAAACCATATTTAGTTTGCTATTAACTATTATGTCAACTGGTTGCATACATTGGCCTACACAACAAACGCAAGTTGTATCTACTTTAGAAGTAGGTCACATAGCAAACTATTGTTGTAGGCAATGAAGGACTTCATGCTGAAACTACACAGAGCCCGGAGTGCAAGGTGAGTGCCCACTGCCACCCCGGTGCCAATTGCCACCCCAATGCCCATTGCCACCCAGTACCAATTGCCACCCAATGCCCATTGTCACCCCATTGCCCATTGCCACCCAAGTCTCATTGCCACCCCAGGGTCCACTGCCACTTCACTGCCCACTGCCATCCCAGTGCCCATTGCCATATCAGTGCCTGTTGCCCATTGCCACCCCAGTGCCCATTGCCATCCCAGTGAATAGTGCCCAGGGCCACCCTAGTGCCAGTTGCCACCCAGTGTCACCCGCATTGCCCACTGCCAACTGCTACCTCAATCCCCACTGCCACACCAGTGCCTGGTGCCTGCTGCTGGTCCAGAGCTCACTGCCATCCCAGCGTCCACTGCCACCCCAATGCCCATTGTGATCTCAGTGCTCAAAGCCACCCCAATGTTCACAATTTCAGCCCCACACCAGCATTTATTGCCACCCCAGTGCCTTGTGTCCACTGCCACCCCAGTGCCAACTGCTACCCCAGTGCCCAATGCCACCCCAGTGCCCACGGAAACCCCAGTGTCAACTGCCACTGCAGTTCCTAGTGCCCGCATCGACTCCTCTTTCCCACTGTAGCCTATGTTGTCACATGTTCAGAATTAAGTTATCTCTCCTCCCATTTTAGCATATAATTGTATATAATTCAATTATATGATATTCCTAATTCCTAATTATGGGGCTTCACTGTCATTGCTGATATTCAGTTTCATTATCTCCACTATTGTATAGTGAACATTTTAAATGTGATCATACCTTACCTTACCTTACCTATCCTCTTCAGGGCCCAGTGGCCCATAAGGCCGAAGTGAATCTCCTCCATCTTGTTCTGTCAGCTGCTACACATCTGGCTTCGTTCCAGCTATTCCACCCCAGTATACGTCTTTCATTTTCAATAGTTGATCGCCACGTTGTCTTTGGTCGCCCAACCTTTCTTTTACCTTCAGGCATCCAGGTCAGTGCAGTCTCACAATTGCTGTTCTTCTCCATTCGTAGGATATGTCCTACCCACTTCCATCTTCTTATCTTGACCTCAGTGCTGATTGTCTTCAATTTTGTTTTTGCCAGAATATCTCGATTTGATACAACGTATGGCCATCGAATTTGTAGGATTCGTCTTAAACACTTGAAAAAAAATGTATCTAACTTTCTGTTGTCTCCTTCGTTAATTTTCCATGTTTCACTTCCATACAACAACACTGGTTTAACAAGTGTGTTAAAAAGCCTCAATTTCGATCTCAATGTGATCATAATGATACACCAATCTTTCCTCAAACTACAACTGCTCAGAGTTAGTTGGTTCTAGGTAACGATATGTTCCATGGAGGATCATGTAGTTCGCATTAGGATTGCAGAACAACCCAGCTGTAGCACTATTTATCTAGTCATCTGTCATAAACAACATGATTGTTTCCCTGCCACGTGATGGCAGCACTGAGCAGGCAAATAGCCAGAGTATGTCGTCGAAGGACGAGCAGATGACTCGACCTGGTGTCACAAATCTGAAGCATGTGAGGAAGCTCGTGATCCGCCGTCACGCCGACCTTGTGCGATGGGGGGACCCTCGTCTCGAAGGAGAGATGTCTGCTATCAAGTACGTAGACGCTTGTGCTCTGTTAAAACTCTCTCCACAGTTCATTTAGCACATTGCGAATCAGGTTTATTAATATTCAGATCTGTAGCAGGTGAATAGTTTAAGTAATATGCTCAGTCGGTTTAATAAAAGACGGGATGATTGTTAGATCGGGTAACTTGTGAAAGTGGGAATAGTGTCATGTCATAAAAAATGGGTGGAGCCACGTTTGTAAGTTTTCACAAAATTTCAACCAGATCCAGTGAAAAATAATTCAATACTTTGCGATGATTACATCAAAACTAAATAACACATTTTCACAAATGCTTTAATGTTGTAGTGCATACTAAATAGGTTTGATTTTTCGTGAAATGTTTCTAAAAACAAGACAAGCAAAATAATGCTGATTTCTGCAGATTAGCATAATTTTTGCCAACAGTTCGTTTTTAATTTTGTTAACTTCAGTCACACCATGTATTAGAATCATCGTTGTCATATTGTGACTGTTATGGTGTCATTCATAAGGTAACCAGTGACATAATGCAAAGGAGGTTACCACGCTGTCAGTCATCCACAGCTTTCAGTTGTGACCAAAGATTAATCTTATATATTTCTATTAATTGAATGAAATGTGCATGTGTAATATGCTGTGATGTGTCTTCAGGAAACTGCCAGCAAAGAAGCCAGGTGAAGGTGACTCACCATCCACCCTCATGGCAAGTATAGATTTAACAGTAATTAACCAGATTTAACCAGATTTAACAAGATTGGAATCGAAGGCCAAAAAACAGATGGGCAAGTGGACAAGGAAGCCATTGACTTTTCAAAAGTCCAACAATTCTTCATCTATGTGTAACCCTCAACCGACAGTTCGATGCTCCACCACACAGCCACCACGCCCAACACATCTCTCCAGTCACAAGTAGAGGAACTAAAGTTAGACTTTTAATGCAGACAAACCTGGAATTACTAAGGCTCCTATGATGAACAGACATTTGTACACAGAATGAAGACTGGAAGCAGATGTTTGGCTCGATGAGTACTGGTGCTGCCACCACAGGCGAGAAGGCACACCGTTCGCTTGTTGACAGTACTATAAAGCCGAAGCAACCATCAGCTCCCCAAGTGATAAAGTCATCTGATGAACAGTCAACACATGAGAAAAGCAGGTCAAGGTCAAACACGCCACAGCGTATCGTGTGCGAGATGATGTCAGCAGGCGAACCAAGCAATGAAGCAGGCACTGAAAAAAAGATACATGAGAAAGGTGAGATAAAACTCCCCCCAATGATTTAGCCCATCGAGGATCAGGTTCGTTGACGTTCAGATCTGTAGTGTGCGAATAGTCGGCTTAATAAAAGGGTGTGTACCTGTATTAAAATCTTCAAAAGAATTGACTTTGATCATTAGATCGGGTAACTAGTGAAAGTGTGAATAGTCGTACTATAGTATTAGTTGATACTAAATAGGTTAGAATTTTCACAAAATTAGTCTGAAACAACACAAGCAAAAAAATTTAATTGAGGAAGAACTGCATTTGTGTGATAAGTGTCCTGTTGACCCGTACATGAGAAAGCTTGCCGCCAGCTGCCACCAAGATGTAAACCAGTGAAAAACGTAGAAATGTGAACTATGGTGGGGCATGGTGGCGTAGTGGTTAAAACATCGGACTCTCGATCGAGAGAATCTGGGTTTGAATCCTATTGCTGCCATTTTGATGCTTGGGCAATTTTGTTCACTCCACGTTGCTCCAGTTCACCCGGCTGTATAAATGAGCACCTGGCTCTAGACAGTGGTGGATGTGTGAATGAATAGTCTTCATGCAGTATATGCTTCCCAGAGAATGAGAGAATGAACAGGTCTGTGCCTTTACTTGACAGTGCGGTGTGCGTCATGTAAGGTGGACTTGCAGCAACTAGTCCACAAGAAGAGAGTGCAGTTTGCCAACAACCAACTGACCAAGGACCTGCTTTCTACCACTGTCTGGGAGACCAAGTCACCGTCACCGTCCAACTGGAGGCCAAAGGGGCAGCTTGTTGCTCATCTACACGAACACCGTGGAGCTGTGAACAGGCAAGTTTAAACACAACGGTGATGTCTATGCATTAATACACTAACTTTGGGGTCAGTCTGGCAGTATCTCCTGCCAGGTGCCGAGGTCCACTCGTCTCTTTCTATGTTCCTTCGTCTCCTTGGGCCATTAATCTCTGATCTAGCGATTGGCGATGTACTAAAAAACTATACAGGTAGTTAGAATTATATACCTATGTGTTTGCTGTTCACCTGATAAGAATTATATACTTATGTGTTTGCTGTTCACCTGATAAGCATTTCTACCTGTTGAAGAAAGATTGAAACAGTTGGTGAATTGGGTGGTGAGCCACTCTCCAGAGGGCGTCACTGTGACTTCGTTATAAAAAAATATTGGGTGAACGCTAGTTTCTCATTATTCCCTATTCTATTAGTTATTTTAATGTTAGACGTTAACAGTATGAATGGCCAGAATTAATACATGGAAACTTCCCAAAAACTCTTATTAACAGACTTGTTAACAGACCAATGCATTACAAACAACTGTATTCATTATTTGCAAATGTGCCAAATAAAAACCGATGTTTCCAATCAGGACATGTGATCACAGCTACACATATAGAATTGTCCACTAGAATCGCTACTGTATTATTTTGTATATAGCGATAACTCCGACACTTCAGCACTCACGTCTCATTAATTATCTGAAACTTCATGCAATATGATGTTGATTTTTTTGGTGATTATGTGTTATAGATATACTTGTGTGCGTCTTTCATATGATTGTTCCAAGTTACAAGATTAACGTCAAACGTCCACATAAGTTCCTTCGTGCATTACGAATGCTTAGTGAAACTGGCAGTTGTACATGATTTTGGGACGTGAAGTTGTCATTGCCATTGGCCAGGGTTTTTTGATTTAAATCATTTGATTTAAATCATTGATTTAAATCACTCAAAAAAAAAAAACATTAATTTATGATAGAGTATGATAGAGTACACAGAGCCCTTGACAGGTGCTAATCCACCCTCTCAGCAAACAATAATTAGCACTGCTACAGCCACAGACACACAGCATGCTTTCCTTTCCAAGACAGATTATGGAACTACAGGGGGTGAGGTCTTGTGGACATTGCCTAATGTCTTTATATAAGCAAAAATCAAGTACCCTCTGTTAAGACAAGTACCCAAATCGATTTGAATAGAACATGTTTGAAAGAGTTTATAAATATAAACATCTATATATAAATATCTATATACCAGATTTAAAAAAAAAAAAAAAAAATGAATAAAAAAAAATCTTATTAAAAAAAATCATGATTTTTTTCAACCCTGCCATTGGCATTGTCCTACCAAGACTTGACCTGGTATTGCAAGGAGTTATAAGCTCTTGCAGTGGCTGCGTTTTCTCCCATACAACACCAGGCAACTATAACATGTAGCTGTTTGTGTTGACTTTAATGAGATATTGTGGTGTTGTAGGATCCGAGTGAGTGAAGACAGCAGTTACTTTGTGACATGCTCCAATGACGGCTCGGTGAAGGTGTGGGACTGTAGTCGCATGGAGGGACGCAGCGTCACCAACCGATCCCGACTGACCTACAACAAACAGGGGGGACAGATGAAGACCATCAGTTGCTGTGAATCATCACAGTCCATTGCCTCAGCCTCGGACAGAGGTACCATCCACGTCTTCAGGTGAGTCGCCCCCTGGCTATGGTAGTGGTTAGATCTCCCGACTGTCAGTTGAGAGGACGGTGGTTTATTTCCACCTACCGCCTTCTCGAAGCTTGGGCAACTTCATTTGCCCCACTTTGTGGGCAGTGGCTAGTGGCCAGTGGGCTGGTCATTCAGATGGGCAATGTTTGGAGGGAAGACCTAGACAATAGAATGTCCACTGGTTGGGTCAAAGGGTGATAAGTTGATGGTTAATCATGGCTTGATTGCATCTGCAAATATGTCTAAAGTAAACATTTGGGGCTGGCTGCTTCCAGCCAGGTGAACTTAAGTGGCCTGGTTTGGGGCCATTATGCAAAAGGGTACATTCATGCCAAAAATATGCAGTTTATAGAGTCTAGACATCACGGATTAAGGCATAGGAAGTTAACTTTAAGCTGAAGAAGAATGATGGGAAACATGCATTTACTGTGATGAAGCCAGTGAAACAAGTGCCACTACTCCAGTCACAGTGTCTTGGAAAGCCAGTACATGTTTAAAGAATTACAATACAATGATATGGGCTTGCGACTATGCATATATTTTATATGAAATGTCTCTATTAAAAGAATGCACATTATTAAAATGATACCATAGGAATTCCCATTGTTGAAAAGAGGTTAAACTGCTTTCCAATGTATAAATACAATATATAATACTAAAGAAATAATTTTAAGTATTCATTAACTGGAATTACAATTTATAATCAGTTTTATTAATAATAAAATTAATAATCTGGGTTTTGTATGAAATTTTTTATTATGTCCAGGCCCAGCCCAAGCCCGGCCCAGCCCGCTAACACTAGGCCCCGGCCCGGCCCAAGCTAACACTAGGCCCAGGCCTGGCCCAAGCCCGATGCATTTAAATTTTTTTCAGGCCTGGCCCGGGCCCGCGAAATTATGTAGAGGCTCAGTCCGACCCGTGGGCTGCGGGCCAGGCCAGGCTTGGACCCAAAGCCCGGCCCGTGCAGGGCACTAGTGTCTTTCGGAAAAGACTGTAAAAGCCGTTTGTCCCTTCTATCTGGTGACTATGCCAGGGGAAGTAAAAAAATCCCACACAGGAGGTAAATGTGTCACATGTTGTGGACTCACAGAGCTGGTGGTCTCTATCTGTAACCCACTGATTCTGGCTCCCGCAGCCGGTGCTGCTTCCCAGTCAGGTGCGTGAGAGGTGCCAAGCAAACAGTTTGTATGACTGACTCCTTACAGTGGTCTAAGGCCGTCCCACACAGGAGGTAAATGTGTCACCTGTCGTGGCCTATGGATAGCCTCTGGGTTAGATGCTGGTAGCTCATGTAATATGGCGTAAATTTTCGTCTACTGTATTTACCCTTCTGGTCTCTCTGGGGGGGAGAATTGGCCATTCTAATTGTCAATGACATGAACAGAGGGCCCCCCAGGACAAACAGAACAGCCCGGATTCTCGAACGACTTACAAATTCGAGGCACTGTGACTGACATCTTGGAAATTCACAACTTCATGAAGACAGCTATCAATATGACACCATGGAGTAGTTAAAAAACGCAAAGTTTTAATACAATTATTGGAGATAAATGTTTGTAAAAATATTCTGATAGTTATTAGTGTATGTTCTGTACACATGCACTGTCTTATAACATTGTTATATCAATATTATTTTTCAATCTGGAAAATTATCAACATTTAAAGTATTAATTCAGTGAGGGGAGGGAGGTTTGAGAATGTGTACACTTTGTATGAATAGCGAATAGATAAATGTTGACAACTGTGAATGACCTTCTAAGCCAGTGGTGACTGCTATGGTGACATGGAGGTGGGCTTTCAGGACAGAGGCACACGGTCATGGGCTTAGTGTGCTTCACTCCCGCAGTCTCAACCTGGAGCAAGACGGCCAGGTAGTCGACATGACATACTACGACACAGGTCTGTGTTTCATTCATGTCAAGTGTGTCGCACAAAAATAAGTGTGTCACACAGGTGTGTTAGTCATATATCATATTGTGTACACAGTAGGTCTGTCATGACATCACTAACAATGATTTATAGCAGAAAATCTATTGTTTAATTCACTCTGTGTTCTGCTAAGGAATGAACAATGATTTCCATTGTTTAACTGATACGCATCTAGTTGTGGGTTTTGTATAATCATAATGTCCAAACTTGCAAAATTTTTCAATCTTAATGTACATCTAAATTAACAATGTTAATTCATGTTTTAGTCGTTTGACAGATCAATAGATCATCCAGTAAAAAAACTTATATTTCACCTCCAAAGGTGAAAAGTTATTGATCTGTCTTGAATTGGAGTAAATTGGTCTATCTCTGTCATTTCTACGTTTTCACATGTCATAAAACTAGCACAATTTAATTCATCGCCAAATCATGTATCAAGTGGCGAAAGATCATTATAGTAACATGTTTTTTATGTATATTATATTTAGCCAACTAATGGAATGTTATAAATACTAATTCAGTGTTGCAGTATCCCATAAAACATTGTTCAATTAACAAATGAAATCATTGTACTTTCCCATTAACCAGTAAACGTGACCATTGGCATCACCACTGCTGCCTCTGTTAAGACAGGTAAAGTAGTTGATCATGATTGTTTCAGGTTCCCAGAATGTCCTGGTCTACGCCACAGTACATGGTACCATCATAGGTTGGGATCTGCGCACCCCCCGTGACATCTGGACGTTACACGATGACCCGAAACATGGTTGGTGATATTCTCAGTCAGCATTACTTGTAGTTTGTTGTAACAATACTGCCAGTGCTGTCAATACTACCAACTACCAATACTACCAATTCTACCAATACTACCAAATTGTCATCTGGCACAAAATGTAATAAGTTAAATGTTTTCCATGCAACGATACGTGTATGGATGTGTGTGTGCATGCGTGTAGGTATCTAATATATACATACAAACATGCATGCCTTGCACATACACACACATGCATGCTCACGCACGCACGCACGCACGCACGCACACACGCACACACACACACACTGTGATATGTGATCCAAACAAAACGGACATGTTACTTGTAGGTCTTATCACGTCGTTTGATGTGCATCCACAGCTGAGTTGGCTGGTCCTGGGCACCAGCAATGGGACGCATGTCTGCTGGGACATGCGCTTCCAACTGCCCGTCACCACTGTTGTTCATCCCACAGGTGAGAACTTCACCAGTCACCACTGTAGTTCACCCCACATGTGATAATTTCACCAATCACCACTGTAGTTCACCCCACATGTGAGAACTTCACCAGTCACCACTGTAGTTCACCCCACATGTGAGAACTTCACATTCACCACTGAAGTTCACCCCACATGTGAAAACTTCACCAGTCACCATTGTAGTTCACCCCACATGTGAGAACTTCACCAGTCACCACTGTAGTTCACCCCACATGTGATAACTTCACCAGTCACCACTGTAGTTCACCCCACTTCACCAGTCACCCCTGTAGTTCACCCCATATGTGAGAACTTCACCAGTCACCACTGTAGTTCACCCCACATGTGATAACTTCACCAGTCACCACTGTAGTCCATCCCACATGTGAGAACTTCACCAGTCACCACTGTAGTTCACCCCACATGTGAGGGCTTCACCAGTCACCACTGTAGTTCACCCCACATGTGAGAACTTCACCAGTCACCACTGTAGTTCACCCCACATGTGAGGGCTTCACCAGTCACCACTGTAGTTCACCCCACATGTGAGAACTTCACCAGTCACCACTGTAGTTCACCCCACATGTGAGAACTTCACCAGTCACCACATTGATATTCCCCATTTCATACAATTTCTTATAGTAAATAATTTTATACTACAGTAATAAAGATGAAAGTATAAAGTATAACATTGTTATTTTAGATTAACTTTGATATTGAAAAATTCGGAGAATTGGGGGATTTTAATTATAGGAAACATGGTATCAAGTTAACCAGTGAAGGTCGTGTGTGTTCAGACAAGTGTGTATGTGTTGTAGGAGCACGTGTCAAGCGTGTGCTGACCCACGGCAGTGAGCAGTCGTGCGTAGTGTCCGCTGTACAAGGTAACAATGAAGTGTCCGTGTGGGACATCGAGACGGGCGCCCGCTGCAAGACCCTGTGGGCCAGCAGCACCCCCCCATTGTCACTCAATAAGGTGAGTGTCATCACTGTCTCTAAACAAGGTCAGTGTCATCATTGTCAATAAACAAGGTCAGTGTCACTAAACAAGGTTAATGTCACCACTGTCACTCAGTGAGGTCAGTGTAATCACAATCACTCAACAAAGTCAATGTTATCACTGTTACTAAACAAGGTTAGTGTCATCACTTTCATTCAGTAAGGTCATTGTCATCACTGTCACTAAGTGTCACCATTGTTAGTGTCATCAGTGAGTGTCACCACTGTGACAGGAGTGTCACCATATCATCTGTGATTCTTTCTGCCATTACTGTTTTGTGTCAACTGGCATTGCTATATTCTGTCACATGGCAGTGTCATCATTCATGTGATTGTCACAGTATATCACATGTCAGTTTTGCTGTGTGCACAGTTGCTACCTATAGACCTTGCATAAATGGTCTGTGCCAGTCACCTAATGGTCTCTATATGTATGGTCTGTGCAGGCACCTAGTGGTCTTTGTATGCATGATTTATGCAGGTACCTAATTATCCCTCCCTCCCTCCCTCCCTCCCTCCCTCCCTCCCCCTCCCCCCTCCCCCTCCCTCCCTCCCTCCCTCCCTATCTATATATATATATATATATATATATATATATATATATATATATATATATATATATATATATATATATATACGGTCTGTGCAGGCACCTAATGGTCTATATATATATATATATATATATATAGATATGTATGGTCTGTCCATGCACCTAATGTTCTCTACATATGTACAGTCTATCCAGGCACCCAATGGTTTCTATATGTCTGGTCTGTCCAGGCATCGCATCACAGTGTGAATGGACAGTTCATGGGTCCCCCAGACAACTCGTTCCTGCTGACCGCTGGCTCGGACATGAGGATCCGTTACTGGGACCTCAACTGTCCCAGCAAGTCACACCTCCTGGTGCCGGCCGCCGGCGACCCCACCAACCAGACGGTCATCTCATACAGGTCAGTGTCAGACTAACCACTCAGTCTATCGCTGTCTAAAACTGCCTCCTCAATTGATTTAGCCCATTGCGAATCAGGTTCATCGATGTTCAAATTTGTAGTGTGTGAATAGTAATAGATAAGATAAGATAATTCTTTATTGTCTCAACAATGAATTGAGAAATTTGTCTCGGGTAAGAACAATGTCTGTTCTGCAATATATACATAAAACCATTCTATAAAAGCGGCAGATAAGTAGACAGTGAAACAGACTAAAAATAAAAGTAATAATAATAAAAATAAATACACACATAAATAATAATTAGACAATATATACATTGCATACACATTACTAGTTATGCTAGGAACAACAAGTGACACTGTTGCAGCAGGCATCATGAGTATTTAATGGACAGTGACACAAATGAGTATTTGTATCTGTTAAGCCTGCACGGAGGAGTTCTATAGCATCTTCCAGATGGCAGGAGCTGAAATTCATTGTGTAAAACATGTTTGGTATCATAAATAATCTTGTCTGACTGTCGTCTTAATATGTGCAGTCTATTTAATAAAAGAGCATGTGCTTTTGTTAAGTCATTCAAAGGAATGACTTTTTATCTTTAGATCAGGTAACTTCTGAAAGTGTGAATTGCCTTATGCTGTATTATATAGAGCCAGATCAGACAATGATTTCACGTAGACTAAATAACGGATATGTAGAAACGAGCAAATATATCGCAGTGGATACTAGATAGATTCAGTTTTTCGCTAAATAAATCAGAAATCAGCCGAGTAGAAACAGCGAATAGAGGAAGGACCTTTATATATAATATTAAGTGATTTAATCAAATAACCCAGGACCCCAAACTAAACACCCTTGTTCATTGTGGCAGGTCACAGTTGATAGAAGGCACAGAGGTTCTGCAGGAGACGTACAGCCCTGCACGCTCAGTCGGCAACGAAGACATCCCTCGTCGCGTACCAGACATGCCCCCAGTTGGCCATCACGACATCATCACTGACCTGAATGTATGTCAAAGGTCACAGTGCTTCTTCATTACATCGTCACGTAACGGTGTCGTCAAAGTGTGGAAGTGAACTGAATGATGACAGGGGATGTTTTGATCTCGGCTGCACATAACAGGTACCTCACGGTGAAGAGAATCGACATTCTGATGGAACAGTCAGTGGAAGAGGACTACAAAACTATACATGACGAGTCACAGTATGTTGTATATGCTAAATGCGGATTTTATCAATTTAATATTTAATTTAAATAAGCATCCTTGAATGAACCGACGTTCTGGTTTCTTGGAATGTGATATTTCACATGACGATAACTTCAAGAAACGTCTGGAATTCGCTCCAAATGTTTAAGTCAACTCACTCAGCCCTCATCAGCGGACTGGACCGAGACAACACCCAGTCCTTCTCCAGCTTGTGGTAAAAAAAAATTCTTTCTTCACCATGTCAAATATTTAAATAAGTACTTTATTAATATGACGACGTTATCACTTTGATTCCAGTTAATGCTAGTATTTATGCTTATCCTTGTTCCAGTGTTCTTGGATGATATGTAGCACAATTAACAACGATGACAGGGATTTTATAACATTTGGATGTCACAAGATGTTGACAGCTATCGAAGTACAGAACCTTTCATGTTAATTGATATAGAGAGTAATATGGATAATTATGTTTACTGGCATTTGGAAATTGATGTTAGTGAAGGCTATGATAAAGGGAGACAGTTTATTACTGATTTGTAAATACCTGTAAATTGAATGTATATACACCTATAAAATTGTATCCTTTTGGAAACTGTTGTGTTTTTCACTACTGAGCAAGGAAATAATAAATGTGTACACAAAGTCTGAGAGAATAATAGCCATGTAATAGGAGCCATGGAATAGCAGCACATTTGCACAAAACACGGATTCATCTGGTAATTTAATGCCAACAGTTCAGTTGAAATGCCGTCTGCTTCACACCTTTGTACACTCAAATGTGTACATTTGTACACTTCTCTACAATTACAATATATACACCATACATGGTAACCCCCAGACGCAGAAATACTAGTGAAATACTAGGTAGTTATGTCCCAGACTAGTTCATCTGGATGTATTGGAGTCTGTAGCATTACTATATAGGTACAAGCAGCTCAACTTTGTTGTAGAGGAATGACCATCAACAATCGTGTGACAAAGTTTGTATACATACGTTTGTTCCATCGCATCACAATAATAACAAACACTTCCTCATTCTACAAACATAATCACTTTCCTACTCAGTCCTCTTGTTAAGACAAGCAGAGAACAAGTCGGTCAAATACGCTCATGTGTGTCATCAACATTTGAGGAATATTTTCAACTCACATTTTCTTCTCGCAAGTTAACTATTTTTTACACACTTTTCTAGACAGGTAAGGTCAACATGGAAAATGTAAATGTTCGTGAATCATTCACACAGCATTGATAGTACACGTGCACCTGTATATACTATTCCACAGCATTGGTAGTACACGTGCACCTGTATATACTATTTCACAGCATTGGTAGTACACGTGCACCTGTATATACTATTTCACAGCATTGGTAGTACACGTGCACCTGTATATACTATTCCACAGCATTGGTAGTACACATGCACCTGTATATACTATTCCACAGCATTGGTAGTACACGTGCACCTGTATATACTATTCCACATCATTGGTAGTACACGTGTACCTGTATATACTATTCCACAGCATTGGTAGTACACGTGCACCTGTATATACTATTCCACAGCATTGGTAGTACACGTGCACCTGTATATACTATTTCACACCATTGGTAGTACACGTGCACCTGTATATACTATTCCACAGCATTGGTAGTACACGTGCACCTGTATATACTATTTCACAGCATTGGTAGTACACGTGCACCTGTATATACTATTCCACAGCATTGGTAGTACACGTGCACCTGTATATACTATTCCACAGCATTGGTAGTACACGTGCACCTGTATATACTATTCCACATCATTGGTAGTACACGTGCACCTGTATATACTATTCCACATCATTGGTAGTACACGTGTACCTGTATATACTATTCCACAGCATTGGTAGTACACGTGCACCTGTATATACTATTCCACAGCATTGGTAGTACACGTGCACCTGTATATACTATTTCACACCATTGGTAGTACACGTGCACCTGTATATACTATTCCACAGCATTGGTAGTACACGTGCACCTGTATATACTATTTCACAGCATTGGTAGTACACGTGCACCTGTATATACTATTTCACAGCATTGGTAGTACACGTGCACCTGTATATACTATTCCACAGCATTGGTAGTACACGTGCACCTGTATATACTATTCCACAGCATTGGTAGTACACGTGCACCTGTATATACTATTCCACATCATTGGTAGTACATGTGTACCTGTATATACTATTCCACAGCATTGGTAGTACACGTGCACCTGTATATACTATTCCACAGCATTGGTAGTACACGTGCACCTGTATATACTATTTCACACCATTGGTAGTACACGTGCACCTGTATATACTATTCCACAGCATTGGTAGTACATGTGCACCTGTATATACTATTCCACAGCATTGGTAGTACACGTGCACCTGTATATACTATTTCACAGCATTGGTAGTACACGTGCACCTGTATATACTATTTCACATCATTGGTAGTACACGTGCACCTGTATATACTATTCCACAGCATTGGTAGTACATGTGCACCTGTATATACTATTCCACAGCATTGGTAGTACACGTGCACCTGTATATACTATTTCACAGCATTGGTAGTACACGTGCACCTGTATATACTATTTCACAGCATTGGTAGTACACGTGCACCTGTATAAACTATTTCACAGCATTGGTAGTACACGTGCACCTGTATATACTATTCCACAGCATTGGTAGTACACGTGCGCCTGTATATACTATTTCACAGCATTGGTAGTACATGTGCACCTGTATATACTATTCCACAGCATTGGTAGTACACATGCACCTGTATATACTATTTCACAGCATTGGTAGTGCACGTGCACCTGTATATACTATTCCACAGCATTGGTAGTACACGTGCACTTGTATATACTATTTGAATAAGCACAACAGAAACAAAACTTGACAGTAAAACCCTGCACACTTCTGAATTGCTGGCAACTTTAAAACATTGATGCAAGAAGTTAAAATAATTACAAGACTGATGTTGCTTAACCCTGACAATTAGTGCAACATTTAACAGATAAACAGTGGTTGAGTGTCGAGACGAACCATCAGTGGAATGATATACTGGCATCGTAACATGAAGCAACCTCAACTAATTTAGCCCATCACGAATCAGGTTCATGTATGTAGTGTGTCAATAGTTTTAGTAATATACCCTGTGCTTTTGTTGAAATCATCGAAATAATTCACTCTGATCGTTTGATCTGTATTTTGCGAAAGTGCGAACAGCCTAATGTTATAGTATATAGAGCATGACTACTTTGCCACTTTTACTTAATTTTGACCGGATTTGGTCAATAATAATTTTATAGTTTGCCCATTGATTTCACTAAGACTAAATAAGATATTTGTACAAACAAGCTAGCATGTCATAGTGGATACTAGATAGAATGAGATTATAAAACTATGCAGTCATTTTAATAAAAAGGGCATACTTTTGTTAAAATCAAGTCACAGTGGATACTAATAGGTAGGGCTTGATTTTGTTTTGGGTAAAATGAGACCGGCAAAAAAATTATTGAGGAGGAACCTTTAACAGAATGCTTCATAAAGCTTTGTGTATACACAGGGGTTCAAGGGGGGCCCTGTGTGGAGCGGCGCTCATGAAACAGGTTTGATACCTTTAAAAATAATTTTCATGAGAGAATTTTTTTGATGTGTAGCATTGTAATTTTATGCACATGAATTCATGTGCACACAATGCAATGCTGAAAGCCGGAAAATGTAAATGCCGGAGCAGAAATCAGTTTTGTCTCCTACAACACATACTGACAAGTACATATGTAGGCGCTCGAGTCACCAAAGCAGACTACAAGACTCTGCCTAAGAAACAGTTATGCAATAGTTAGGTTGCACATTTACAAATTTTACACAAATAAGCTGAATATATATGTAAACAAAAATGCATGCTTAGTGGACTCCAATTAACACAATCACTTCAGGCCAGAGCAGTTTGGTTATACTAAGCAGCTAATTCACTTATGTGAATTAAAAAAAAATTATGTGGAAATGAATGTAATTAAAACTGATTAAATTTTTTCCATACTAGTAACTACAAAACATAGTAACTACATTTTTTGGGGTAAATTGCTATTTCTTGGAATTTTCCACGAAAACCTGTTGTTTCACGCTACAATGTATTGCATTTTGTGTGTCCAATTCACTTTAGAAGCGCATTTTAACACAGCGGGAAAATGTAATGATTCCATCTCGGCCATTAATATTATGATTCTGTTAAATGGAGCACACCGTAATTTTATTTATATGTTGCTAATGTAAGCTACCAGCTGATAGTCTTTATAGCGTAAGTATGTAGAGATGACAGATATAATGCATACCCATGACATATACAATTAGTACAGCTGACACCAAACATGACATAAATGTTTGCTGTAACGTTGTTGCACAAACAAAGTGTGGTTTATATACATTGCAATAACACATAACATTGGCTGTTTCTGCATGAACTGTCAACACCAAGACGCATGGAGAGCTGCACTCTTGGCAAAACAGTACAACAGAAGAAATCTTCCCAACAGAATCGTCACATCTTCGTGACAATCACAAGTTATAACATCGTCATTACTAAAACAGTGTTGTGGCGACACCTTGTGTAGGACATGAACAGAGTCGCGAGTAGATCGTTCACGTGTGTGTGTGTGTGTGTGCGCAGCCGTTCACATTACTCGACGAGACTGCGTAGCACATATTTGACGGTGTATGCGAAGGCTGCGAAACCAACGATGACGACGAGGTTAGTGATGGTGCTATTGAGGAGACCATGCGGCTGTTCATTGGTGTGGCCGGCTTGGGGCAGTAGGTGTGTACTGGCCAGGCTCGTCTCCAGACTGGTGGTGCCACCTTGTTGTATACTGCAGGCGAGTTCCTTCTCCCTCCGCTGTACCGCCTCACTGATCTCCTGCAGCACAGCACAGTGCTCACCATCAGTCAATAAATCACTCTTAAATAATTTCTTTTGCAAAGGTAACATTTTTGTTACCTAATAAATAATAAGTAAGTAGCAAAAAGATCTGCAATATGTTATTTAGTATCCTAAATGAATTTTGGCATACAATAAATGTTCCTCCAAGATTTTGAGGTTAACCCCAGTACAATTGGCACCACCCCTTCCCCCCACCATAGTCCAGGTGCTTGTTTTTATTGTTGCACGATAATTAGTATTATTCTGAGCTCTGCGAAATATGGAACAATTTTGCACATGTCCAGACAATAGCAAGCTATATTTAATTTTTGACGAACAGTTAATTAAAACAAGACACTGAATGCATGGGCGCGTTGAATATCTTAGAAAAGACATTGTGGCATGAACACTTGACAAGATTAAAATACGTATGGGAGAATATCTCGAGTGCGACTCTGCTAGAATCGGCAGGCGGGAATAAATTATGTGTTACTTTAACATGTGTCTGTTTCATTACCTGACAGTTAAGTAAATTAGTGGTACTAGTTGGAGGAACTACAACTAATTATTAGAGTAATCAATGTAGTACTAGTTGGAGGAACTACAACTAATTATTAGAGTAATCAATGTAGTACTAGTTGGTGGAACTACAACTAATTATTAGAGTAATCAATGTAGTACTAGTTGGAGGAACTACAACTAATTATTAGAGTAATCAATGTAGTACTAGTTGGAGGAACTACAACTAATTATTAGAGTAATCAATGTAGTACTAGTTGGAGGAACTACAACTAATTATTAGAGTAATCAATGTAGTACTAGTTGGAGGAACTACAACTAATTATTAGAGTAATCAATGTAGTACTAGTTGGAGGAACTACAACTAATTATTAGAGTAATCAATGTAGTACTAGTTGGTGGAACTACAACTAATTATTAGAGTAATCAATGTAGTACTAGTTGGAGGAACTACAACTAATTATTAGAGTAATCAATGTAGTACTAGTTGGAGGAACTACAACTAATTATTAGAGTAATCAATGTAGTACTAGTTGGAGGAACTACAACTAATTATTAGAGTAATCAATGTAGTACTAGTTGGAGGAACTACAACTAATTATTAGAGTAATCAATGTAGTACTAGTTGGAGGAACTACAACTAATTATTAGAGTAATCAATGTAGTACTAGTTGGAGGAACTACAACTAGTTATTAGGGTAATCAATGTGAGCATACAGTGGCTGCGTACCTTTGTAATGTCGGGAAAGAGCTCACAGAATGTCTTGTCCTTTAAGTTAAATGGCCCACTCTGACAGGCCAGTTGTCGCTTCTACAAATACAACCACAACGTTTCTATTCGAGTCATAATTACATATATGAAAAAGAGTGTAAAACTTGACTGTAGTAGACAGGTGACACTTTTTGTTCTATTACATCTACCGATGTAGTATACTTGTCATAGTATATAGATGCACAATCACTTTTGTCTTTCTTTGTCGAATTTCAACTTGACCCAGTTGAAAATAACAGTTTGTGCAATGCTTTCATCAAAGCTAGAAAACGCATTTGCACAAATGGGCTAGACTGTCGTCATAGGTGATAGGTCATAGTGGATACTAGATAAGTTTGATTTTACACAAAATGACTCTAAGACAAGACGAACAAAAAACTTATGTGTGGAAGCAGCTTTAACTTTAAGCACTGACGACATTTTAAATGTCACACTGACATCTTTGATAGGGTCAATGTTTAAACACTCAAATAATATCCCAAATATTGTCAATACAACACCATCTTTTTAACAAAACACCAGCAGTGTGATCATGAAGACAAAAGTTTACCGTGTAGTCAGATGTCTGTAGACTTCCTAGCGTTGGACTCTTTTCTAGCTGTAACACACAACATATTGCTCAGATCAGGAATAGGAGCATTTTCCATAATAACAACCACAAAGTCAGACTGGCACCGAAGAAACACAATACATTGGGTTAAGAAAGAAACGTATGGATGTAGTGAACAGTTCTCAGGATAGTTTGTTTTCATGTTGAAATGATTATTTGGACTTATCCAAACTTGTTTTTACCTTTGTTGAAATTTTCATTGTCTTATCAAGGCGACTTCATCAGTACTAATGACGTTGGATGACGTCATAGCACATGTGAGGATTCCTCACGTGTATGATGACGTCATTCAACATCATTTCAACAACATATGGATGGTATCTAGACATTTTGCCAACCTGTGAAGGGAGGGGAATTTCGCCAACCATAATTTTTATTCATATTTATTTTATCATAAATTTCTTGTAGCGATCTGAGTGAATTTATTAATATTAAGATCAGTTAATGCGATAGGAGCACATTTTACACTATACTCACAAATCCTTACTGCCCACCACATTACTAATCAAATCAAAACATAGAATAAAGACAATCATTACTTTCTTTTAATTTACTAAAACATTTGCATGGAAAATCAAGACAGTCCTGGGACGCACTTACCATGAAACTAAGTAGACCGGTTAGAATGGTGGAGACAGACCAAGCGGGATTCCACGAGTCGGGATGGAAGTCACTTATGGACAAACACAGTCTACAAAAAAACATCGTTGTCAGCAAAGACAGTGGCTGGTATTATACAGGTACCAAAACTGATGCCATTTTTACCTCAGTTAGTATTCATATTCATCATATTCATTCATAACTATTATTATTCACTTTTAACTTGCATTTAAATTTTTTATTTTTATGATTTACTATCAATATTAATGCTTTAAACATCTTAATATATATTCCTTTATCAAAAATGAATGTACCGTATTCAACCTATTAAGCGTACATGCCCTAATTAGCATACACCCCATTTTTTAATCAGCAGGATCCATAATTATTGTAATTTGACCAATGTGGAACAACTGAAGTGGTAAACAGTTGGCACCACTTTTCAGTTCTACACTAGTCACCAAATGACACCACTAGTGTTAAACAGTTACCTTACTGGGATCATGCCTCAGTTAGACTTCCTGGTGTGTTACACACGAATGTAGGGCACAGTAAGTTTAGATGTGTAATTTAAAAAAAATCATATCATCTGACATAACTGCATTTGAGCAGACACATTGGCAAGTTTGCTGGTAGAACATGTTGGCAGTATAACTGTGGATTTTTGGATGATTTCAATAGGTGGAAGGATTTTTGGCAATTTTTTCGCCACAAGGCGTTTGTGCATAGTAATTTATGCAGAAAATGGTAAACATTGACGGATATGGCACGTTCAGGCATTTTAAGAGATAGAAATATGTGATTTTTACTAAACTCAACCAGCATGTCAATGAGATGATGACAACGGCAGGTAAGAAGTTTCAGAATTTTTGATGGTCTCATTTTCTTATAATTGTGCAAAACGTTAACATGGTCACCAATGGGAAACGTAACAGTAGGCTGAACCTTATTGTCTAGAGAAAAACATTTTGGTGTACGCCTATAAGAACAGATTCCTTGACATTTTTCTATGTCCCAATTTTTTTCAAGCATACTGTATGCTTATTAGGCCGAATAAGATATAAATGTTTTAGCATCATAATTTGCGTCTGGAGGGCCACAGCAGCCAGATTTATGGTGCAAATGTTATTGTATAATTATTAAAACTCCAAACACTAGCTCACCATTGTTAGTGTTCATTCATTGCATTTACACTCAGAAGTTAGACTAACTCTACACTTACGTTTGCATGCATTTGCAGTTCGACAATTAACTTAGACTTAAGCTGTTTCAGTTGTTATATAGTTTAATTTTGTTGAAAATTTATTGAACTTTACTACAGAATACTGTTCATAAATTCACACAACTGTTACCTACCTTGTGTTACATTTAAATCTGCCATTTGGAGTGATTATGAGTATACTTGGAGGCTTGAAGGGAAACTCTCGTGGAAATATTAGTTTCCCATGGTAGTAACCACCTAAACAAAACACAGTCGTGTAAGACAAAGTAATCATCCGAGGAAGTCTAGTGAGAAACAAAATATATCTACAGATAAACCAAGCCACAGAAACCCATGTTGGTCCTGGGCTAATGTATGTGTATTATACAATATAAATTAAGTTTCCCAGCTTTGATAAAATACATATATTAGTTGACACATTCCAACACAACCAGGGCCTCTTACTACAACACAGTTGGTAATGTATTTATAAATATATGTTCAATTCAATAAAATGTACAAATATTTCACTTTCATTTCTGAAATCCAGTCATATTTCTATAAAATATTCCTACTTTAATGCCATTTATTTGTTGAATGCATTACTCTTGAGTGCCGAATAAACATATAGGCCAAATAATAGTATAGGGTGGCAAATGGGTAAAATTTAATAATAATAACAGTATAGGGGGGCAAATTGTTCAAAACAAATAATAGTACAGTGCAAAAAATCACTAGTATATTTGTCTTGTTAGAGATTTTAGCAATTTTTTTACTCGAGGCGAAGCCAAGGCGTCCCTAGAAAACTATGCGGATCGCCTGTATTTTGTTTTTTTTCTGCAGAATATGTATAAACTTTGTGCATATTCGTGTCACCGCAGATATAGTAACCGCATTTTATATCTGTGAAAAACCGGGGAATTTTCCATTTTTAAATGGACATTAAAGTTTCATTGAACTGAATACACAAGCCCGTTTCAGGGGAAACTGCCGGTGCTGCCAGCCGGTTATGACAGGTTTGAGGCGCTGCGCACGGCAGCCATTTATGGTCAGTTTACGCGATGATAAAGGCGTTTAAACTAATAATATACCATGTCTTGCTCCCGAGAACTAAGGAATCTGACGGATTAATCTAATCATGGAATTCTAACGGTCTAATATAGGATCCCCAGAAGCACGGGATCCTGTTAAATTCACGACTGTTGTTCAAAAGGATGAAAGCCGTCAGAGGGAGCCACATACAAACCTAGTTGGGAGCAAGTGATTTTATCGCGAGCGGTAAACTGCTCCGTGGATGATTGATTAGCGCTAGCTATAGGGAGTGAGAGGGATTTTTCTCCTAAAAATTATGGCCTGCATAATTTGCCACGATTATTGGAGAATATAGGCTGGCACAAATGTTTAAATTTAATAATAGTATAGTGCCAAATATAGGGTGGCATTTTTCATGAAATAAATACGCGTATAGGGATGCTTATTCGGCATTCAAGAGTATTCAAATTACAAATGTTAAATGTATTCTGTTATTTACTCAATTGGTTACGTTTTGAGAATTCCCATTCTTTGTTTTACAAAAATTACACAGACATAATCGTGTTTCACTTACCTTCATATGGTGAGTTTTCTGGACCTTTGACAATGTAGCGCCTACAGACACAAATACACACTGGTCAGTCTCACCATCAGTTTGACCACTTAAACATACAGTCTGACCATTTTTATCATAAACTCGTGTTGTATAGTATAAACTATATCTATTCTAAAATCTTGACCATTCGGCAGAGGCAGCCTATTAGTAGGACAAGAACAGACGGGTGGACGGGTTATATAGATAGCATTCAGAGGAGTTATGTAGATACAGTTATTACAAACAATTAACAAAACAAGTATATTTCCACACCGTTGGCACAATGCAAAGTAAAAAATAACTGAAATTACAACAACATGGCTACCCCCGTCCTGATCTACCTATCGCCCATTCAACACGTAATATGTAAACACGTGATTCAACTCGAATAATTCAAATTAAACGAAATTTTAGTTCATTAAAATGCAGTCAAGATGTCAATAGTTTATATTAACATGATTTTACAATAACAGATCACATTTACTTTAAAGAATTATTGACAGGGTCTGAAGAGGGATGAATGCACAAACTTGTCTTCATAAATGTAAAATAAATAAATAGGGGTCTTTTCCTTGTAGTAATTTTGTGTCAAGAAGGTGAGTATTCTTTAAAAGAATAATAAGTGTAAACCTGATAGTACAAGTTAGAACCTTGGACTAGAAATTAACTATAATGACAATACACTTGTTAGATCATGGTGACATGGCTTCATCCATAAAGAGGAAACATACCGCCCTCCTCCGGAAGTATATCTTGGGTATCTCCCCTAGGGAGAGATATCCGGGAGGGGAAATATACTGCCACACTGGCATGTTACGTTACATGACATGAAGGCTGAGAGAAATGTGAAATGTTACTTCACCATTCAAGGATGTTAGAAGGAAGTGGTTCGGCTGTGATGTATGGAACAGGGTCGCGCTTGATGCGCATGTAGTCCTGCTTCAGTCGTGCCGTCGCAGTCGTGTTTGCTCGCTTTGATGACATCTAATATAAGGATACATAAAAAAATTATGATTCAAACAGGCAAATCATTAAAAGTCAAATTAAAGCTGAGGGCCAATTGATAAAGGAACTTCAACCCTAGCAGACTAGTCTACCCAACAAAAGGTGTCAATGATCAGTCATTCTACAGCAGGTGACAGGTGTGAGTCGACAATCCTCTTGCAAAGGTCAAACACATGGCAAACTTTTGTTGGGTAGACTATTTGGCTAACAAGGGATGTCGCACCTCACTTCCGGTAATATGTCATGTGATCGTATTCGTCGTATATGCTTTCTGTGCGTACAGTCGTTAACATACCTCTTTTCATAAGAAATCCATATATGTTTTTATGACAAGTAGGTATAGTGAAAGTTTATTCATTGGAACATTTGTGTATGGTCGTAGTATTCGGATTACGCATCGCAACGCCCAGATACGGATGTTGAAAGGTGAGTGGGGTCATTCCTAGTTGCATACCCTGTTATACATATATTAGTTACAGGGGCTCAAACTGATTCTGTTGCCCGTGGACTGAACCATCCGTGAAGCGAAAAATATGAGGCAATAATGAGGGTGTCGGATGTTCCGGCCCATAACGGGTTTGCCCATGGGCCAAACCATCCAACGGCGCTACTGGTGAACCATGAAGTGTTTTTGCTCGCATGGGCCGAACCATCCGTGTATGCAACCAGTGCTAGCAGGCTCCGTGGGCCGAAACGACTAACGAATTGTAATTGTTAGCAAATTCAGTGTTGTAATTGCGAAATGTTATACGTTATTACCTTCGCTAGTTTCAACTGTTTGCGTGTCATACGCTACATTTCTGTCTTTATTAACAACTACCAGTACATAATTTTCCAACACCACTACATCACGCCGTGGGCCGAAACTACGATTCTTAGAAATCAGCTACTAACGTGGGACAATAGAACCGAAAACGTTAACGACACCTCTTTGCAACTTGTAATATGCCCAACTGACTTAATACGATTAATTTTTTTACAAAGGGCTTGATCACATAAAATGTGCTCACACAAACAATGAAGTCATGCTATTAAACATTTAAGTTAAGATTTGCTGATGAAACAAACAATGAAGTCAATGCATTATATATTATAATACAAACTCAACTAGTTATTACTTTTATTTGTGGACGTTTCCCTTAGACATTAATTACTTCAATTTGGTTCATTATTTTTACTATGTCAACCGCTTTCTGTTATTTTATTTATACTGCTATATTTCTATAAATAGTTCTAGATTATTATGAGCGTATGCGTTTTTCAAACTTAAAGAAGGCAGCAGAACCAGAGGACACAAAGCTGCATTAGTTAAGGAGCAGTGTTGGTTGGACATGAGAAAGAACTCTTTCTCACAGAGGGTGATAAATTAATGGAACAAACTGCCAAATGATTGTGTTAATGCTAGTAGTGTGAATATGTTTAAACACAGAATTGACAGATATTTGATAAGGGCGGGCTACACATAGTTGAGAAAATTGTTGGACTCTCGATAAGCCAATGCCAATGTCTTCCTTGTCCACTTGACATCTGGAACTTGTTGTTTGAGATGGCAATCTTGTTAAATCTTGTATGTTTCTGTGCGCAATCATAATTTCCGCCGCTGCGCCTTTCTTATTGGGCCGAAACGACTATTCTAAGATTTCCACCGCTTAGATGTCCGCTACTAGAGTGGGCCGAATCGACCGTCGCTGAATTCAATAGCGACAATGAAGTGGGCCGAACCGTCCGTGTGCCGAATCGGCTAGGCCGAACCATCCGTCGACGTGGGCCGAACCAGTCTTGGGCCGAACCATCCGGGACCCAATAATGACACGTAAAGCCGTAATAATTTCAGCCAAATTTGTAAAGGATTACTCATTGTTTTGATGTCTTCTTCTATATTATAAGAACTAGTAAAGCTCGATTAACTAGCACGAACCTATTCTATACAACACAGTTCTAGAAAAATGGGAAACGGTATTTGACTATTTGATAGTAGTATTTGTCAACAGAGATAAAACGACATACGCCGACTAAACCCAACGCGTTTCAAGAAAACCGTTACCTTTCCCGTTCGTGCTTATACCAACGTAACAGATGAGTGTGAATGTAAAAGCTTTATATCGAAATCAGTTTACAGCGAATGGCATAACGAATTGTGAACATAGAAAATGCTGAAATAGTCACATTAATCTTCGTGTCCCTCGGTCGCCCACCCAAACACGGATCTTTATCTCGTAAGATCACGTGGGCGTGATTTCATGCAGCTGATGGCACATGCATACAGACCATCTACGGACAGATGCCGATCCACAAAGATCGATCTTTGCTAAAAGTGAGCGCCCCTAATATGAAAACCTAGGTCTGTCCCTGGGTTTTATTTGGGCGTTCGCCGCCCACAAACCGCATCAACTTACTTAAATTATCTTAAAGCCACGAATCTTCCTTACGGACCTGAATGATTTTCAACATTCGAAACTTTATCTTTATTTTACTTTTGCTTCATTTCAGTATCCCTCCACACATTAATTGATAATGGTTTCTCCATGAGTATTAGTTGTTTTACCAATAATTATTAACATGCACATTTTGGATTTCAGTGGCTTATACAGCTGGCTTTTGACATATTCTATGAACCATCAACTGTTTTATTAATGATATTATCTTCTTCAGCGACCAAAGACGCACACACGTATATCCACGCCTCCCTGTTCAATTGCCCACTCATTCGCTTGCGCACGCACGCATGCAGGCACGCACACACACACACACACACACACACACACACACACACACACACACACACACACACACACACACACACACACACTCAGCAAAGCAATACTACGAATAGACAGATACAGGTTCGTTTATGATATATCTATAAAATTGATGCACAGAAAAATTGTGTCCTTAGATGAGCGACTAGATATCGATTTGCATAATTCCTTATTTGAATTTTGATGAAATATTATGGTGGTTGCACCTGCCACCAGTTGCTGATTGACCACGCTTTCAAAATCGCTGGTGATTATCTGCCAAATTGCAACCAGTTCATATTTGGCTGACACAATTGGCTTCGTTAATTGATTTCGTGAGGGTATTTATATAACCGATTCTTGCACCTTGTTGGGAGATCATTTGGGCAATTAATCACTCGTGTAAACCAGCCTTTAGATAAATATATGACTACTGACTACATGGAAGAGATACAATGAAAAATGGTGGGGAAACTTATTGTAGCATTAATTATTAAGATATCTCTGGAATATTCATGTCGCTAGAACAATAGTCATATGTGTATTCATGAACAATATTCATATTCATGTGTTCCTTAACAACAATCAGAGTTGCGGAATGACTTTCAATGTATACCCAATATTAGTTGTTCCAACTGTAGTCGTTCATAATTTTAGCCATACATAATGGTGATTTTTGTCAATAACAAATGTCGAATGGCTGAGATAATACAGCAAAAAAATCGAATGGTGTAACATATATATTTTTACACGTCTCACTTAAAATTAATTCAAAACCTACCTAGTATATCTATTACGACAGGCTATCTCATTTGTGTATTTTTTATGTAGTTTTTTTTTAAATCATCAGACAAACTATTAAATGATTTAATTTTTGATCCAAAATTTATTGAAGTGAAAATCGAAACGCTGAGAATGCACAAATTTCATAACGTTGTCATGTGATCGGCGAGAGGGTGGAAGTCACGCCCATGATCAGCATTAACCCCATAAAGTGTTTATGTCTTGGATATCCATTATCTTGAGACTTACCAGATCTAACGACTAAAGTCGATTCTTTCAATGATTTTAACAAAAACATGCACTTTTTATTAAACCGAATGCGGATATTACTTAAACTATTCAAACACTACATATTGGAACATCAACGAACCGGATTCGCGCTAGGCTAAATCAGTTGAGGATGGCGTTTTAATCATATTTCATTTGGTGGGTCCGTGGGCTTGTTGCCGTCCGAAATCTACCCGCAAGAAGAATGAGCTAAATGTCGTTTCATTGCGATGCGCATTTATCGCCCATAGAATCGACATCTTTGTATTACCTAGCACATTTGTAAACGTTAACATGATTATGTAATAACAACGACTATCCCACATACTTTAGCTATGGATAAAGCAGCACCTGCGGTTCAGTCCGCTAAGCGTCAAATGTTACAGTTTCCCAAAGCGTTTGGAGAATGTTCAGCTCAGGTAAGTGACCATCGTGCATCGCCCAATTCCGTGGTAACTTGGTGTGGTGCTTTCACTTCTTTCGGAATCATTGGTCAAAGTCAGTCTATTGCCACTGTGGCATGACCCTTTATGTAACACTGCAGTTTTTAAGCGTTGTAATTGATTTTTTGGAAGCAGTAAAAAATGCCAGTATAATTGTAATACATTTAAAAAAGTGGCATTTCATTGTTTTGATGCTTTGTAATTGTATGTTATTATTAATTGAACCTAAGGACAAGGTGCTTTTGTAGGCACATTACCACATAATCAACTTTCTTATGTTATGGTATATTCACTGCTTGCTTCCAATTAGATTCCATGCATATGCGAGAGTCCCGGCTGCCAAAAACATGCTTTTTCGAGGCTATTTGGAACAGGCATGGGGCTATTATGTTAACTTAATCGTTAACTTGCAAAAGTTAAGTTAACATTAACTTAACTAGTTAAATTTTGAAGATTAATATAACTTGTACTGAAATTAACTGATTAACCTCAATACATTTTTAGTTAACGTATTTTTTTACAAAATAATTAGATTAATGCCATTCAGATACAGGTAAATGTCATTATAGATACATGTAAAAAGACATTGGCTCAGTGGGTAACATGGTGTTTATATTATATTGCGTGAATGTTCCGTTGATGTAAGATTTCAGTAACTAGTTAACATAGTTGATTAATCGCCCCATTACTTACTTACTTATGCCCATCGCCCCTCTTGGGGCATAGGCCGTCGACAACAGATCGCCAGAGTCCCCTGTCCTGGGCCATCCTCTCTAACTGGTTCCAGGTGTAGCCCATCTTCCTGGTGTCTGCCTGGAGGTCCCGTCGCCACGTGTTTCTTGGTCGTCCTCTTCTCCGTTTGCCTTGAGGATTCCATGTCAGCGCTTGCCTGGTGGTGCTTGTTACTGGTTTTCGGAGCGAGTGGCCAATCCAGGCCCATCTTCTTCTTCTGATTTCCTCTTCGACAGGTCGTTGTTGTGTCTTTTCCCACAATTCACTGTTGCTGATGGTGTCTGGCCAGTGGATCTGGAGGATTCTTCTCAGGCAGTTGTTGACAAAGGTCTGCACTTTGTTGATGGTGGTGTTGGTTATCCTCCATGTCTCTGCTCCATACAACAAGACCATCTTCACGTTGGAGTTGAACAACCGGATCTTTGTGCGTGATGACAATACCCTGGAGCTCCAGATGTTCTTCAGTTGCAGGAATGCCACTCTTGCCTTGCCTATCCTTGCTCTGATGTCTGCGTCTGTGCCGCCCCGCTTGTTGATGACACTGCCGAGGTATGTGAAGGTCTCTACCTCCTCCAGTGCATTCCCCTCCAGTGTGACTGGGTCAGTGCTGGCTGCATTCATCCTGAGGACCTTGGTCTTTCCTTTGTGGATGTTCAGGCCCACTTGTAAGGAGACAGCTGCCAGTTCTGTCGTCTTGTCCTGTTGTATAGCTTTCTTGATTTCTTCTCTGGCAGGTCTGTCGCAGTTAATAGGTAGGTCATCTTCTGCTGGGTGGATGACAGGCGGGTTTGGCGGGACGGGTCTGTTCAGGAGTTCCTCGAAATGCTCGGCCCATCTGTCCAGCTGTTGTTCATTTCCTATGATAGCATTTCCCTCTTTGTCCTTCACTGGTCGCTCTGGGTGGCAGTACTTGCCTGACAGTTTCCTGGTAGTGTCGTAAAGCTCTTTCATGTTTCCTCTTCCTGCTGCCTGTTCCGCTTCCTCTGCCAGGCTGTCGATGTAGTTTCTCTTGTCCACCTTTATGCTCTTCTTTACTTCTCTGTTGACTTCTGCATATTCTTCTTGCGCTTTTGCCTTTGCTGTTCTTGTGCGGCTGTTGTTTACTGCTGTTTTCTTCTCCTTCCGCATCTGGACCTTGCGCAAAGTTTCCACTGAAATCCACTCTTTCTGCTGCGGTGTCCTGGGGCCAACAACTTCCTGGCAGGTTGATGTCCATGTCTCTTATATGTTCTGCCACTGCTTGTTTAGGTCAGTTTCTTCTTTGAGCAGCTCTTGCAGCACTTGGAATCTGTTGGTGAGCTTCAATCTGTATTCCTCTCTTGTCTGTGCATCCTTCAGGAAGCTGACATTGTACTTTTTTCGCTTCACTGCTGTCTCCATTCGGTTTTTCTTCAGTTTCAGCTTCAGTATGGCAACAAGCAGGTGGTGGTCAGACGCAGCATCGGCTCCTCTCTTCACTCTCACATCCTGAAGGGACCTTCTGAATGTCTTGCCTATGCAGATGTGGTCTATCTGGTTCTCTGTCACGTGATCTGGTGATACCCAAGTAGCTTTATGTATCCTTTTGTGTGGGAAGATGCTGCCTCCGATGACAATCTTGTTAAGGGCGCATGTGTCAGCAAATCTCTCGCCGTTTTCGTTTATCTCTCCCAATCCATGTTTTCCCATTTCTTCTTCATTGTGTGTTGTCCTTTCCAATCTTTGCATTGAAATCTCCCATTAGGATGTTGACATCTTTCACTGGACACTTGTCGATGATCGTTTGTAGTCTGTTATAAAACTGATCTTTGTTTTCTTCATCGCTGTCGTTT
The DNA here is from genome assembly GCA_963662155.1 of Lamellibrachia columna. NCBI lineage: Eukaryota > Metazoa > Annelida > Polychaeta > Sabellida > Siboglinidae > Lamellibrachia > Lamellibrachia columna. The sequence continues at coordinate 22,826,172 of OY759267.1, forward strand.
GTAGGTGTGTAGCACTGGATGACATTCATTTTTTTTCTTCTTCTTCTTTGTTCTGAAGGATGCTGTGATGATTCTTGGTCCATGAGCTTCCCACCCTATCAGCGCACTCTGTGCCGATCTTGACAGCACGAGCGCTACACCTTCTGTGTGGGGAGCGTTGTCCTCCTCATGTCCTGAGAAGAGCAGCATCTCTCCACTAAGCAGCCTTCTCTGTCCTGTCTGTGTCCATCTTGTTTCGCTGACTCCAAGCAAAGCAAGGTTGTAGTTTCTCATTTCCGCTGCCACCTGTGCTGTCTTCCCTGTCTGGTATAAGGTCCTCACGTTCCACGATCCAATCGTGATGTTCCTGGACGAAAGAAGGGTGCTCGACCCTGTGGCTTCCGAGGACTCCCGGCTTTCACCACATGGCGTCATAAGTCTTCGAAACGAAGAACCCTCCTCTTCCAGGACTGTAGTCTCTGTATCTTTTGTCGGCGTTTCTGTAGCAATCTTTTTTTTTTATCGCCCCATGCCTGATTTGAAACATTAAAATGCAGTAAACACAGTTAACACAAGCAGTAGACACTATGCATATATTTTATGTCTGTAATCATTCTTATAGGTATATCATTAAAGTGATATGACAATAACCATGCATAAATATTAAATTATATGATGTTTTTGTTATGAAAATCATAGCTACATGTGACGTCGTTCGTGCATTAAATATAGACCATATTGCTAAATATTAGATTAGATCATTTACTTACCGGTACTCGTAATTAATTATCTGGAGCACAAATCTTCTGCTTCTTGATGCCAATGTGCAGATGGTATGGCACGGAATATACAAAGCGGTTAGTGATTGTCAATTTTAAATCTTAAGTTATTAGACCTGCATCAGAGTGACAAACTAATCTCGCTACATATTATGTATTCTGTGACAAACTGACATTCCATCTGCATACTATCATCAAGAAGTAGAAAAAGTGTGTTGCTACTAATTGATTATATATGTTCATCAATTATTGGCTGTAATTAACCACCATACTGCACGAATGATGTCACATGTTGCAGGTTTTTTTTATCACAAAAAGGTAATAATTTTATATTTATTTGTTATATATAGTTATTGTCAAGTAATTAGTATATATCTACTATATCTACAAGAATGATTATGGACATGAAATATTTGTTTATTGTGTGTTTATTGTATTTAAATCAGGTTTCAAACAGCCTAATAAAAACACTTTCGGTGGCCTGGATCCTTGTCTTACCCTTTCCATGGAAGCGAAAGGCGAGCCTCTTGCCTAGATCTGTCATTGAATGGTGAACTGAAGTCCTTGCAATATTTCCAGGTCTGACATTTTTTGAACGACTTTCAAATTTGTACCAATTGATCCATCATAATGTTTATCATAACTTACAACAATTAATATTGTAAATCTTTTCAAAATAGCATAGAATATGAGAACATTGCAGTTACAAATTTTCTCAGGGGTTAAAAAAACATATTTTGTGTGCCAGGGAGCTGTTTATGCACGGTGTGTAGCTGCAAAAGCAAGTATCAACGCCGGAGACTGCATTACTGAGTTCACAGCATTCAAAGACTGCTTTACAAAGGCTGTAAGTTTTTCAGTCAATCTCTCATGCATTATGCAGACATTTCCAAGTTAAAGTCAACTCAACATTATTGAGAAATTGTTAGTTTTAAAATATAGAATTGTGGTAAATATGCAACACTTGTAAGGGAAAATTATCTGTTGCTTTTTCAAATTTAAATTAAACCAGTTTCTCTTCAATTAAAAATTATGCTGCTCATGTGCCCATTGCTACTGTCATTGCAGCCTGTACTACCTAAGAACTTAAAGCCAGATTCTGATTCCACTTAATGTGGTAGGGTACTGTAGGGCACTGTAGCTCACTTGGGCAATATCGTTTGTGAACCCCACATTGCCTGTGTCTTTAAGAAGAGACACTAAGAGCTGTCACATGTTCAGTGATCTACAAAAAAACATAAGGACAGTTAGGACACTGCATCAGCTGCTGCCAAGAAACTTGCTCTAATAATGGAGTAAGCGCCATGAGTGCGTTGTCTACAAGGCATTATTATTATTATATATTTCTTAAAATGCATTGCTCAGATTTGTATTGTGTGAACAGTTTTATGTGCAGGCGGTTTCATAAAAGAGCACATACTTTTGTTAAAATCATTGAAAGAATTAATTTTGATAATTACAACGGTAACTTATGAAAGTATAAATAGCCTTGTTATAATACATGATATATTTTAGTATATATTTATTCAAGTGGGGGAGGCTTCCTCTCTCACACAAGGGGAATTATCAGGTAGGTGCCCTTAATTGGCTGACCTCTTTAAATAAACCTTGTCCATTAAGAAAGATGATGAGATAAAGCCTGAATCGTCTGATATATTTGTAGTAAAAAAACTTAGGCTTTACTGTCTGTTAGCAGAAACTTAGCACTTGCTGGGAAGAACGAATATAATGGTGGGTGCACTTAAAAGTACTAGAAAAATACTTGAAAATTTAAGTACTTTTGGAATGTACTTAAGTACCAGTACAAGTATTTTTGATTTTTCGCAAATGTATAAAGTACCAGCACAAGAACTCCAAAAATTGTACTTAAGTACAAAGTAGTGCAACACAGCACTGGTTGAGATTACATCTGATCAACAGGCATGAAGGAGTGGGAGAGAGGGCAGTTGGGGTGGGATCACGCCATCCCACCCTCCCATCCCACCCTCCGACCCCTCCCTCTGCGCTTGTCATCGGGTGGAGCCAGGGGATTAGCTTTGCAATCAAGACGATGCATGTCAAGGAATTTGGGACATCAGGAGGAAGTGTAGCCTGCTTGGCATATCAGTAGATAAACTAGATATACGTTGGCATACTAAATGATTAGACAGCTAACTGTAAGGCAAATGTGTTCATTGTATAAGAAATATATAAGTTATGTTAAAACAGCTCATTCTGCTGAAAGATAGCTGTGGAAAAGAACAACAGTGCAACTGTGTAATAAGAATTTGTCAGCCTCTCGCCCCTGTATAAATGGAACTGTGGGGAAGACCATGCATATGAGCTAATGTAGTTTGTAGTAATGCCAGACTGAGTCATTCTTGTTTGTTCTTGTAGTTCAAGAAGATGCGGTAGCGGTCCATGAGTCAGTGTTACCAGCTGATGATGGCTGCCCACGTGTGCACCATGATGGCTGCCCACGTGTGCACCATGTGTGCAAGCCAATCATTTGACGACTGCCACCCACGTATGCATGTCAACTGTGTATATTATGGTAATGTGGGCATAAACAACTGCCGAATGTTGGTAACAAGACTCCCATGAATAAAACAGCAACATTCAACACTGCAGATATCTACACCATGTGCATGTCCATGTATTAATGAACTTTGAACATTATGCAGGCACTTGCAGTTGGTTAGACTATCTGCGTTTTAATGTATGGCACAAAGAAACATGATTGATAAGAATGAATGATTAATAAAATTTACCTGCAAGTTCCTTGCATTTTTTGTGTTTGCTTGTATTTTGGATTTGGGTTTACAATTTGCCATATTTTCTAATTGGATGATATCACTTGATTTAAATGAAAAAGAGATGTGTGTTGAATTTTTTTAATATATGCAGTTTTAATTTCATACGGGCAAATTAATTGCTGCTCTGTGCGTATGGATTGAATCTTAAAAAAACACTGAATGTGTGCAGTATAGTTTCTTAGAGTATTAGCTATGATAACTGTCAAATGAAACTTGAAAATATGCATAAAATCTGTTTTTGTACCATTGTTAATGAAGTCACTCATATCACTCGTTATTTATTACTTATTTCTTATACAGGGTGTACATTGAATAAAAAATGGAGTAATATGCTTTCTTTATACCGAAAATATCAAAGTTAGACAAATATGGTTGGCAAAATATCCCCCTCACTGGTTGGCAAAGTGTCCATTGACCAAAAGTAATTCATAATGAAAGTATATGCGTTGCCGTTGGCAAAATGTCCAGATACTGTTGATGTTGTTTATGTCTACTGAAACCGAATGTGAGTTCACAACACGTTACTTGCAGACCGACTAACTACTAATTATACCCAAGTAATTAATGGAATTATACGACTGCAAGAATTATTGAACTCCATACAGCACTAACGTCCCGGTGACATTATACATGACCTGGCTGTATGCATACAAAACATGTTTATTAAGGTTGCGAAATAACGTGCGTGCAACAAAAAAATGGAAACCGCTTTGACAGCGGGGTGTGGGGAGAGCGTGGGCTGATGGAGTCATACCCTGTCGCTCTCATGTCGCCTGCGTGACTGCATAGATGAAGATCACATGTTGCTGTTGCAACACAGTCACATATTTACGTCAGCATATCCCACTGACTGCGATGAGGTCCGTGTGTATAAATAGACCCGTGATATCAAGGGGAAATGCCCAGTACCAGCTGATCGTTATGGTTATGTAATGAGCTGCGCATGCGTAGAGAACGCTGACTAATGCAAGGCGGAATCGTCGATTCATACTGCCGTAGAATCAAGAAATGGTCAGTCGGGAAGCGGAGACCTGTCGTATTTTGATTACAGCCGAGACCGTTCACGAGTGAACCATTGACAACCAGGTGATGTATTTTTTCTCGCATGCGATGTAGATGTTTCTTAGTCGGGATTTTGTAACAAGACGGTGAGGACCCGCGGTTTCCACCGACGCTGTCAGTGTCAGATCGCCCGTCAGATCAGAGACATAGTCGCGGAGAGCGGCTATTCGCAGCCAGTGGAGTCACGGAGAGCGGCTATTCGCAGCCAGTGAAGCGCCGCCTGAATCAAAGAGCTTCCGACCGTGCATGACTTCGCAGACATAATTGCAATGGTCCGTTAATTCGTTATGTACACATTGACATATCACGTTCCATACAGTGCAGTGGCCAGTGCCTCGTTTATATTCTATCAAAAACCGTTTTTGTCAATAAAATAAATTTATATAAAACACTCGAAATTTAGACGACTTCAACACGTCGCATGTTCATGTATTCTTATTTAGTGTAAGCTTACAAAAAAATCCTCCAAGTGGCATAACTGAAATCTAGCAGAGAGGGTAGCACGAAAGGAAAATGGGACCAAGCTTAGTCATCCATTAGTTTATCATGCTACCGTGTAGTGGCGCAATAGGTTACATACAAAAAATAAAACCGGGGGGGGGGGGCGTATGGCCCAATCACCCACCTTCCCCAAATATGCCAATGATTCCTTAATTTGTCTCAGAAATCTCTAGTTCAGCCTCACTGGCACTGTCACCGCCAGAACTGCACGTCTAGATAAACATGGTTTTGTATTTGACTACTTATCTGGACAATAGTATTTATTTGACACAGTAGATAAATTGGTTAAAACTGGTCATTTAGTTAATTATGATTATAAACATCAGACGTGTTGGCAAGTCACAAACTAGCAAGTCAAGTCTGAAGTCAATGACTACCTAGTCCAAACTAAGTTTCAAGTTGTCTCTCTAAATTTCAAGTCAAGTCACAATCGTGAAAATGGGCGACTTGCATCAACAAGTTTAGTAAACACCTAAACCATGTGGAGATTAGATTACATTAGACATTAAAAATATCTTTCAAATAAACTCAGTTTATGGTGGTAATAACTAATATTTATATCTGATGATTAACGATATGGTACAATTATATATTTTAATAACAGCATTGAGGTGTGGTTGGGTATACTGTTGATATTTAAAACTTCAAACACCACCAAGAATTCATCCGTAAAGTTAGAACCTGTTCAGAAGTTACAGGCTAACAAGCTTGTTTCGGTTTGATCTGCAGGACAAACACATGATAGCGATCTCTCCAGTGCAGTGACCCCATTGAAGTGTGGGTGGGCATATTTTTCATGATTAAAATTTCAAAACACCACCAAGGTTTAACCTGCAGGATAAACACATGATAGAGATCTTTTCAGTGCAGTGATCCCAAATATGCCACTAATAATAGATGGTTCCTTTGTTGTTTCGAAACAACAACAAAACAACTACGTATTTTTTGAGAGATTTAGGCTAGTCTAATTCATAACTGTATGGTACAACAGTTAATTGCTAGAATATGCAGCCAAGACACGGCATGGTTTTAAATAGTAACAGAAGAAAAAATTGGTTGTCTTTGAGATGTGGGTTTGGCGCTGTGTGCTCCGAGTCAGCTGGGTCAACAGGAAGATGAATGTTTTGGCCCAGTAACAGGTTGGTGTGTCTGAAGACAAAGGATTGTAAGCACAGCTGAAGGGGCGAAAACTATCAAAATATGGACATAGGAAGCGGCAAAGTCACAGCCTAGTATTAAAACTGCTTCCTCAACTGATTTAGCCTATCGCAAATCTGGTTCATTGGTGTCCAGATATGTAGTGTATGAATAGTTTATGCAACATCCGCAGTTTATAATAAAAATTATATTTAATAAAAAATGCCTATTTCTGTTCAAATCATCGAAAGAATTGACTTTAGTAGTTAGATCTGGTAAGGATCAAAATAATGGATATCCAAAATGGTAAAAACTGTGTTGATCATGGGCGTGACTTCCATTTTCTCGCTGATCGCATGACAAAGTTACAAAATTTCACCAAGAAAGAAAATCGTGATTTTTCAGCATTTCAATTTCCACTTCAGTAAATGCTTGAACAAGCATTAACTAATTTAATAGTTTGTCTGATGATTTCACAAAAACTACATACAAAAGTTGCACAAACGAGCTAGCATGTTGTAGTGGATACTAGGTAGGTTTGGTTTTTCGCAAACTTAATTTGAAATGAGACTAGCAAAAAAAATAAAATTGATTAAGCACTGTTAACATTGATCAAAGGCAGAGTCATGGGCTGATAGCATAATGATAATGCACAGCAGGAAGCATTAATTGGCAGAGATCCTATATGATTGGAGGAGGTTGACAGGCTATGGCTGATCTGAAGATGATGACCAGAACGATGTGGGCGGGGAGTCTTCCCGTTGCGGCTACTTCCCGTTATGGCTACTTTATTTTCCCGTTATGGCTACTTTCTGGAGGAGCAATCAAACTAGTCCCGTTACGGCTTCATTACGAATTAGCCAGTAATTAGCCAGCTAAGGAGGGGGAGCATTAATTTTTTTAATTTTTTATGTGGTTAAAAGCATAACTGGTTTTACCAAGATCCATGTAACTGTCAGTGTTGTACATGGCTTCTTTGGAGTAGTGGTTATATTACTTGTAAGATCCATGTAACTGTCAGTGTTGTACATGGCTTCTTTGGAGTAGTGGTTGTATTACTTATAAGATCCATGTAACTGTCAGTGTTGTATATGGCTTCTTTGGAGTAGTGGTTATATTACTTGTAAGATCCATGTAACTGTCAGTGTTGTACATGGCTTCTTTGGAGTAGTGGTTGTATTACTTGTAAGATCCATGTAACTGTCAGTGTTGTACATGGCTTCTTTGGAGTAGTGGTTGTATTACTTGTAAGATCCATGTAACTGTCAGTGTTGTACATGGTTTCTTTGGAGTAGTGGTTGTATTACTTGTAAGATCCATGTAACTGTCAGTGTTGTACATGGCTTCTTTGGAGTGGTGGTTATATTACTTATAAGATCCATGTAACTGGCAGTATTGTACATGGCTTCTTTGGAGTAGTGGTTATATTACTTATAAGATCAATGTAACTGTCAGTGTTGTACATGGCTTCTTTGTAGTAGTGGTTGTATTACTTATAAGATCCATGTAACTGTCAGTGTTGTTCATGGCTTCTTTGGAGTAGTGGTTATATTACTTATAAGATCCATGTAACTGTCAGTATTGTACATGGCTTCTTTGTAGTAGTGGTTGTATTACTTATAAGATCCATGTAACTGTCAGTGTTGTATATCGCTTCTTTGGAGTAGTGGTTGTATTACTTATAAGATCCATGTAACTGTCAGTGTTGTACATGGCTTCTTTGGAGTAGTGGTTATATTACTTATAAGATCCATGTAACTGGCAGTATTGTACATGGCTTCTTTGGAGTAGTGGTTATATTACTTATAAGATCCATGTAACTGTCAGTGTTGTACATGGCTTCTTTGTAGTAGTGGTTATATTACTTATAAGATCCATGTAACTGGCAGTATTGTACATGGCTTCTTTGGAGTAGTGGTTGTATTACTTATAAGATCCATGTAACTGTCAGTGTTGTACATGGCTTCTTTGGAGTAGTGGTTATATTACTTATAAGATCCATGTAACTGTCAGTGTTGTACATGGCTTCTTTGGAGTAGTGGTTATATTACTTATAAGATCCATGTAACTGTCAGTGTTGTACTACTTCTTTGGAGTAGTGGTTATATTACTTATAAGATCCATGTAACTGTCAGTGTTGTACATGGCTTCTTTGGAGTAGTGGTTATATTACTTATAAGATCCGTGTAACTGGCAGTATTGTACATGGCTTCTTTGGAGTAGTGGTTATATTACTTATAAGATCCATGTAACTGTCAGTGTTGTACATGGCTTCTTTGTAGTAGTGGTTATATTACTTATAAGATCCATGTAACTGGCAGTATTGTACATGGCTTCTTTGGAGTAGTGGTTGTATTACTTATAAGATCCATGTAACTGTCAGTGTTGTACATGGCTTCTTTGGAGTAGTGGTTGTATTACTTATAAGATCCATGTAAGTGTCAGTGTTGTACATGGCTTCTTTGGAGTAGTGGTTATATTACTTATAAGATCCATGTAACTGGCAGTATTGTACATGGCTTCTTTGGAGTAGTGGTTATATTACTTATAAGATCCATGTAACTGTCAGTGTTGTACATGGCTTCTTTGGAGTAGTGGTTGTATTACTTATAAGCTGAGACATTTTCACCATGAATCATTCTACGTTTAGTATCACTGAGAACACTGTATCTGTATCTATGTAATATTATTGAAGATGGATGTGGGTGAATTTGCGACAAGCAAATATGGGAAGCCTTCTGCCATGTAGAGAGGCTACAGGTTCCGGTGTAGGCGTACTGGGCCAAATGGCAACAAGTACTGGGTGTGTACCAGATATGACGTTAAATGCAAGTCAACACTTAAAATCAGTGAGGCTGGTGTCTTTACGAAGTAGGGTGGTGAGCATGACCACCCTCCTTGAAGTTCATAAAACTTGTGGGTAAACATCACCCCAACATCTTCAAGTTTGTGGAGCCGATGAGGAAGGAGCAGGCAGTGACAGAGCTGAAGCTGGCACAACATGATGCAGCCCAACCACCACCCCAGAGGAAGAGGAAGTATCGGATTGTGAACCAGCGTCTGGCTCAGTACAAACAGGAGTATGTGATGGGGGAAAGATCTGTACTTATCTGTACTAGTTTTCTGCTTGCAGATGGACACTTACTTAAATTAGAGTGACATTCACTTGTGATTGATGACAGTTACTTGCTGATGTCAGAATGACATTCACTTGTGATATATGACTTTCATGACTTCCGTTCAATGCATAATGTTGGGCATAATGTATATGGAGTATCTTATACTGAGTACTCTATACAATTAATGTATTCATGTCTTAATAAAACTGTAATGCATACACATCATGTATTTTTATGTTGTATACCATCTGAAATAATTGATTCTCCTTTGGCTCTAGAATAGAATCAAGGAAGTAGCTATAATGGGACTAGTTTCAATGGCTAATTAGTTGCTCCCACAAAAGTAGCCATAATGGGAAGTAGCCATAATGGGCCTAACTCATGGGTGGGTGTGGTTACTGGTCATGAAGATGGCTGAATCACTGCATCAGTGTAGTATATAGTTCTATATTTGTTAATTTACTGATTCCAAAGGGTTTAAGGGTTCATTTAGGTGGTCTGTTTAACAATTTTCAAACCTGTAAAATAAAATTGTATCATTTCGGGTACCTGTGTACACTCATAGATAGATAGATAGATAAATCACTTTTTACTTATTTATTTATTATTTTTCCTTCTTTTGTTATATATATTTTTATTGATCCATCCATGTTTTATCTCGTTTGGGCCACTTTTCATCTTTTGATGGTATCACCAGGCCCCTGAACTTAAGTATAAAAAAATAATAATTCCTTTCTGAGCACATTTTGCCAAACCTAGTAACATTAGCAGCATAATAGGTAATCATAGTATCTATATATTATTATATAAAGTAGTTTGTCGCTGTATCTGTCTGCCTGTTCCTTCACATCTCCGTCAGGTTCGCATGTATGGGGCTGATATTTTGTAGGCGTGCCCAGGGCCCCATGTGGATGGTTATACATGATATACGACATGTTAATTTAGATTAACTTTGAGATCGAAAAAATCAGAGAATAGGGGACATTTTAATTATACAAAACCCCATCTACCTGCAAATCAGTTAACCAGTGAAAATCTTTATACATTCCCTTTAAGAACACAAATATAACTTTTAATATAGAAAGTTGGTGTGGGAGACAGTGTCACGAGGAAGCTGGTGAGGAGCTGGCTGAAGTGGGCTGCACACGTGGAAAGAACAACATATAAAGGTAAAGGTATGTTCTTATATAGCGCGGTATCCGGTCCATAGGACTGCTCAAAGCGCTTTACACTTCACCCCCTGGCAGACCTGTTCATTCCAAGGCCATCTCAACTTCTTTGGGAAGTATTCAGCCACGCTGCAATTGCTGTGCGAAGGCTATTCGTTCACATATCCACCACTGTCTGTATTGCCAGGTACTCATTTATACAGCTGAGTGAACTGTGGCAACGTGGGGTGATCAAACTTGCCAAAGGTTCGAAGCCGCCTTTTGAATTCCTGGATCTCTATATTCTCATATGGTGGCAAACATGAACAAATACAATGTGATGTTTTTGAGAGAGCGTCACAGAGAATTACCTTCAGATAACATGCTAGACTGGATCAAGTACTGGTGCTAGTCTAGGATGATTAGATTCATGTTGGCAGTAGCTGTCCATTGGTGGAGCCAGTTAATATATCTGATCAATAACTGTTCTGGTTAATTGAATAAGATGAGACGTCAACAGATGTTGCCACCTGTGAGAATAGTAGACTTGGACTTGAGTGTGTTGTCAGGTTATTGCATCAGTCAACATGCATGGGCATGTGTAGGACACAGTGGTTGTGTGGTAGAGCATTGGACTTTCGGTCGAGGGACCAGGGGAATCCACCTGCCACCGTTTTGAAACTGGGGCAATTTCATTCGCCCCACTTTGCCTGTCTTTCGGAAGAGACACTAAAAGCCACAGATCCTTCTACCTGGTGTCTATGTCAGGGGAAGTAAAATATACGACACAGGGAAATGGAAAAAACCTGTCATGGACTCAGTGCGTCTCACAGAGCTGGTGATCTCGATCTCTGAACTCGCTACTGCCTCCCAGTTTGGCTGTGATCAGCTCTAAAGGGAGTATCGCATCAAACATCATCAAACGATTGGCTTACAGTGTCACCAACTGTCACCTTTGGCATTAATGTACACCTTTAAAGATAATAATACATATAATGAGTATAACATTTATTTCATGCAACAGTGCAACCATAATTACGAATGCAGTAGTAAGTTAGTAACTATTTCCTCTGGATCTATGCTATTTTGAGTGCACATTATTTTGGGTCCACATTTCTAAACTTTCTAAAGAGAATCAAAGTACCCCATTTGGCCACATCTTTAACCAACGACAAGGCCATTGCCCCTGCATTGTCTCATATTACCCCACTATACCACATTGTCTCATATTGCCCCACTATACCACATTATCTTATGTTGTCCTACTATACCACATTGTCTCATATTGTCCCACTATACCACATTATCTTATGTTGTCCTACTATACTGCATTGTCTCATATTGCTACACTATACCACATTGTCTCATATTGCCCCACTATACCACATTGTCTCATATTGCCCCACTATACCACATTATCTTATGTTGTCCTACTATACTGCATTGTTTCATATTGCTACACTATACCACATTGTCTCATATTGCCCCACTATACCACATTGTCACATATTGCCCCACTATACCATATTGTTTCATATTGTCCCACTATATCACATTATTTCATATTGCCCCACTATTCCACATTGTCTCATATTGCCCCACATTGTCTCATATTGCTCCACTATGCCACATTATCTCATATTGCCCCATTATACCACATTGTGGCCCAATCACCTCATTGTTACCTGTCTTGTCTTGTCCCTACTTAAGGCTGGTTTACGTGAGTGATTTTTTTCCAATTAGTCAGCCAACACAATGTTGTGCTCTAAGAATCAGTTATATAAACACACATGTGAGACTTATTTTTGGTACGAATGCATTGGAGAAAATTGGGACTTGTCCCTATCTCACTAACGGTTGGCCATGATTTTAATGCATGTAGTCACTAACCAGCGATCGACAAAAGGTACACATTCTGTTTGTGACATTTCATCAAATCATGGTGCGAGTCAATATCTAGGTTGCAGTGTCTAGACATGTTGCACTTCTAAACGCACGCATAATTTAGTCGCGCATTGTCACTTTATTATGCAACATGGTGTCGTCCGACAAATTGGAGCAAAACTCGCAAATTTGACCACCTTTGCATACAAGTTACTGCCAGCCACAAACTCAGTGAATTGCCTCCTGTATCCTGATGTTCTGTGCAGGTCAGAAGTTGTGGTCAGATTGGACAGATGGTTTTAATTATATACGTACATGTTGTTATTCAGAACAGATGTGTGGATGACATAGCGTTTGCTGTGGTGTGTGGATCAGGCTTGGGTTCAAATGCAAGTCAGCGCATTTAAATGCAAATGTTTGAAATGATGCAAATGCACCCATATATGATTGCATTTAAATGCGAATGCAAATGTTTTAAATAATTCAAATGCAAATGTAAGTGCTTGAAATTATTCAAATGCAAGTGTTTGAAATTACGCAAATAGAAGTGTCTGAAATTATGCAAATGCAAGTGTTTGAGATGATTCAAATGCAAAGGCAAGTGTTTGAAATGATGCAAATGCAAGTGTCTGAAATTATGCAAATGTTTGAGGTGATGCAAATGCAAGTGTCTGAAATTATGCAAATGCAAGTGTTTTTATGACTGAAAAAATGCAACAAAGTACATACCATTTCACATCAACTTTATAAAATATAGCTACATAAAACATATGCTTTATTACTAAATAATATTTCAGTAATCAATCAAAAAATATTACATTCAGAGGACATGTAACAAGATTTAACAAGATTTAACAAGATTTGCCATCCAAGCCAAAGGCCCAGATGGCAAGTGGACAAGGAAGCCATTGGCTTATCGAGAGTCCAACAATGTTCACCTACTTATAACCCGCCCTCCTGATATATGTGTCAACCTTGTTTTTAAACATATTCAAGCTGCTAGCAGTTACACAATCTGTAGACAATTTGTTCCATTCATTTATTGTCCTCTGTGAGAACGAGTGCTTCCTGATGTCCAATCTACATTGATCCTTTACTAATTTTACCTCATGTCCTCTAGTTCTGCTATCCTTCTTGAGTGAGAAAAACATATTTCTATCAATAATTTCATACCCATTCAATATCTTAAAAACTTCAATCTGATCTCCTCTTAACCTCCTTGTCTCTAGAATTGTTAAACCACATTCTTTCAGGCGTTCTTCATAACTAAGGTCTCTAAGTTCTGGAATCATTTTAGTTGCTCTCCTTTGTATGCGTTCAAGCGTATCTATATCCTTCTTACGATATGGTCTCCATGCTTGTATACAGTATTCTAAATGAGGTCTAACTATTGCTTTATAAAGAGGTATAATTAACTTTTTTCCCTTGTATGTTATGTTTCTTCTAATCAATCCAAGAATTTGATTACCCTTTGAAGCTGCAATACCACACTGCTCTGAAACTTTCATATCAGCGCTTATTGTAACTCCTAAGTCCTTTTCTTTTACAGTAGTACCCAGAACAGTATCTCCCATTTTATAGTTTACATTCAAGTTCCCATGTCCTGTATGTAGGCATTTACATTTCCCAAAATTGAACAGCATCTGCCATTTCTCAGACCATTTTACTAATCTGTCTAGATCGTTTTGTAAATGTTGTTTATCACCATCAGTATTAACCTTTCTAAACAGTTTTGTGTCATCCGCAAATTTCAGTACGTTACTTGTTATACTGTCGTCCAAGTCATTGATATAAATTAAGAATAATATAGGTCCTAGAACTGACCCTTGAGGTACCCCACTCAAAACCGATTTCCAATTTGAAACTTCTCCATCTACTACAACTCGTTGTCTTCTGTCAGTCAGCCATTGTTCTATCCAGTCAGTTATGCTATCCCCGATACCATGGGCTTTTAATTTAAGTAGCAATCTTTGATGTGGCACTTTGTCAAAAGCTTTCTGAAAATCTAAGTAGATAATATCTACTGGCGATCCCACGTCTATCCACTTAGTGATTTCTTCCAAAAAACATAACATATTTGTTAAGCATGACCTTGCTTTAAGGAATCCATGTTGAGATGAATTTAATAATTTATGCTTAACGAGGAAGTCCACCATATGGTCTTTAATTAACCTTTCTAATAATTTACAAATCACTGACGTTAAACTCACTGGTCTGTAATTCTCTGACTTATTTCTCGAACCCTTTTTAAATAATGGTATGATGTTTGCTTCTTTCCATTCAAACGGAACAACTCCCTCTTTTAATGACAAGTTGAATACTCTTGCAAGTGGTATACTGATTTGATCTACTGTTTCCATTAGTAATTTTGGAGGAATCCCATCCACTCCCGGTGATTTGTTATCCTTCATTGCCCTTATTTTCTTAGCTACCAATTCTGGAGTTACAACTAACGGTCCTAAATATTCAGATTTAGCCCCCTGAAATTTAGCATCAGCAACTGGTAATGAACTAATATCTTCCTTGGTAAACACTGAACTGAAGTAACCATTTAGGTCTTCCGCCATTAAAAACCCCTGTGATATTATATTTCCAGCACTGTCTTCTAGAGGTCCAACCTTGTCTTGTACGTTTTGTTTACTCCTGACATATGCATAAAAACTCTTGCTGTCATTTTTTATGTTACATGCCAGTTTTTGCTCATAGCTTCTTTTAGATTGTCTGATTTCAGTTGTAGCTGCATTAAGTGCCTCTTTGTATTTTGCATAGTCTTCTTCCTTTCTGGTACGCCTATAAACCCTCCACATAGTTTGTTTTAGCATTATTTTTCTAATAGCCTCTTTTGACAAAGATGTAAGAGCACTACAGGTGACATATTTAATTAGGGAAAACTTTGGGTTGAACAATGGATTTATTCAAGTGGGGAGGCTTCTTTCCCCCATAAAGGGAATGAGCAGGCTGCTGCCCTTAATTGCCAAATCTCTGTAAATAAACCTTGTCCATTCAGAAAGACAATGAGATAAGGCCTGAATGGTCTGACATATTTGCTTAGTATGAAATACTTGGGCTTTACTGTATGTAGCAGAAACTTAGCGCTTGGGGGGAAGAAAGAGTATAGTTACAGAATTTCTCAAATGAAATACAAACAATAGTTAACATATAATGTCATTCATTGACAAAACTATGTTAAGTGTATGGTGTCATATGGTGTATGGTGATTATGGTCACTACAGTTAAATATGGCAGGCTTTGTCTTAGTGCTACTGTCTGTGGTCTTTGGTTTGCTTACTCCAAACAGCCCCGTCTGGGGCTAACATAGGAGTGTGGTGCTTGGCGTGCATGAAAAAGGTTCATATAAATGTGGGAAATAATAAATTTTGAACAAAAATAGTGCAATTAAAAAGTGGATTAAAATCAGATGTCCTCCTTATAGACGAATGAGGTGAGCTGGTGGGGCAAGATAGACAGTGCTCACAGCTAGTTGGAAGGGGTGAATGGACGGGGTTCTTATTATTATTTCAGTGGGGGTAGATTCCAGGCTCTTATGACTCTAGGATAGAAATGGTATGCATATGTGTTAATGCATGCTTGTGTTTATATATATATATATATATTTATCAGGATCACTGTTTCGTGTATGGGTGCATGGGACTATAAGATGTCTGCTTGAGAATTATCAATTTCTGGGTGAGAATAATCCAAGGAAAGCAATAAAAATTATTAAACTGTAATGCAAGATGATTACATGATAAATATTGTTTTAAATCGAGATAGATTGTGAATACCAAACATATTTGTGATAATTATGGCCATGGATTTCAAAAGGCTGTTTCACTGATTGCATTTCACAGATAAGCTTAGCATAGGTGAGCACACATCACTACCAACTGGGGTGGGCTGGTCATTCAGTCAGACATTGAAGGGCCTTCTACAATAACATGTCCATTTGTAGGGAGATAAGTTGACTGTTAATTGACCGCATCACAAGAGAACTAGAACTGATTCCAGAACTGAGAGACCATTGTCATGAAAAACACTGATGGTTTAACAACACTAGAGACCAAGAGTTTAACAACACTAGAGACCAGGAGTTTAACAACACTAAAGACCAGGAGTTTAACAACACTAGAGACCAGGAGTTTGACAACACTAGAGAACAGGAGTTTAACAACACTAGAGAACAGGAGTTTAACAACACTAGAGAACAGGAGTTTAACAACATTAGAGACCAGGAGTTTAACAACATTAGAGACCAGGAGTTTAACAACACTAGAGAACAGGAGTTTGACAACACTAGAGAACAGGAGTTTGACAACACTAGAGAACAGGAGTTTGACAACACTAGAGAACAGGAGTTTGACAACACTAGAGAACAGGAGTTTGACAACATTAGAGACCAGGAGTTTAACAACACTAGAGACAAGGAGTTTGACAACACTAGAGAACAGGAGTTTAACAACACTAGAGACGTGGAGTTTGACAACACTAGAGACCAGGAGTTTAACAACACTAGAGAACAGGAGTTTAACAACACTAGAGACAAGGAGTTTGACAACACTAGAGAACAGGAGTTTAACAACACTAGACACCAGGAGTTTAAAAGGAGAAATTTTTTTTAATGTTGAATAATTATGAAGATATTGATAGAACAATTTTCTTCAAACTTAAATGGACAAGCAAAGATCACAAAGTAGTATTTGTAAAACAACAGTGTAGATTGGATTGAGATGTATCCGTTCTCACAAAGGGTTGTAAATGAATCGGACAAGTTATAGATCTACTGACTGTGTTAATGCTAAATAAAATAAAATAAAATTTAAACATATCTGATGGGGATGGGATGTACAAAAATAAAAAATAATCAAATGGCTTCCTTGTCCACCCGCCATCTGAAGCTAATCGCTTTGGATGGCAAACGTGTTAGATCTAGATCATATAATCAAAAAGTCCTTGCATACAAATTAAATGTTATTATACAGAGAATAAAGACGAGAGCACATGTGAATGTGCAGCTGACAAATAATGAATGAAATATAATCAGGAGCATTTAGAAGAGAATCTATCGTGCCACTGGGTTTTTCATGTATAATTCATTGCACACAATTTTTTTTAGAGTAATTGCATCTCGAGTTGTTCGTGCAGCTGCACATTAGAAGAGTAAAGTTTGCCTATTGTTCTGCTATTGATGTACATGCACACCATATTTATATAACTGTGTACACGTGTTGAATCTGCAATAAGAATTTATTATTTGCTCTCATATAGCTTCGTACATGGAAACAAATTTTCAGATTAATCTGTGAAAACTGTGTCTGAAAACCAGATCAACATAATTCATTATAATATACATGAAGTTCATTAACAAAATAAAATTAATTGTATGAAAATTCCACCCTTAAAGTATAAAAATATAATGGAAAATATTGGACGTCCACCTTAGAATTGAAATTATTATTTGGTCACATGGACAGGGCATAGAAAACCAGGTGGAAACGATTGTGCTGCATATATGTATGCTCATAAAGTTGATCAAAGCTAACTTGGTATTATATAATGGTATAAATAGTTCAGATGTTGTGTTCTATTTATTAACTATCTGTTTTGTCATCTAGTAGAGGATGGGTCTCATGTCCCGAATTCAAACGCATAATATTATATTAAGTTGTTTTGGACACATTTTGCATGGTCTCCCTGGTCTCCCTGGTCTCCATGGTCTCCATGGTCTCCATGGTATCCTTGGTCTCCCTGGTCTCCATGGTATCCTTGGTCTCCCTGGTCTCCATGGTCTCCATGGTCTCCCTGGTCTCCATGGTCTCCCTGGTCTCCATGGTATCCTTGGTCTCCCTGGTCTCCCTTGTCTCCATGGTCTCCCTGGTCTCCATGGTCTCCTTGGTCTCCATGGTCTCCTTGGTCTCCCTGGTCTCCATGGTCTCCATGGTGTCCTTGGTCTCCCTAGTCTCCATGGTCACCCTGGTCTCCCTGGTCTCCATGGTCTCCATGGTCTCCCATGTCTCCATGGTCTCCATGGTCTCCCTGGTCTCCATGGTCTTTTATGTCCATGCTTTAATAAAGCTCAATGTCCTTGTATTAAAACCTAAGCCTATACAATGTCACTGATAGATGGGGCAAGTAAAGGAAAAAGGACTAAATATTGGGGGAAATATGCAATAAATTAATGTTTTCTTCTAGTTTGAGTTTGTTTTATGGGATACTAAAAACGACACAGTGAGGAAGGTTAATGTTTATATGTTGTGAGGCAAATTACCCCCAGGTTAAAATTTACGCTAATTTGGCATGTGTACTTTGGCCCAGAAATAGGCCTATTTGTTTATATGGCAACATAGGCAGACAAACCAAATTTAAATTAATAAAAAAATATTGTGGAGTTTCATAAAAAAATAGTATGCACGATTCAGCACTCCTCGAATTACTTTTATGTTACACCAATATTTTTACTCATACACCTATGTGCAAGTTTAAAAAAAAATCATGGCTGATTTTATTTAATTTTTGGCTCTAGTGAAAATAAAGACTAAAAGACTTGGCACTGTGAATAAATTGCAGTATGAATAAATAGCAATGTTTTTGTCTTTCAGATAACAGTCATGGATAACACACAGAAGAAGTTTCCATCAAAACTGTCCATGTTGGCAGAGAGACTGAGTTCAATCTACAGTTCCAGGCACACAATGGACGGAGGCAATTCAGCCAGTGGTAGCTTCAGTAAGGTGAACCTGGTCACCGAGGCTGCGTCAGTCCTTCCCAGCCTGACCAGCACGTTCTCCTTGGAACAGCCCCACCAGTCGTGGCTTGCAGGTAGAGAGACCAGTAATCTGTCCGATGGCGTGCAGGTGTCGATGTCCATGCAAGAGGGCTTGCAGTACGATGACTTTGAGGACGACTTTGACAACCCTGACTACACAGACACAGTGAAGAGCAATGACAGTGTTGGGTCGTTCCTCAGGCGCAGTCTGTCAGTTCCTGCACGGCCCAACCCATATGGAGGACATTGTCACATGAAGGACATCTTTGGCGGTGGCGATGATGACGATGAACAGATAGTGGGTGAATCAGAAGAGGACAAGAAATGGCGACAAACGATGGACGATCTGCTTGAGAACCCAGAGTACACCGACTCCCTTGAGAGTCAAAGCAGTCGCAAGGTTCTACTCGCAAAGGCTGGCATTAAGTTTTCCGCCAGCACTAAAACACAGCACCTTGTTCCACATCATAACTACATGCGCGCCTTGATGGTGCTTAGCACTGGCTTCATGCTGGTATTCCTCGCTTACATGGCCCTGCGGAACCTACAGAGCAGCTTGTACAGCCGTGGAGGACTAGGCCTGTATGTCCTCACCTGCGTCTATTGCTTCCTGCTTATCGGCTGCATATTTGCTCCAACCATCGTCCAACTTCTCCGGCCAAAGCGAACGATGCTGATTTGTATGACTGGGATACTCGTGTTCATTATGACCAACTTCTACCCTACGGTCTACTTGCTTATTCCTGCTGCATGCATGGTTGGATTCAGTCTGGCTTGTCTCTGGACCGCCCACTCGACCTACATGACGAGTATAGCAATGAGCTATGCGGCTCAGACAGGCAAGAACATTCAACATGTCCTCACTAAGTTCAATGGCCGTTTCTTTGTGATGTTCCAGGCTGCACAGATTATTGGTGGTGCATTATCGTCTTTTATTCTCATGATGAGTGCGGGTGACGCTGACAGTCCACGACTAACTGCTTCAAACGTCAGCATCTTCACAGCAAATCTCACAAACGTTAGCTTTAAGCACTGCGGCGCGAGCTACAGCCACTCCATGGCTTCAGCTGACACAGTCAACATCAGTAGGTCGACAGTCTATGTCATGCTCAGTATATTTGCAACATTTGCCGCTGCCGGAATCATTGTCATTCTATTATTCCTCGATGGCCTCGAGGGAACCATGAAGAAGTCACACGCGTCCATAGGTGGACGTCTGCTGGCAACATTCAGGTTTCTGTTTGATCTGCGAGTTGTCTGTCTGATGGGTCTCATGTGCTACAGTTTTCTGCAGATGTCCTTCATGCTTGGAGAGTTCACCAAGGTGAGATATTCTATACTTCACATACACATAATGTTCATCATGCTCCATTTACAATCTAGGACTCCCATCATTGTGGCAAAAAAATGAACCTCCTCCATTCTGTATATGGTTCTTGTACCGTTGTTTTCTTAAAACTTCTTTCAGGATTTCTCTTGAATAATAATAATGTAGGCCTTCCTCTCAGTCCCTTTCTAATCATCTTCATGTTCAGTGCTACCTTTTTAGCAGAATCATCTTCGCATCACACGACCATACATATAATGTCATCCAGACACAATACAAATGACAAAACTAAAGACAGATGATATCAAAATTATGCCAACTCTTGAGGGTTAGAAAAGCGAGTGCATTTACACTCTATATAGGGGACATCTACCGTGTCATGTTCTTAGTTTCTTATCAGAAAAAAACACATTTCCCATTTGAGGCCAAGTGTTAATTGAGGTTGCAAGTTGTATCAGATTGTTTGACAGGACCCAGACCTTGGAATGCCTCATATAAAAACAGCATCTAAACATATAGGAATAGTTTTGGCGCAGACAAGTGTTCGCCCAAAACTTACAATTGTGTTTTTCTGGTGAATAGTTTATAGGCACCTCCTGTGTACTGTGTATGACCAATGTAAAATCCAGACCGTGAGTGGTGCACACCTGTTAGGTAACACAAATCCGTAAGATCGCAAATGAGCCCGTATGATTATCTATGTTTGCTGGCTTGCGCTCATGCTTAAAAGGAGCTCTCTCTCTCTCTACATGTGGCCAGAATGAGACTGAGAGATTCATCCAGGCACCAACCAGAACACAGGTTTATGCCAATAGCTTTTGCAACATGAATGTGCAGAACCGGAATGGACATTCAGAAACCACTGTGTCTGCAGCCACTGTGGACACATTCAAAATTAGACAGTCAGATCTAGAGTCCATGCAGTGCTTTGGCACTCATCCCCACATTGGCATAATAAGCTTCAGGTCCTTCCTGATTACTGTGTAGAGATAACCATGCAAACTCAGTTAAGTGTATTGATTGGATCTCATGAGATTTTATTGAAGCTAACAACTCACAGCTAAGGTATTTGACAGAGCCACTCTTCGGACGTGCTTTGAAATGATGATTGGTTATTTGCATGCTGTTTGACAAACATGTAATATTAAAAAAAATAGTGCAAAAAAGCATTGCTCAAAAGGTGCAATCCATAAGGAATATGCCCTATGTATGACAGTCAGATTTTAGAAAAGCTGTAAGAGATGCATAAAAGTTGGCACACGCAAATATCACTTTATTAATAATATGCACAGCTGTTAACATTTGAAGACCACAAAGGTAAATGATCATAGTGCACAATAAAAAAAATTACCAGTAGTTCTGTGAAAATATCTGGTAGAACAACAAGCAGCGTCACTTTAAAATCTGTTGTAACATATATTTTACTCAAAGGTAAATTGACCAGGGTGCTGGCGAACAAAGCTAAGGCGATCAGGGTCTAAGGCCAAGTATATATGTTCCTTCGCCAGATATGTGTTTATGTAATGTAGCACATAAAGAATGCATCTTGTAGTCATTTAGCTTAGTTGTTTCACTACATGATAATCCACTTTAAATATAAGACTATGGACAGAAAATAAGGAAAATGAGTCCTATCACACCTATTTTAAAAATTGCTCTAGCTCAAAATAGAAAATGTGTAACTCTGACTGTTTTACCTGTGTGGGCTTCATTTATCAATTTGTTTGGTGGACAAAAGGATGTGGTTACTGCTGTTGCTACAAGTGATGTCGCTACAGCTGCTATCACTGCCACTAGTGCTACAAGAATGTTACATATTTGGTGTTTGCAGGCGTTTGTGACGTGCTCCGTGGGAGTTCAGATGGTGGGCTATGTGATGATGAGCCAGGCCATCTTCAGTGCCAGCTCCTCCTTCCTCAGTGACAAACTACTGAAATACTTCGGCAGGACAGTTGTCATCTTCTCAGGTAATCTTCCTCAGGGGTCTATTGTAGCCATGACAATTATATGAGGGACTTGTCCGCAAAACGATTTAAATGCCAAAATCAAATACATGAAATTTTTTTTTAGTATTTGTTTAATCATAAAATAACGGTTTTTCTATCTAAAGCGAAAGCAAAGTGTTCAATTTATAGCATACCCCTCTAACAATCGTTTTTTATCTATTACTTAGCAGGTGCAGTAGAACAGCTTGTGATTAACCAATGGCTTTCTTGTCCACTTGCCATCTGAGTGTTTTGCCTTGGATGGCAATCTTGTTAAATGTTGTTAAAATGTGATTAATCTTGAATAGTTGCAACTATAGCATCCAACACCAACAAACACCTGAAATTGATTTATGCTGCATTTGCAGAATAAGTTCATTCCACAAAATCAAGTGTTTATATCACAAATTAATACTTACATAGTCATCGTTTCTGATACACAAAAGAAATATTACACATATGTAATAAGCAGATAGGTCAAAGTGCGTGTTTCTCTTGCAGCTGCTGGCATACAGATGACGATGCTGATAGTGATGTTGACAGGGCAACCATCCCCCGAGACAGTCGTTATACTCTTCGTTGTTGCTGCATTCTGGGGGTTTGCTGATGGTCTCCTCATTACACAACTCATCAGTGAGTCAAGTTTCATGTTCTACTTCTTTCATGTTGTGTCTTAGCTTTGCTACATGGGACATTCCATCTCAAATCAACCAAAATTGTGCCACTTGACCCACAGGTCCAATATAACCACACATGTCAAACCATAGGGCTGTAGCTCAAATAGTTTCTGAGTTATGACCATTTCAAATTTGGCAGATCCTTTCGTTTTTGCAAATTTTCGAAAATCATGAAAACTTCTTGTTCTACTTAACCCACTTTGTCCTGAAGCTATTGCAGATGAGTTGCAGCCGGTTCATCGTACAGACACAGGCCGAGGCGATGATCGGTGACGCGTATTTTCAGTGGGGGCCCACCACACTCGAGACACAGGAGTCCCTTCCCAAGCGAATACCAATAACTCAAAAACTATTTGTGCTAGAACTCTGAGATTTAGCACGCTTATTCTCTATTATATGTAGATAGTAACCAACATATTATAGTTCCACGTCTGTGTACTAGTTCTCCCACAATCTGTCTTTATGTGTGAAATTTAGTCAGTTGATTGTTGATTTAATCTTGGTGTGTGTGTATTTCTGCTAGGCCTGTTTGGACTGCTGTTCAGTGATAACAAGGAAGCAGCATTTGCTGGTCTCAAGATGTGCCAGTCATCTGCTGCAGTCTGCTTCTTTCTATCAGCGCCCTACCTCGACACTAACTACAAGATCTTCATCATGATGGTCGTTATTGTGGTAGCCATAGTGGGCTACATCGTCCTGGAGACACGGCTACAGAGGAGCAACAAACAGAATGTTATAATTGACAAGAAGCATGGTACTCCTGTTTAGTTAAGATCATTCAATAAAAATTATGCTTAGGTAATTCTGAAACGAAAACACTTTCTAGTCAGTGCGTTTGCCAGACATATGCTTGAATTAAAAAAGGAGACCTTCAGTAAAAACCCCAAGGTCTATGGCCAAAGGCCAATAAATGTTTGTGTGTGTATTAGGGTGGTCCTTAAATAGCCCCATAGGGGTAACAATTTAAAGAAAAAATTTCTTTTGGGACACCCTTCAATTTATTTTATTTTAAATTTACTTGCCAAAATATTATCAGAATTGATCAATATTTAGAAGTCGTTCAGTGGGTGACGTTCGTTCCCATATCTGCCCATGATAGCCTAAACATGTTTCTATGGTACCACACATGACCCAAAACTTAGAGGAAAAATTAATACATCTTTATTAGAAACTGAATGCCTTGACTTTGTATGACATGCATTACTTCCAAGTTTTTCTCTAATGTTCTTGGCATCAGGGAATCGTCTACTATGTGCATTGATGACACGCAGCAGATACTGCTTTTTCCTCTGCATCTTTGGTGTGAACGCAGTTGTACTGAAGTTGTTAACTAACCCTTGCCATTCCACCTCTCTTTGTGCCATGAGAAACTGCCTGTCTTCAATTTTAATCATATTGATTGCGTTGGCATGCATACAGACCTGTATTATGACAATTTCATTGACACATGTGGTGTGGTGGACACATGTATTGATTATAATGGGCAGCTATGGGTGTGAACTTCAACCTTTGAGTGACCTCTATATATAATTTTGTTGCATTGAAATTTGGCCAGGATAATTTTTTCTAAGGGTGTAACAATATAAGAGGGTGTCTCAGCAGAAATCCAAAATTTCAAAAATAAGGCCCACCCTAGTATTGTGTTGTAGTTGCTCATGTTATCACTATGAAGATGGCTCTGTCGAGACATGCTTCCAGGATGTCTGTTTGTGTTCTATGTCTATGGAGGCTTATGTTGCATATTCACTATCATTCCTTTGTCTCGCTGCTCAAAGCTGGTAGAAGTTGAGATCTCCAGGTCATAGATAAGCTGAAAATCTCGCTTTATAACATAAAATCTATATGTCAATGTGTATTGCCGGAGAGAGATGCACCTCCACATGAATGAGGCATTTGGTGCATCCAAACATTGACAACCATGTTATGGTGCTTAGGCACAACACTGCTTATTTACGTTAGTGCAATTGCTTTTTACTTAGTTTTTGTGTTTTCATTTATGATATTTTATTGTTATGTTTTATGTAGATGATTACTTTTGCTTTTGTATATTTATATGTACAGTCCGACAGGCAGATATATTCTTTATTTGGCACATTGTTACATTATTACAAGTGAAAATGTTAATTTATCCATTCTATTATATCTAGCTTATATGTAGACAAAATGTGTTGCGTGTTCTACAACTGTATAAATATTGATGCGAATGCCTGTGCTGCGTTCTGCTTCATAGAACATGCAATATTACATGCCTAGATTGGTGTACAATTGACACATTCTAGAATGAAATTATAAGAGATTATATATTGAGGTGAAATGACACAGTCATTCATGTTGAAGGAAAATATATAAGATTCGGATTGTATACTGCACTACATATGTATGCAGATAATACTGCCTGACATAAGTCGTATATTGCACTACATATGTATGCAGATAATACTGCTGGACATAAGTTGTATATTGCACTACGTATGTATGCAGGTAATATTGCCGGACATAAGTTGTATATTGCACTACATATGTATGCAGATATTACTACCGGACATAAGTTACATAACTGCGTAAAGTGAGGCGCGATTTTGTTTTTCAATAAATCCAGTGCATTGTTTATCATGTCAGACACGCTCTACCTTTTCGTTTTAATGGTAAGGCAGGTGGTTTGTTATGTGTAAATTTATGAAGTAATTTTAGCTATTGTAATTAAAAAAAATACTTTTAATAATTTAAGACTTAAACAGTGGTTCAGTATTCATGTTCTTAATAAAATATTACTGTAATTTATTGACATTACATTTTTATGATAATTACATCATGTCCAACTATCAGACTATTTTGCAGATTCATCAAAACATTAACTCTGTCAGACAACTCAATTACTGAGACACAGTCTCCTCCTTTTACCACTGCCACTTTGTGTTGTTTTGATTCACACTAATCTATGCATTCATGAAATAATATGCCTGTTCATCCCTGACCTCCCCTTCGGGTCATCCTTGGATCTAGACATTACTGGTTGTAACACCTCAGTAGGCCCTAGACATTACTGGTTGAGGTCTAAGTTGGGCCTACGCATTACTGGTTGTGAGGTCTAAGTAGGGCCTACACATTACTTGTTGTAACAGCTCAGTAGGCCCTACCTATTACTGGTTGTAACATCTCAGCAGGCCCTAAACATTACTGGTTGTAAGGTTTACGTAGGGCCTACACATTACTGGTTGTAACATCTCAGTAGGGATTACTGGCTGTGATGTTTAAGTTGGGCCTACACATTACTGGTTGAATATCTCAGTAGGCCCTAGACATTACTGGTTGTGAAGTCTAAATAGGACCTACACATTACTGGTTGTAATGTCTCAGTAAGCCCTACACATTACTGGTTGTTGTCTCAGTAGGCCCTACACATTATTTGTTGTAATGTATAAGTAGTCATTGCAGATCACTGGTTGTGACGCCCCAGTAGTGCCTGCAGATCACTGGTTGTAATGTTTAAGTAGTGTCTGCTGATAGAATGGGACCTTGTTAATCCGGAAACCTCGGCAACTGGACATCATTTCATGGGAACAGAATTTCCAAACGCCAGTATACCGTTAATTGTAAGATTCGTTTATCCAGAACACTTGTTTATCCGGACACATACACTGGGGACCAAGGTGTCAGAATTAACGAGGTTCCACTGTATATGGCTGTAATGTTCAAGAGAATCCTATACATTGTGAAATTGGCCTCTTTATTGCATAAAACCTCAAAGACTAATTACTGCTCTCTAACATGTAGCAAGGGTATCTTGATGGCTGCTTTGTTTAGCCTACTGTTTTGCTTATAGTGACGGGTATTTTGATATTTCAGGGTTTCAAGCTTGGCCTTGCTTTAAGGTTCATTTTAAACTGATATGTTCTCTATGTTAATCAATGTTTATAAATCTTCTTGAAAGGCTGGGCATGGAACTATCTTGTCTTGAATATCACTAATTGTGATAACTGTAATAATTAATCACTGTCGTATGCTTCAACAATTTGTAGGATTAGTTATTACAGAATTGTCGCACAAAATATACTATTAATTATATTAATTGAAGACACTAGCAACAATGCCGTCATACGTGAGTCATGACAGCAATGTTGCAAATGCCTCGTGCCAATATGCCATCAATATGCTCGAGATTGTTTAAGGGAACATCAACTGTATTACCAGAAACAACCGCGTCACACACATGATGCAATACTCGTTGCATGTTCAAAATGTTGAAGGTCACGTGAATTTAGACCCATGGATACTTGTGTTGGTTGTAGAATATCTTTTTCTTGTGTATTGGCCTTCGGTCTGCACGCACGAATGGTTTCTGCAATTTTTGGAAGTTAACATTTTATGTAGCGAACATTTGGTTTACCATAAAAACCACTAAGAACCCTTGATACATGGGGTATTTAAAAAAGTAATGGCATTATGTCTCATTCGTGGGTTTGTAGCACTGAAAGTTTGGCACCCGAAGTGCAAGCCATCTAGGGGGAAAATGTAAACATAACCACATACAAACATACATACGCTAGCTCGATTATAGTTAGATGTTATTTATATGTGAAATGTGCCTTTGTTATGTAGATGAATAAACATTATAATTACACACATCATATGAATGACTCAAGCATTTCTCACATGTCACAATGTCATATGACCTGATTTTTTTTATTATATCATTTTGACTATTGGTATTTTAAATGACTGCTAGAATCATAGATAACAGAATCAGCCTTAAGTGTTCCACTTAAGTGAATCAGCCGCTTAATAGATTCAAACTGCTCTTGCCCAAAGTGATTCTATTAAGTGAACTGCACTGACACAAACATAAAACATCACAAACACAAGAGTGAAGCTTTGGAAAAGCTTTATAGTACCCAGTTGATGACAGCCACACGTGAACAATATCAGACAGTTATTGCCCAGTACTTGTGTAAACAGTGACACACAGATGAGATCTACTTGTATATTAAACAGTTACACCCACACCTACTCATAAGCGAGTGCACGTTAAGGCAATGTTACAATTACACGCATTTTCACAATCAACATTGTCATATGCACAATTATTTTCTTCTACTGAAACAATAAATATACACCTACTACATTGGGCATAGAAACACGACGCGCGCGCACGCACGCACGCACACACACACCAGGATGTTAGTACTGATGCTATGGCTTCCACCTGTTATCACACACAGAACTGATACATCTCCATGGACAGATATGTCGTCGCCTGAGGTGACCCAATAGAACACCACAACACCAACATTCACAGAATATTAGTAACCTGCTAAAATCTGCTGCTTTCAGACTAATGGGAATGTATAACATATATCAATCACCACAACCGGTTTGATTGCATCAAAGAAAACTTGATATTCATTAACACAGTGATACAACAGATATATCACAAGGCCACATGGTTGTTTCATGGCATTTTATATCAAATATATCAGAGGCGAAACCTTAATCCCAATCCTATGCTAAGAGTTAAATATACTCGGGGTACCGCTATGGTTGAAGGACCGTACATGTTACATCTTTTTAAAAGAACTTCTGAGTTGGAGTGCCGGAGAGCGCCTCATGTTAGTACCAAAGTACGCAAGTTGAAATCAGTGACATAAGTTATTTTAGTTGGGTTCTTGTATAAAATTAAACTAAAAAATTTCCTCAAGTGATTTAGCCCATCACGAATCAAGTTCGTTGATGTTCAGATAAACTGGCAGTGCTACTTTACAAAACACTGGCAGTGTATTGATGACAACACACTTGCCATTGTTCTCTACTGTTGTGATCAACGACAGTGATAAGTATCAAGTGGTTCTAGACCACCATACAGAAACAGCACCACAAAGTATTGATGCTTCTTGTAGCAGATTCTTGCAACATCTAATGCACCGCATCAGTGTCGTCTGCGACAAACACAGACAACTGCAACACATATTCCACCCAGAGTTACCATGATACTGGAATCCTGGACAAAGTTTCCATCTTCAATATGACTTGGTCATATGCATGTAATATAAAGATACTGGTAACTATGTCGGACCAAGAACAAAACCGCAATATCTCCCAATCCTGCATCCACAAGAACATCAAGTCTGGAATATACTCCTATTGTGTAGAAAACCAGTGCAAGTGAATATGCTATGCTACAGAAACTGACACAGTAATTGACAGAACAAATAGTTTAGGGATAGCAAGCAACCAGCCAACATATTCATGCAGCTTTCCAACAGAAGTTACAAAATGGGCTTCATTTGCATTGTTATATAGAAACAGTGCATTAATTTAACAACATTGTATCCCAGCAAAAAGAAAGTGTCATAATCTACAAGGCACCTTGTTGAATACAAAACATCATGTCCTGATGTTCTAATAACTAGCATTGGGAAACATGCTAAAACCTCAAAGGTCATTTAAATTAACAATGCTATAATTCATGTTTTAATTTTGATTTCCGAAGTATATTTGTAAAACGCGAATTTAACAGAGCTACAAATCACCTGACAAGCTGGCATATTTCACCTCCAAAGCTGAAGATTTATTGCTTTTAACTTTTTTATTGCTACATTTTTATATGGATATTATTTCTAAACAAACGAGATATTAAAAATACTATTATTAGTATTCATAACATCTCGGTTGTTTAAAAATAATACTGTAATGTTCCGTAAAATAGTAGTTCAGCGAACCAATAAAAATGACTGTACATTCCTATGTTTACCAACACTACACACACACTGCACACATACATACATAGCACATACTGATATCCTGACTTCTGATGCTCTCAGCTTCAGTTTCATGAAACCTTTCAGCAATAATTCCCAATGTTAGGCAACAATCATAACTATCACTTGTGGAAATTCACCAGATATACATGCAAGACACGAAAAACTGCTTCTATCACAAAACAATCATTCTTGACATGGTAATTTCTGCAAAAAATGTTTTGCATTCTTTCCGAATATTTCTGCCGACACACTCGAAAGAAATACAAAAAGTTTCCTGAGAAGTAAATACCATGTCAAATTCCACGGAACCGGAACATTGATACATTCAAGGTCAACCATATTTGGTTGTCATGGTTACGCTGTAACAACAATTGGCACATTAACAACAAAATACAATCCACCATTTGGTCACCACTGCATGTTCCATGCACAAACCTTCCAAGACATAAGCAAATGGTCTGAGATCTCATCCCCCACACGGCATATCATGGTGGGAGATATTTTCAAGGTTTAAAATTGTTTTCATCTTATGACACCACTTATTGACTGTTCCCCCGCCCTGAATTATGCAAGAGCTCTGAACTATTTATATATCTAGCCATATCTGGGAAAAAAATTTGCAAGTGAAATAATTTTCAGGTTTTTGGCTTTATTAAGTTTATTAACTCATTAATTTAAGCCCTATATCATACAATTGTATGTAATAAACTTAAGCCAAAAATCACAGCATCAACATAAAAATCATGAAATCAAATATGACAAAAACAGGGTTACAAAAAAATCGGGACGATGTTTGAAATATGACCAAAAATGGGTGATTTCCCACCATATCCGGAGACTTGGAAAGTCTGTGTACACTTTACATATACACCAACTTTACATGTACACCAACTTTACATATACACCAACACTTCACAAGTGATCAAACTTGGTTCACATTCAAACAAACGCCAACAAACACTGCAGTTGAAAAACCACACATAACAGGCGAATTCAACAGCACCTTCTTTTCACCAGTATGTATGTACATATATAATTGCATGTACAAGAATCAACTTGTTTGCTCCTATTCTTCTATTAGTGTTTATTTATCGTAATGGAAGGAACACACTTCACAGAAGTCCATAGAAGCCAATGTCAAGCAATTAAATTGCAGGCTGTCAGTATACATTACAAGCAAGCCTTGCAATAATCTGTCAAACAACAAAATAGTGTTATAAGAAATTAATTACGCGTGTGAAAAAATTGCATTTAAGTGTAAAATGCTAAAAATTTCAATGTGACAACACTTCACGTGTGAACTTAAGATGTTGGTATATCTCAATTCCTCAGTGCCTGATGAAATAAAAAATGTGGAAAAAAAACTGAATAAGTGTAATCTTGGGGGAGGGGCAAGTCAACAATATACGTACAGCCACATTACTAGTAACGGACTTCATGTCCTTGTTCAACAACATTTCACACATCTGTAGCGAGTTCATAACTTCTCAGCCCACCTGAATGGCCAATTCTATGCCACGTAATGTGAACAAAGAGTTTGGCTTTTGTATTCATAATTAGAAGGTCCAACCTAGTAAATAGATGGCATCCAGGGAACTGAACAAGGCACTGATGCTACCAACACATACGCAACAATAAACAAATATATTCTGCATTGAATTGTGCAGAGATTCCTTGGATTGGTAATTGTAATTTATTAAGATTTTACCTGTTTATTTTACCTTTTTTGTTTATAACCTCTGTAACTGTTTTCAGACAAACGTTACAAAGAAAAAATTTACTAAAAATGAGTAAATGGCTAACACATCTTGCATTGCTTCTTACAGTGGAACCTCGGATATAAAATTAGTCAAAAGTGGTGATCGTTGACATGATTAAAATTTTGAATCGTTTATTCAGATTCAACATAGATTTAAATGTTTCATGCTCTGGGGGTCATTACATAGTATCTTATAAAGCCCTCGACTTATGCACATAAAGGGTGAGGGGACATCAGCAGGACGACTTGCTTGGATTTGACAGATTCTTTAGGTTATCCATCTCTGTGTTGGCGACCCGACTCAAGTCTTGGGCTTCGGCCTTGATCTTACTGATGACCCATTCCATCGCCTGACGACCCTGAACACACCAACAAACACACACTGATGACCCACTCCATCGCCTGATGACCCTGAACACAGCAACAAACACACACTGATGACACACTCCATTGCCTGATGACCCTGAACACACCAACAAACTCACTGATGACCCACTCCATCGCATGATGACCCCGAACACACACTGATGACCCACTCCATTGCCCGATGACCCTTAACACACCAACACACACACTGATGACCCTGAACACAGCAACAAACACACACTGATGGTCCTGAACACACCAACAAACACACTGATGACCCTGAACACACCAACAAACACAATGATGACTCTGAATACACCAACAAACACACTGATGACCCTGAACACACCAACAAACACACACTGATGACCCTGAACACAGCAACAAAACTGCACTGATGACCCTGAACACAGCAACAAACACAGTGATGACCCTGAACTCAGCAACAAACACACACTGATAACCATGAGCACAGCAACAAACACACAGACGACCCTGAACACATCAACAAACACACAATGCCATAAAGCATTTAACTTGTATCTGTCTTAGGATTAACCAGACTCATAACCTTAAACATTTATTTTTACGCACAACTGTCAATTACACACAATTGTTGACAACGTGATATGTCTTTTCTCCGTTATTATTACTGCCAGTATTATGTCGAAATTTCAAGAAATACTGCCTGACAGCACCAAGCACCAAAGCACCAGATGGATATTTCTGTTGTGATAATGTTGTGTATTTTTTGCTAGTGTATTATAACTTGAAATATGCTGCCCTCCAAGACGTACCTTCTGTGAGTTGTTAGTACATGATCCCTCCACCAGGCCTTCGATGTAGCTCGTCATGGGAATGCCATGGACATTGACAGATGTGTCCTGAACCAGCAGTGTCCTGCATCAACACACAGACATGTCCAATCATCTCAACAATGACACGACTGATGACGATCACAACCCTGGCTTCTGAGTGGATGTTTAGAAAGAAAATTTACGAGCAACTAGAATATGGCACAGTGAGAGAGAATACGTACGAAGAACTAGCTGTACATCATATCATGTGTGTGCATGTGTGTGCACGCCATAAACGCTTGAAGTTATGATATTGCCAATTGGTGGAACTTTTCCTATTATTGCTCTACTTTGTCCAATTAAAGTCACTCTTTCTGTTTTTTCCCCAAATTATTCAGAAGGTTCCTTCCATCCATATTAAAAAATATATATATTTGCTAAAGGGAACTGGAATAATTTTTTTAATTCAGCAGTATTTTTAATGATTATTTAAACATTTAACAAGATTTAACAAGATTTGCCATCCAAGCCAAAGGCCCAGATGGCAAGTGGACAAGGAAGCCATTGGCTTATCGAGAGTCCAACAATGTTCATCTACTTATAACCCGCCCTCCTGAGATATGTGTCAACCTTGTTTTTAAACATATTCACGCTGCTAGCAGTTACACAATCTGTAGACAATTTGTTCCATTCATTTATTGTCCTCTGTGAGAACGAGTGCTTCCTGATGTCCAATCTACATTGATCCTTTACTAATTTTACCTCATGTCCTCTAGTTCTGCTATCCTTCTTGAGTGAGAAAAACATATTTCTATCAATATTTTCATACCCATTCAATATCTTAAAAACTTCAATCTGATCTCCTCTTAACCTCCTTGTCTCTAGAGTTGTTAAACCACATTTTTTCAGGTGTTCTTCATAACTAAGGTCTCTCAGTTCTGGAATCATTTTAGTTGCTCTCCTTTGTATGCGTTCAAGCGTATCTATATCCTTCTTACGATATGGTCTCCATGCTTGTATACAGTATTCTAAATGAGGTCTAACTATTGCGTTATAAAGAGGTATAATTAACTTTTTTCCCTTGTATGTTATGTTTCTTCTAATCAATCCAAGAATTTGATTACCCTTTGAAGCTGCAATACCACACTGCTCTGAAACTTTCATATCAGCGCTTATTGTAACTCCTAAATCATTTTCTTTTACAGTAGTACCCAGAACAGTATCTCCCATTTTATAGTTTACATTCAAGTTCCCATGTCCTGTATGTAGGCATTTACATTTCCCAAAATTGAACATCTGCCATTTCTCAGACCATTTCACTATGATTGTAACATGATTGTAAAGACAGTAGTGCAGGGTTATGGTGAATTAAAAAATGAATCGGAATTATTCAATTCCTGAATTTGAATTGAAAGATTTTCACCAAGCGGAATTTGAATTGAAAGAGCCTGAGTAAGTTGAATCGGAATTTGAACTGAAAGAAAATTATTTGAACCTCATTTTCTGGTGCTGGTGCGATCTGGTTTTATTTCCAATGTGGTCCTCAATCCAACCCAAGAATTGTACATGAACTTTGTAGCAGCTAAACATCAGACCTGGGGCCAAAGTTCTCAGTACTCGTGTACTCGTACTTATAGAAATGATGGTCATGTACTCGTACTCGTGTTAAATGTGCTCAGATTTTACGATTACATTATGAGTATGTCCGAGTACTTTTTCAATATGACATTGTGAAAATTATTTAATTTCTTATTATCAAATCATTAACAACTACAACAATAATTTCCAAAAGTATGGTAGCAAATTGTATCACCTGCATATGAATCAAATTGAAAACAAATTTCCTGCATGCATCTCAGCTGAGTTATATATATTTTCTAATACATGATCATTAAAAGCACTTTTGTTATGTCAATTCTACTGCAATAACCATGATATTAATTGCAATGTAATAGCCCCTGATTTGTAATAATTATTATTGTTACATTTAGTAGATGTGGTTTCATTTTTACTAGGTATTGATGAGTTTTTACAAATTCACACCGTGGATCACTTTTCTGCACATGGAATGCACTGAAGCCACAAAGGCTTCGCTTCAAGAGGCAGCATCTTTTGAACCCCTAGTTCATATCCATAGCTGTACTAGTTACCAGTCCAGGCCATAATCCTTGTGTTTGTTTAATTAAGCCAGGAAGTCCAGTAAGCCCATAATGAAAGGGTCCTTCATCAGTTAGCCATAAAATACCTTTGTTGCTCTCACAAGTCACACTGCTAAGTACTGCTAGCTGAGTCTTCTTCTGGAGAAGTTTAGTGATGCAAGTCAGACAGCCTGCACCAGTATTGTTTGGTGCCAATTTGTAGCATGGTTAAAGTATAAAGGGGATACTGAGCCCTGGACATTGGCAGGTGCTAATCCACCCTCTCAGCAAACATTAGTTGTGGACTTGTGGTCACTGTCAGCAACAACATGCCTAACAGTGTTCATTGATTCATATGTCATATATATTTAATGGTTATATTTCTTTTCTGTTGTTATGTTGTGCTATGAAATGTATTTTGAAAAGTATTTTCATTTTAAATACATTTTAACCCATATTTGAATGCACACTCAGAACATTTGCATTTGAATGTGAATTGTACCTTCGAATGGAATGCAACCCCCAGTTTGGTCCCAAACATAAAGAGGTTTTTTACAGCTTTCCTGTAATCAAACAATGTTTATTTTTAAAATACGTTATTATTACTATACAGAGTTACTATAATATCATGCAAGGATGTCCGGTACTCATACTCATACTCGTGGAAATGTCCTCATACTCAGCCATCACCAATGTACTCATCCTCACTTTACTCATGAAAATGTACTCGGCCCCAGGTCTGCTAAACATATATTTGTACACCATTTGAAGATCTGAGGTGAGTACATTTGTCCAAATTTGAACAAATGGTCTGCATGGCAATGTTACCATGTGGCAATTAAAAAAAAGAACTCAGAAGTTCTGCTCAAATCAAACTATGGTGGGAAGTGTGGGCTTCTGCGTGTTTACACAGTGACCGGTTAACTTCAGAAAGCAATGCAAGAAGCAAGACACCAGTCATTTTAGCTAACACGTTGAAGGCAAAATCTGAGGCGTAAGCTTAGTGGCTGAGTAAATTATAAAAAAAACATGGCGCTAACTATAGGACACCGTGTATTACTAGGTGCCCTATTGTTTGCTTAAACACCAATGAACACTTGTAGGAATAGCAGGTCCTAGAGGTGGCAAAATGTTGCAAAATAAGTGGCATAATGAAAAAAATTCAATAATCCTCGGATATGTAGGATGTGTGGTTATATAATATAGGCTCCCCAAAATAAACCGTGGTGCCTCTGGTGAATAACTCGTGTTCGATCCTTAACAGCAAATATTTAATGAGTTGTCATGCCAGCAAATAATGTATCATGCCAATATTAATACTTATTGATATGTAACAAAACGAACTAGCAAATATCGGTCGATCTGATGTATGAATAATTTTGCCGCAATTGAGCACGTTAAATGCCTTATGGTGTTATGCTTCAGTGCCCATATTCACTATTAAAGTCACCTCGCTATTATGGTCACTTTGACTCAGTCCTGTCAGTAACCATAATATCGAGGTTCCACTGTATTACAATTATATATTACTATTATCCATTGGAAAAACTCCCATAGAATTAATTCGGAATTTGAATTGAATTTGAAAATAAAATGAATTGAAAAAAATTCATTGAATCTGAATTGATTAAATTGAAAGGAATTTTAATTGATTTAATGGAATTGACCCCAGCCCTGCAGTAGCGTAGGTGAAAGTAGCTGCAAAGAGGATGAATCTCTGGTTGAAAAATGACTAGTTTGTGATCGGCATGTCCCATGATGTTACAGTTCTCATTAAAAATTTAAATTGTTGTTGAAAGTTGAAATCACGATTATCTCTGTAATAAAGTGTTAGGACCTACCTGCTTGAATCCTTTGGGTCTTGTGAATAGACGAGGGTCTCTGACATTGTCAGGAACTTGCAGTATGTCAACTGGAAGTACACAGTGTGATTATGGATTATTTATAAGTGTACTAATAAACATAATTACACCATGATCGGACATTTAGTTACCCCATTTTTAATTTAATAGTGCATTACATCAAAATGAAAACGTGTCTCCAAGAGAATACCAACAGAAGTTAAACAATTACCACATACTTTATTATTATTTTTTAATCTACCTGTGGAATAACCAGGAAGAACCCTTATAGAAATTACTAAAAATCACAACAATTCTACATTGATACAATTACAAAAACATGCACAACCACCGTGCTGATATCCAGTCTAAGGGTCTGAC
This sequence comes from Lamellibrachia columna, assembly GCA_963662155.1. NCBI lineage: Eukaryota > Metazoa > Annelida > Polychaeta > Sabellida > Siboglinidae > Lamellibrachia > Lamellibrachia columna. Next base: position 22,863,368 of record OY759267.1, read on the forward strand.
ATCCTGATGTTTGGACTCATCTCGCAAAAGACCACATGGTTAGTCAGCTCCTGTTTATATAGAAGGCTGCAATTTGCCATCCAATAACCACACAGGTCACTCAAATAGATTCTGGTCTCGTGTTGTGTGTGCCGCCATCTGGTGAGAAACACAATACTAAAACACGTACAGCCTAACCGTAATAACCAGATTTGGTTAATGACAAGTTTATTGAAAGTGCTATAGCAATGTAAGTCAGCTGACAACAAGTTCATTCTACCGTGATTCTACATCATCACACCTACAGCAAAACACTTACATTTCTCGAAAGAAGCGTCATTTTTTTCTTGTGTGGATCCACTTCTATCCGCTCATCAACATAACATGTCTCAGTCATGCCAATTAACTACAACAAAGAACTGATCCATATAACATGTCTCAGTCAAGCCAATTAACTACAACAAACAACTGATCCACATAATAAGTCTCAGTCTTGCCACTTAACTACAACAAACAACTGATCCACATAATACATCTCAGTCATGCCAATTAACTACAACAAAGAACTGATCCACATAATAAGTCTCAGTCATGCCAATTAACTGCAACAAACAACTGATCCACATAACATGTTTCAGTCATGCCAATTAACTACAACAAACAATTCATCCACATAACACATCTCAGTCAAGCCAATTAACTAAGTACAACAAAGAGTTTACAACGTAACAATTAACACATCTCAGTCATGCCAATAAACAACTGATCCACAATACTATAAACAACTGATCCATACAAGTGATTCAACATGTATCAGTCATGCCAATAAACTACAACAAACAACTGATCCATGTAACGGGTATCAGTTGTGTCAATAAACTATAACAAACAACTCATCCAAATAACACGTCTCAGTCGTGTGACATATATTTAGCACCTACTGCCGTCAGCACGAGTGAAACTGTTGTAACATCACAGAGCAGAAAGATATAGAATCATATTAGTTTTGAAACTTACATCATTTGGAAATATTGCATGACTATTATTGACTGGATCATTGGATTCCATCCTTCATACATCCCATGGGTGCAGTTTTATTTTGTGGTTGCACCATTGTCCTAGACACATGTTTATACTAAAGTGATATAATGAAATACAATATTAATCCAGCTTAATGCATACATGATTACAGGTGTATCATATAACCTGCATCTGAGGACAAAGGTTATAGCTTTAGTAGTGTTGTCCGTGGTTGTCCCTAATGCTGCATATATATAATTTACTCATGCCCAATTAAATCTTTGGGCATTACATCGCATGCAGTATCTATATGGTTTAGATGACATCACCTGTCGACATCTATAGATACAATAGTTATACTTTGAAACTAGGCTAAATGAAATAGAACATAATACAGTCATGCCTCGTTATAACGCGGTGGTGGGGGTCCACGATTTCACCATTAATTGTCACACCCTGTTGATTCTTGAACTGAATAAAACATATATGTATACCATTATGGAATAGATCTACTACGATGATGATGTACTGGACCAATAGGCATACGAATCGAAAATAATAACCTGGATCTGAGCAGCCGAAAACGTATATGATTTGACAAACGTAGTATGTAAACTGATAAAATACAGAAAACGACAATAGGTACAATTAGTAATTGTTTCACTTCGTCTTTTGACCAATCTCGACAGAAACATAAATTTATTACGCACAACTTAACATTGATTCATGTGCAGATGACGAATTCGTATTTTTACGCACCGGTAGAGCCTTGGGTTAGGAATTTGCGGTTCAAAAACGATAAAATTTATGATGTAATGAAAGCATGTCATTTCACCCAATTGTTATGTTGGTATTGCATGCTAAATACATTTAAAACTGTTTATCTGATTCTTACGAAAGGCGTATTTGTGAATCTCGATTGCAATTTACAAACCGTCGAATCAATGCCAGCGCAACAGCGATTGATGTCGGTGACAGCGCAAAACAAACAACACATTGATACTCGTTCATTGACATTGTTCGCCTAATGTTTCTTGAGAATTGTCCAAGCAATTCTAAGTAGGTTAAAGCAGGCCCATTTGGCATTTCCCCTAGCGACAGAAAATCGGGGTCCACGACCGACCGAGTTATATCCGAATCGAGGCGCGACTGTAGTATATGTTAATATGAACTGGATAAAAAAACTATCATTATACCAAATATTGCATTTATTTGTGTTACACACTGAAGAGAGTTACTGAAACTGAGTACCTCAATTATATGCTAACATGTAAGTTGAAATTAAAATAAGGCCACAGTTTTTTATCTTTAGGTTTACGGATTTTTACAGTCATATCTAACATCGGAGGAGGGGAAAATTGAGATGAAGGGGGAAAAAGGGTTAATCAAGGCCAGTTGTTTTTTTTAAGTTTTTGTATGGATTATAACAGTGGTGTTTAAGGTAGCTCCCCAGCTACCTATTATGTGTTTGTCTTGATTAGTTTCAGTAGAAGTTTTTAAGATAAATTAACCATTTCCTCACAGATTGTATTCCAGATTAATAAAATTTAGTGTTTCATTTATTTCTTTAAAAAAATTGTTGCATGAGAATGCCAGCGGGATATTAAAATAATAAACCGATTTTCATTATTTTATTCTCCAAAATGTGGTTAGTGGATCCATAAACCGAAAAAATTAAAATCGTCACCTAATGGGAAGGAATGCAACTATTATTACAAGATTTTTTTAAACATATTTGTAAATGTAAAAAAATAACCACAAAATGCGAAATGATTTCGTTTCGCAATGTCGACAAATGCTTGTTTTTGTATAGAAATTGTTCACTGGCGCTTTATGTATTGTTGACAAACCACCATAATGGCCCTTGAATTTGTAACGTTTTGTTGTCTGTGATATCAGGTTACGCTAGCCAACTGACAAACACATGGCAGGGCATGTTTATGGTAATTTTGATTGGCCTGTTATCCGGCAGGGTCACCAGCTCACATGTGTATACGTTGCCATTTCCGTTAGCCTCAAAGGTACAACAAACTATGCTAGCGCTGATATTTGCTGGTTTAAGGACATGATTTAGTTAGGTAGATATAATACTGATGTGTACTGGAATCACAGTAACCAGACGATATGTTCCGCTTTCACAGCGAACAAATATAGCTGGTTTGAACATCATAGCAACATATTGGCAACCCATCACAGCTTGACCACAGCCTGGGCCTTATGGCTACACCTGGAAATAGTCCATCTATATTTTGTTTTGAAACTGTCATGACTATGAAAATCACTTCTCTTACAGAACATTATTCACATCAATTTTGCATGAGACTGACCATTTGTATAAACAGACGGAGAACAATGAGTTGTCTGCATAGTAATGCGGTATAACACTATCGTGAAAGGCATTCCATGGTGGTGTGATTTACATTTTTGGTGTCGCAATGCTTCTCTGTCTCTGCCATTTGATTTTTGTGAACATTTAATTTTTCTGACATTATATAATTTTTAAAATAGCTTATTCGTAAAAAAAATTGTGTCGCGTGAGAATGTCAGCGGGACATTAAAAAAATAAACCGCTTTTCATTTTTAAACTCTCCAAAATGTGGTCAGTAGATCCATAAACCGAAAAAAATAAAAACCGTCACCTAATGGGAAGGTATGTAACTATTATAATGATGCAAGGGTGCGAATTCTGGAAACTAGAGCAAGTATGCACCAGTGCGTAATCCGGATGAAAAGGGTTAAAGCAAATGAGACGTGTCCATAAATTTCACACCCTAGCTCAATCACTGCATACAGTTATTTGTACAGTAACTGATGTTACCTTGATGATCCAGTTTGGGATGCCCCACTCTGTGGTCATGAGACGGCGAACCTTCAAGGCTCCGGAACGGTTGTCAAGATTGCGTTCAATGACGTCCAGCGCTACCACACTTGGGTTGAGAGGATTGGGGTATTTTCTCCATGCTGCTTGAACCACTGTGTCCCAAGGGTGGCTGGACAGGGGTAAAAACAGCACAATTCATAGTGTTAATAACTAATTATAACAACAAAATTGGATCTTAACGCAGATAATTATACAGAAAGTTATTTTTGAATAAATACGTGCGAAGTTGCGTGACACCGTCAAATACTTTTTGGCAATCACACTGGGATGGCTAATTTTACGGCAAGATATACTTGTCATTGCTTTATAATTATTTAACATTTGTCATTACACCTCAGGCTCAAAAGTTGAATGACTGCATTATTGTGCATCTCGAAAATGTATAATACACTGCATAACAACAATATATTTCAGTAGTGCTGATGTGAAAGAAGTTATAGGTGGTAAGCATTGCCGTGAAGATCATAACCCTCACTGTAATATCGCTCAGCAAACCATCAGGTCGACGGAGAGGATACAGGTCAGAACGACGACAAGTCGAAATGGCGACAACCATTGGTCAAAACGGCGACAACCACTGGTCAATTGCGACAAATATTGTGTATGTCAAAACGGCGACAAAAACGGCAACAAACCTAAACGGCGACAACGGAACGGCAACAAACCAGATAAATGAAGATGATAATTGTAACTTTATACGGTTAATGAATTGCATATTATATTAATTTTATATGTTGTGGGTATTACTATTGGAAATAAAAATGCCATCATGATATCATACCCTAACTATATCAGTATTGTTTTTGAGCGCAACGAAGCCATCTGCATAGGTTCTTTAATATCGGTTTTCATGAGATGTAAGCCCGGATCGCGGATGTGCAGCAATGTTTGTTATTCACACCTGCCAATTGTACGAGGCGATGCGTTGAACATCAGCAGCGAACCAAATTGGGTTATCCACTATAAGCTTGGCTTCCCTTTGATGGCCGCTCATTACCAATTATATGCTGATTGCTGTCTTTTGTCTACAATGAAATGAAATATATTATAAATTGAGCCACAGTTTTGATGCGAAATGCAAACTGAATGACATTCGCAAAACCTTTCTGACCTACTGCTGTGCAAGTTATTGGCCTTTGTTTTATGCATGCACCACGGTTGTTTGGAATTACATTTTTGACTAATGAGCGACATAACAAAAAACCGGCGACAATCGAAACGGAGACACATGCCGTAGCTATACATTTCTATTATTTATTTGTGTCACTTATAACATAATTTAATTTAACCAAGTGTACCTCACATCAGGGTTTATCCACATCGGGTATACGCACCATTATTATTTATTTATTTTTGCATGAGTACGCGACGCTTATACATTATACACGATGATTATTTATTTGTGTCGCCGTTTTGATCAAAGTGTGTCGCCGTTTCGACCATTGGGTGTCGCCGTTTCGACTCGACTTGTCGCCGTTTTGACCACGGATGTCGCCGTTTTGGTTAGTCGCCGTTTTGGATTTGTCGCCGTTTTGGTTGTCGCCGTTTTGGATCTGTCGCCGTTATGACCAGTACCCGACGGAGACTATCACCCACGCCTCGACGATTATCTTCTAACCATATTCACGGTATAAATTGTACAGAAATATTGCGGATGCTCACTGAAACGTGTGTTCGCTTGTCCACAACTTCATTATGCCGTTTGTGAGGTGGTTTGTCAACACGCTCTCGTTCACTACAGTCCGAGGTTCAGTCCACCGAAGCACCGACACAGACGGTGCAGCTTCGACCTAAAAATGTGTTATGAAGTGGGCGAACTACGAACCGATTCGTGTTAAGAAACGAAATAGTCACGACCCGGCCACGCAAGCGAAGTCTCTAACATTCATCGGTTAGCACGTGTTGATGACACAGCATCCGGGTACGACCTCTAAACACAAAACCTAAGGAAAGAGCACCTGCATGATGTAATCAAATGCAAACTATTCTATGGAAAGGTCATGAAAGAAATCAGGGGTACGAGCAGTAGAATATAAACATCCATGTTATTGGATAAATCCTTTGGAATTCTGTCCAATCAGAATAGGTGTTGCTTTTTGGTACGCCCGCTTCAGCCCCGCTGGGTGCCATAGCAACAGAGGCAAAGAAGGCGATGGACGCCAACTTGTGTGCCGTAGACAGTCAGTATAATTCAATGAATTCAACCTGAAGAATCAATTAAAGTATATCGTAAGTATATTTAAGAGTGCGCATTTGTAATGTAGACGTCGTAAAATTATTCAGATTAAGTCTTAGCCAAGCATAAGCTAGGCATTTAGGCCCAATTAGGGTGGATATGTCAATGTTTTTGTTTTGAAACCATGGACCTGGTCAGCCCATGGCCATGCACTCTGTCTCTGATCCAGTCTTTGACTTCGAAGTTGGATCTGACAACTGTGTCAGACACAATTGTGTGACGACATGTCAGTGCTGTTTGTTACACCTTTGTCCAAATAATGCATAGCTCTGTAAATGCGCTCTGTGACTGTGTGAGAGTGTTAATTGCTCCATTGCCATGATTAGATCATTACTTTAGACATTACTTACACGGACCATGGACTGGGCATGGTCCATGAACCATGGTACAAGATTTTATATGCTGATATAACAATTTTATTGTTGGGCCTTATTCTCAGCAAAATGCCAATATATTTTGTCATGTATTCATTCTAAATTTTAGAAATCTGTCTTATTACTGACCATGTTGTAATTCCCAGGCTACTTTTTAGATGTAGATCATTATATAGATCCATAAAGACAAAGGTGAAAACATTGTCATTGATCTTCTTGGAGATGTGATGATTGAAATATCCTGTTGGCAGACAGGCAGACATATGGTCAATTCCATTATATCAATTCCGATTACACACCAGTTATGCAAACCAATTCCAGTTACACCTCAAAAATACCAATTCCAATTACAAAACACCAGTTCCAATTATCATTTCCATATCAAAATAACATTATGTAAACAGAGCAGCCACAGACATATTCAACGCATAAATGCCAATTACATTTTCACCAATTCCAATTACTTTTAAAACAAAACACCAATTCCAACTCCTGAATTAGAATTGATGTGTCAGTTTTCAATGTAATTGACCTCAAGTCTGCATGAGTGTTGGTAATACAATGTGCACATAAGTACATACTTATATAGATTTAATGCATTTGAGAATATTTTGCATGCCAAATTTATGAGAAAATGTCAATCTTATAAAAAAATTACTTTTGTCATCTTTATAAGCTCACACAGTCTTAATATTGTCCTGCTACCACCTTATTTTTATTATATATCTGTAGAAATCATTGTTTAATGATACAAATATGCTGGGGCACATTAAAAGGAAAAGGCAAGGGTAAATATATATTATCCAAAAAAGTGGTCTTTCAAGACAAATGCTGTCTTCCAAGATTGTTCCCAAGTAGTCCAGCTGTCTTGATATGCTGTGGACATATCCTTCTATCTATGTTGTTTTTTTGCAGTGATTCTGAGTGGCATTTGTCACACTGACCCAGTACCATGCCTATCGGGCCATTTGGAGAGGTCATTGGTACCACTGGTACCCTTGATGCTCTCACAGAGGGGGTACAGAACTACAAAACTAAGGTGATAGCACCCAGAAACCCAAAGCTGATCAAAGGCAAAGTGCCTGAGCTGAAGGTAATGTGCTAAGCAGTAAATCTTTGTTTTGTAAATAACTAAGAATTTGTTTATATCTGCCTTGATAGGTGTTTTTAGATTTTGTAATGTTAGAAGCAGTAGCTATTGATTTCATTGTGTTCATGTCTTGCATGCCTTAATTAAGATATTCTACCTTTTATATTTTACTTTTTTCAAACTGACAATCAAAGAACGCTGATGCCATTTTTGTTTTTGAAGTCGGAGATGTTTTGATCATCAGCATGCCCCAGCAAATTGCACAAACTGTTAATGTCCTGCAAACATGGCTGCCAGTAGACAACTGTGCATATATACCTCTTTCTGTGGTGACATCAGCAAATGTCAGCTTGTCTAAAAGAAACAACCTTTCAGTTAATTTTGAACCCTGTCATCATATTCATACAATGCATATCATATTAATTTCTTTTAACCCATAAAAATGCTGATTTGTTTGTGAACAGATGTCACCTTACAACTCTGAAACTTTGAATTGAAGATCTGTTAAAAAGTTGATGTACATATTTGATAATTTTTAGCTGAAACCATCTCAGTACATGTTCCAAATGTCAATGAGCACCGAGCAGAAGCTGGCAAACATGCACACAATCAACGTACCTAGGAAGACAGAACTGCTGGACATGAGTGAGATCAGCCACCAGAAAGTGAGTTTTCTTTGCAACATACAGGGTCTTCTTCTTCCTCTACCAGGTCCTCACTAACCATCCTTATGAACATCAATTTAAAAATGTGTTGGTACATTGCGTGAACAATATGCCAACACATTCTTGAACTGGAAAAAAGAAGATTTTTTTGATCAAATGGTACTTTTGCAATTGCAAGTTGGCATTGTTGCAAAAAAAATTGGACAAGTGGTACCAACTGTTTAACACCAGATGGCGACACTTCAGTTGTTCCACACTTCAAATTACAATAAATATAGATCCTGCCAATTAAAAACGGAGTGTGTGCTAATTAGGGCATGTACGCTTAATAGGTCGAATACAGCATATTGAATGTATGTATAATAAGATCTAAAACAATTTATTTTATAATTCTTCTTCTATCCTCTTGCACTGAAGGCATCGCATAGGACAGAAACCGTCCCACACACTTTCCTCTGTCCTGAGCCACAGCGGTCATTTCATCTTCAATTACTGATATAAATATCTGAATAGGTTCATTCCACCATATAGATAAATATGTGGCAATTCATAATCTTCAATCTTCAGTGTGTTTACTCCAAAAAGCCCCTTCTGGGACTAACATAGGAGTGTAATTTAACATATGATAGCTATTGTGCAGCAATTGCACAATGGCTTAATGATTTTCAGAGAAATTGATTTGTTCATTGAATGAGCTAATATGACAGGGAGTGAAGTGTGGAGTGTTTTGATGATATGTTTTAAAAGAATGGTACATTTTATTATTTATCATTGTGAACAGTCTACCTTGCTATGACTTCTGTCTGCAGGCTTCTAACATCAACATCGATGAGCCAATGTTCCAGCCATTTCCCTCGGAGATCTTCTTCCAAAACTTTCAGCCGTTCGAGACATATGAAGTCCCATTCCAGCTGCGCAATAATGATAAGGTAAGAATGTCAGAAGAATAACCTTTCATAATCTTTTAGTCATAACATAAGACAAACATTAACAATGTGGTAATAATACTTTATTCGTTGGATATGGTCTTTCTGACATGCACTTCATGAACATTAGACTAAGTATGTGCCATATGTCACCACAAAGCCTATCATACCAGTTAAGCTTGCTAATTCATTAGATGGTGCTACAAGACCACAACAACATTGATTTTGTAGACACAGATCATCATGCATTGTATGACGACTCACTTCTAAGTATGACATCATGTAAAGTAGGGTTACAGGTGTATGTGAACTGATCAGCATTATATTTTCATAATGTTCTTTTCAAGATCCCAAAACAACTATTATTATTATTATGCACTTATTCTGTGCTATTTGTGTGTATCACACAGACATGATGTACACATATGTAATGTAATAGATGTTGTGGAATTGAAAGTGAAAAGAACTCATTTAATAAGATTGAGCAAGATTGCCATCCTAAGCAAAAAGCCAGATGGCAAGTGAAAGAGGAATTTTAAGCTATTGGCTTATTAAGAGTCCAACAATTTTTCATCTGTGCATAACCTGTCTTTACAAAATATTTGTCAAGTTTGTTTTTAATTTAAACATATGCACCCTGTTAGCATTTACACAATCAGAACAATCATTTGTTCAATTTGTTTATCATCCTCTGTAAGAATAAATACTTTCTGATACCCAATCTCCACCATTCCTTTACCAACACTACTTCAGTTCATCTAGTTTGTAGTATGTGGCATAGGGTAGTATCGCAATATCGCAGGGAGATCGATCAGTACAAATAGAAATAAATCTGATACCAATAAAATTACCTGCTGGAAAGACTAGATAAGCCAATAGAATAGGCCCTTTGTTTTGACCCATTCTCTGCCCTATGGGAGACACTTGTTGGTGTCATCTGTGACAATGACCTTGACGCAGGTACCAAGACTAGTAAAGGTCACCCAGGAGAACTCTCCCTACTTCAACATCGTCAGCCCATCCAACGTGGGCCATAAGGTTGGCCCTGGGCTCCCCACAATATTCAAGATACAGTTCACTCCTGAAGAGAACAAGGTCAGTAATCATTTTCTAATTCTTCTGATTATTATCAGAACAAAGAAGCGGAATTGTTGGACAAAAGCTTTATGCACAGTTAGTGTATGCGCAGTTGGTGTATGCTATTGTTACCTTGAGTAAAGAACGTGATTGAAGTATTTAAATACAATTTGATACTGCCTATTAATGACTGTTCCTGTTTGAACACACAAAGGTGCTGGGAATATTTTATGGAAAAATCTAAATAGCAAGATTGTAGAAGGGAAAGAAGAAATCCAAAGGAGTCTTATCAACTGAGGAATTTTACTGTATTATTGCTTTCTTTAATTGTTAAGTTACATAATTTTACTGTATTATTTATTCGGTTATAATGAAACATGGATTCTGGTTTGATGACAGGACTACTACCACGAGTTGCTGTGCATCACAGAACGAGAGAAGTTTGTTGTCCCAGTGAGGGCAATTGGGGCCCGGGCGATCGTTGACTTTCCCGATGATGTTGTCTTTCCCACTGGTCCTGTGAAGAACCCAACAACAAAAACTCTCCTTGTGAGAAACATCGGCAACCGAGACGCTAAATTCTCATTGAGCACTGAGAAGTATGCAGCCAATTTATTAAATAAGAAACTCGACAGCAGACACTTGTGTTTATCTAATTGCGTATAAACTGTATGATATTTTTGTTGTCATTAAGCAATAATGTTGCTGTTCTCTTTATCTCTGATGTCCAGGGTGATTCTGGCACCAATACTGGCCATCAAGTTTGTTTTCCTTCTTTGTCACTGATCCCGTTTCACTGCCGTCTCCACCACCCATGTCCACTCCCTCTATCCCTCACTTTAATTTTCCACTCATCTCCCACTCCCACCAAATTTCTTTTTAATCAATAATGATGGTTCTTGAATATTTTTTCATTATTTAATGCATTTCTTTATACTTGGTAGATTGTTAAGTAAAAGATTTGGATTATGTATGCGTTGACCAGAAGTCACCCAGCAACCATCTCGTATTGGTGTAATAATTCAAAAACTTGGTGACTTTTCAGAACAGATCACTTTCTTGTTGTTGTATGATGATAACTTTGGTTCCAGCTGTATAGTTCTCTATGTGTATGCTTGTGTATAATTTTTTCAGGCCTTTCTCTGTGGGCTGCACCAACTATACATTGGAGCAGAATGCCAGCACCCAGATACACATCGAGTTTCAGCCGATGGAAGTCGGTGACCACCAGAGGGAACTAGTGGTGCACTATGACACAGGTTTGTATGATTCCGACTTATTTCTTAATAAACATTTTAAACATAGTATATTTCATGTGAGCTGCTTGTTTACATGTGATAATGAAGATGATTTATTCCAAACGTCCAGCTTATCATGAACATTCTGCACCAACAGCATACCCACATCTCAAGTACATGTGTATGTTTCTCATTCTCCTTGTGTGTCAAGGTTATGCTATGACTTTATTATGGACTTCGCTCCAATTAACTACCTAGTGGTGTTTTTATTAAAGTAATGCTGTAATGAATATATGATTACTGATTGGTGATTTTTCAAACCCAATCTAGTTGTTAAGTAAAAACATTTCCACTCTCTTCAATATGGTGTAATGGAAAATCTGTGCAAGTGGATGTTAACTGACTTAGTTAATTTTTTCCAATATCAAGCCTGAAATGTAAACAAAATGTTTGCCTTCACCACTTAATCATTGAGACATTTGCCCAACAGGAGAGAAGGTCTTTGTGAGCCTCTATGGTGCTGCCACAAATGCCAACGTGCGACTTGACAAAAACTCGATACGCATTGAGAACACGTACATCTCAATGGCTAACCAGAGGATGGTCATTGTTAACAACCGCAGTAATGTGATTGCCCACTTCCGATGGACCGAGTTCGCCACGCAGATGGAGGAGGACCAGCAGAAGGACCAGTGAGTTGTGGTCCACCTGATAATGCTCAACGTTAATAATAATAATACAGGTGAACCTCACTATTAAGGTCACCCGAGGACTGGGCCAAAGTGACCTGAATAGCAAGGTGACCGTATTAGCGGGACTAAATGTCCTATACTTTACTGTTATGGAAATAATTTGGGACTGTCCCAGAATGACCTTAATGGTGAGGTTACTGTATTAGTGAGGTGATCGTAAAGTGAGGTTCAACTGTAATAATAAACTTCTAATCTGCCACTGGAGGACATGCCAAACAAACAGCAATGGTCGTATTTATTTAAGAATGTCATATACTGGTGAATGTTTAACTAAACAAAACAGCTGTATGCACAGTTGGGCCATTCCACAAGAAATATCAACAAAAAAGGCCAAAATATTCTCGACACCCTCCAATTTTAACGAAATTTGGTATGCATGCATGCATTTATTGTGAGTTTTTAATCGTTAATATGCAATAACTCTAAGACTAACTCAAATTTAGCTGGTTGATTTCATAAGGAATGACCTGGTTGTGGAATATAAATGAACAATTACATGTCAACGAATAATTCACCATGTGGTCTTCAGTTACATGTCAATGAATACTTCACCATGTGGTCTTCAGTTACATGTCAATGAATACTTCACCATGTGGTCTTCAGTTACCTGTCAATGAATAATTCACCATGTGGTCTTCAGTTACATGTCAATGAATACTTCACCATGTGGTCTTCAGTTACCTGTCAATGAATAATTCACCATGTGGTCTTCAGTTACATGTCAATGAATACTTCACCATGTGGTCTTCAGTTACCTGTCATTGAATAATTCACCATGTGGTCTTCAGTTACATGTCAATGAATACTTCACCATGTGGTCTTCAGTTACCTGTCAATGAATACTTCACCATGTGGTCTTCAGTTACATGTCAATGAATACTTCACCATGTGGTCTTCAGTTACCTGTCAATGAATAATTCACCATGTGGTCTTCAGTTACATGTCAATGAATACTTCACCATGTGGTCTTCAGTTACCTGTCAATGAATAATTCACCATGTGGTCTTCAGTTACATGTCAATGAATACTTCACCATGTGGTCTTCAGTTACCTGTCATTGAATAATTCACCATGTGGTCTTCAGTTACATGTCAATGAATACTTCACCATGTGGTCTTCAGTTACCTGTCAATGAATACTTCACCATGTGGTCTTCAGTTACATGTCAATGAATACTTCACCATGTGGTCTTCAGTTACATGACGTCACTGAATCTGGAGGAGATCACAGAGAAGGACAAATTCATGGAAGAGTGCATCGCTGACCCGGCGCTCCGAGACAAAATGTCCATTCTTAATCGCACTTTCCAGAACAAGAAAAGGGTGAGCAGTTGGTAGAATCGCAACAAATAATGCACTAAGATAATAACATCAGTGGTATGTATATTTATGTGTATATTATATTTGAGTACATTGTTAGTGAGTTGTTTTGCGAGGACTGTAGTTCCCAACTGATAGCAGTTGTTAGAAGTGTGGGTAGTTTCTGTTCTAGCTGTCTCTGTAAACAGCTATGATATGTTTGTGTTACTGAAATAAATATAGCTTGGGGCTTTGTAAACTTTGTAAAGTTTTCCCAGTTTGACATTTTACAATAATTGGCCTTCCATTCACTGTATTGGCAATGCATGTGCAGTGCCTCGAATTTTCTATTTTGTTTTCTTGGATAGGGGTATGGGTGGGTGTGGTAAATCCTATCCAGATTTTATTTGATTATTGATTTTTTTTATATATATCACCTACAGCTATGTGATTACCAACTATTTACCAGTCATGTGTTGCCGCATGTCAAACAAGAAACTGTTATTCACTTAAACTCAGAATGCCCAACACTAATATGAATATACCATAGTCACCAAATATCTGTAGTCACCAAATATATAGATTGTCCGACTCATAATGTAGAAGGCAGAGTGACAATGATATAATGTTACATGTTTTTTGCTTACAGATGATAGCGAAAGACCGGATGGTATTTCTTGATGAGGCCATCAAAATCGAACCACTCGAGGGAGACATATGGCCAAACTCATCAGCTGAGATAACAGTGATCTTCAAACCAGAGCAGGCGCACACGTACACATGCACTGCATTCTGCGACGTCACAGGACGTGAGTCACGCCTTCCACTACGTATCCGTGGCGACGGCATCGGCCCCAAAGTACAGTTTGCTCACGACATCGTCGACATTGGGAACATCTTCGTCAACTCTACACATGTCTACGAAGTGGTGCTTGCCAACAAGGGAGACATTGATGCCATCTTTTCTCTCGTGCCGCCACAGACAGTGTTTGGACCGTGTTTTCACTTCAATCCATCCGAGGGCATAGTCATGCCCGACGGACATCAGGCAATTGAAGTCACGTTCAACAGTGCCATCATCGGTGATTTCAAGGAGGAATTCCAGTTCCAGATTGACGGATCACCTAGCAAACTGAAGATCACCTTCACGTATGTCATTATGTTTTCTCTTCTTGAGCCTTTACGATTGTTTCTAAACTTTTGTAACCAGGCCTTTGTCTAAAAATAAAATTTTGCCAGTCTTGAACTTTCTAAAAAAATGTAACCTTAAGTGTGCAAACGGCTTCAGTGGATGTGGTTCGCGTCTAAGACAGCCATTATTGGCCCAATTGTTTTTTTCACTGGCAAACCTGGTTGATATAATAACCTCCATTATTTAGCCATTTGTTTTATGCACTGGTAAGCCAATACCAGTTCAGCCAATGACAAGTTTTTTCAATAGCAGGCCAAGTCCAGTTTTGCCATTATTGGCCAGTCTATCAAGTCTTGCTAGCTGCACAGCGACATTGGCATTATTACAGTAGTAGTCCTGCTTTGCATACATTTAAGCCTTGGTATTTAGCCTAGTTAAAAAATAATGAAGCCAAAATGTGACATAATGAAAAATAAAAAAATTATTGTATGGTCAAATGTACATAATAAATGATGAGTCAACCCATGAAGGTTAGTGGAAAAGTAATTTGGAACTTTATTTTAAATATATAAACATAGAAGTATGCTAATGCTTGCAACATCTTAAGCACATGCCTGCAAATATGTCTAATATATTCCATTCCTGTCTGGTTTGCTTTGAAGAGCTCACATTCCTGTTAATGTTCTTCCCAAAGTGGCTGCGGGTTAAACAGTCCACTTTGCAATAAAAACGTCATTTATTTGACCTGTTTCAATTCCCACCTACATCGGACTTGTGTTGGTTATTGCATAAATGTCTAATATGAATGTATATGATTACACATATCACATTCAAATGCTTGGCACTAAAAGTGTAACAATACAACATAAAAAAAATTTAAAATATAACACTCAATAATAAAATTGGTTTTGAAAGTAATACATTGAAATATAAAAAAAAAATGTAAATGATTACTTGACAAAAACATCCAGATCATCCATCTCTTCATTCGTTCCCTTTTGGCAGGTGCCATCTTGAAAATTGCCCATGACATCCGGTTCACGGGATTGTTTCTTCCAATGAGAGCTCCAATAGATAGATACTGAGAAAGCCCATAGAAATGCATGTCCCAACCAATGATGTACACGATTAAAAAAAAAAAAATCAACATTCCAAACACTGGTCACTATTTTCCAATAATGTCAAGGTTAAAAACACAATCTTAGATCGGCGGTATTCTGCCACTGATAACATTCGTTGAATCCCAACCTTGTGCCTTAAGACTAAGTTTAAAAAAATTTATTATCTCATCTTGCAAAACGAAAAACCTGTCTTTTATTTTTATTTTACCCGTCTTCATCAGACATCTACCCATCTAGAAGACAGGCCGACTGGCTAAGGGCCTGGATGTAACAGCCTAGGATCATTGCATTTTACATCCCATTTATATATTTATATACTTTTAATAATTTTTTATTATGTTTTTTTACATATTAATTTTTTTATGTGTTGATATTTTAAACTTTTTTTAGCATAATTATATTTTTAATGCATATTTGTATGTATTCGTATTTGTACAAGGTCATTTGTTTTCATAATTTATTTAAGAATTGAGTATACCTGATTAATCAAATACATACACAAACAACACATTTAGAAAAATATATCCCAAAACTAAGTTTGCAGTTACAAAATGCAGCACCTGTTAATGGATTGTCGATATTTTATATGATTTGCTTAATGTAAATATTACTTAGGAAAACTTATCAATGCTATGGTTTATTTCAGTGGATCGGTGATTGGACCGACCTTTCACTTTGATGTGCCAAAACTGGTATATAACCAGGTGTCATTTGGTATGTATGCATCTTAATATGCACTGTTGTTTTAATCAATATATTGATAATAAACTGTGTTTAGCTTTGTAGTTGCTAAATGTAGTAATTTTACACACATTATTTGGATCATGGTAGCGAAGCGGTTAGAACATCGGGCCCTCAATCGAGAGAACCCATTTCAAATCCTCTTGCTGCAGTTTTGAAGCTTTGGCAATTTCGTTCATCCCACATTGCCACAGTTCACTGGCTACTGACAGAAAGAATAATGATCTTTGCGCAGTAATTGCAGCATGGCTGAATGCTTCCAAGAGAAGTTGATATGGTGTGGGAATGAACAGGTCTGCCAGGGGTGAGGTGTAAGACACTTTGAACATATCAAGGACTGGATACTGCGCTATATAACAACATACCTTTATTTTATTATATGCTTAGCAGTAATAACAATAATACAATTTCTATAGCACCTCAATTCTCAGGAATCCAAGTTCAGAGGCACAGTAAACCAGAATCGTTAAGTTTATGCTGATACCATGAACATGGATTTGCAAAAGTCATTACCAGAGCGAAGGACCACTGAGGATTTTGGATGTAAATCATCACAATTGCTCTTGTTGTCTGCAGGTTTTGTGAACACACTTGAGACAAACCTCTACAACACTTCCCTCATCCCCATGACATTCACACTGCGGGTGCCGGGTGATGGCTCTGGAGAAAACATCTCCAAGATGAGTCACTATGACAGCACGATCATTGATTCCCCTGTCACGGTGCCACCGAAAGAGTTTGAGATCATACCCTACTCCGGTGTCCTTGACCCGAAGTCGAGCACTCCAGTCAAAGTGGCATTTTGCTCCAACACTGTCAGGAAATATGACCTCTCCCTGGTTGTCGATGTGGCGGGAGTTGGCCCAGAAGTACTCTCCTTGCCGATTTCAGCCAGGTACTCATTTTGCCAATTTCTCGGGTACTTTCCCTCCCTGTCTGTCTCAGGTAAAAAGGGCAAAATATATATACTGTAACAAGACTATTCTCACTTTCACAAGTTACCACGATCAAAGTAAATTATTTCAACGATTTCAACAAAAATGTGCACTTTTATATTAAACCGACAGCGCATATTAGTTAAACTATCATGATGGGCTAATTGAATTGCAGAGGAGCCTTTAACATGAGATTGACCATAACATTGTATTTGTCTTGTAATTGGCAGCTGTGTTGTGCCAAGTATCACAGTGCTGACCCCTGTACTGGACTACGGCCGTTGTTTCATCAACCACCCGTATGAGCATCACGTCCGTATGCGCAATGACACTGACTTGCCGACCAAGTATGAGCTGGTCAGCCAGCTGGACACACAAGACGCTCCCATCCTCTATAGCTGTCCACAGCCAAAGGTTGGTAGACTGCATAATCTTAACTGACTTAACTGACTTTCTTACATCTTCCACTTAACATAATGAGGTCTTTCCAGTGTTCACAATTTGTCACTGAGCATGGTGTCCTTGTCCTGTTACAGGGCGTTCTTGAGAAGCACTCAGTGACGGAGGTGCCCCTCATCATTACTCCGCAGCGACTTGAGGAGACGGAAATCACCAGTCACTTTGTCATTTTTGGCAATCCACGGATGCCTCTGGTAGGTGATAAACATCCAGGAAATACTGATTGTGCAATGTCTGAGCAGTAAAATGCAAAATCACATTGTATGTTAATTATATGGGTGGACATAACTGGATAAATTCAGGCTGGGTGGACAGAATTAGACACATTCAGGGTCTTCTCTCATTGTGTGTTACATGGGTGGACAGAATTCGACACATTCAGGGTCTTGTCTCATTGTGTGTTACATGGGTGGACAGAACTAGACACAGTCAGACTCTTGTATCATTGTGTGATACATGGGTGGAGAGAACTAGACGCAGTCAGGCTCTTGTCTCATTGTGTGTTACATGGGTGGACAGAACTAGACACAGTCAGACTCTTGTATCATTGTGTGTTACATGGGGGGACAGAACTGGACACATTCAGGCTCTTGTCTCATTGTGTGTTACATGGGTGGACAGAACTGGACACAGTCAGGCTTTTGTCTCATTGTGTGTTACATGGGTGGACAGAACTGGACACAGTCAGGCTCTTGTCTCATTGTGTGTTACATGTGTCCATTCAGGTTTATGTCTCATTGCATATTACATGTGTGGACAGAACATTTGTTTAAAATTGAGGCTTTATAATTACATTATATGATAATAATGTCTTCATAATAAGTTACAATTACCTTGTAGCTGTGCCTTATTTCAGCATGATGAATTCTGTTTATATTGTTTATTGCATATGTTAAGTTGAGATAGTTAATATTACCTCTACGGTGTACACTATACATTGTGTGTAGTTAGTTATTCTTCTGTTTAGATACTAACATCAAGGGTAATGCGTGTTTTAGCCAGTCCATCTAACCTGCATTGGAGAGGGGCCAGTCATTCATGTGGTGCCAAATGAGCTGGACTGGGGTCAGATCCCAGTGCTGACCGATGTCCTGAAGACCATTCGACTGTCCAACGAGTCTCTCATCCCTGCGAGATTCACCACTCAGCTGGTAGGAACAGGTGTACTCAGCTGTGTATAGTGTGCATAAATTAATTAAATAACTTTAAAAACATAAATGAATAAGTAATATAAAAAATAAATAAAATTAATCAATTACATTAGTAAATTAAATTAATAAATAAAAGCTGGTAAGACAGGTAGTTTAACACGCGCTTACCACAGTGCAAGTACATCAGAATATGGATAAGGTTTATTACTGCTAACTACAGAGAAATACATGAAAATCAAATGTTTGACCCTATGTCTCGGATTGTATTACTTCTATTTCAGAGAAGAGGGTAGTAATCATGGTCTCATATTTATTAATCTAAGCAGAGCTAGATCAACACAGCAGTGAATGCAATGAGCATGTTTAAAATGTTATCAATCAAAGATTTTGTTTCTGTGTTGTTGCTATCTATTCCTGAAGACCGAGGTAAGGCTGGCACCGATACTGGTTGTTGATTTTTTTCCTGCTTCTATCATTGTTCCCATTTCACTGCGATCTCCACCACCCGTTTCTACTCCCCATTGTTCGCTCTCATTCTCCACTCACCTCCCACTCATGGCAGACCTCTCTTCATGCAGTTCTCCCTTTATTTATTTACTTATTTAATAATTTTTTTGGTAAACTTTTAAAGTGAATTTTCAATAATTGCTTTTAAGCATTTTTTTAATGACATGGACATTTTATTATTTATCTATTTACTTATCATATTTATCTATTTATTTATTATCATATTCACATATCGTGATTCACACCGGAATGGCATAAGCGAAACACACATTTCTCTTCACGTATTTAACGCACACGTGCTCTTTATAATAATAATAATAATAAAGGAACAAGCACAAAGATGTGATAATGTGCATGGAATCGTGTATCAGCTATATTTGTTGTACGAGTGTCTGGTGAAGTTCTTGTATATTCTCTACACAATCTCTCGTAATGTGCTTAACAAGATATATATTTCTCGTGAAAGTATAATTAGGTACCCATGCATAAGTGAATTATCACATCTTTAATGCAAGTTAATGATACAGTGGTGGATATGTGAATGAATAGTCCTTGCACAGTAATTGCAGCATGGCTGAATGCTTCCCAGAGAAGTCGAGTTGGCGTTGGAATGAACAGGTCTGCCAGGGGGTGAAGTATAAAGTGCTCTGAACAGATCTATGGACTGGATATAAGAATGTACCTTTACATTTTTTTTAGTATAATGCGTTGTATGTTTCAGTTGCGCCCTAACACCGTGTGGAGCGTTGACCCGCCGTGTGGTGAGGTTGCCCCGGAGGATCAACTGGAACTGACCATCACTGCCCACCTTGATGACTGTGTCAAGTTAGTGTCATCTTCTGTATCAGCGCTTCACATCTGAGATTTTATCATCCGTAGATGACATCATGGCTAAAGTCTGCTAGAATATATCTTTCTGCTTTCACCATTCAATAGACATTATCTTGAAGAGTTAGATTTAGACTTAGAGTTAGTTCCCCATTTTTTCCCACCACCTATGTTGTGAAATCTATCAACATTAGTTGTCATGATGGCAGACTTCTCTATTGTAGACTTCAAGGGTATATCAGCCACTGATGCAGATCTTGTCTGAAGCTAACAGGACAGTATATCAACATTTAGAGTTACTGTGCACTATGTCCAGCATGCACTTATAGATATTAGGGTGCAGTGATTAAAATGTCTGACTCTTAATCGAGATACCCGGAATTTGGGTCCTCTTACTCCAGTTTCAAAGCATGGGCAATTTTTTTCAATTCACGTTGCTCCAGTTAACTCAGTTGTATAAATAAGTATCTGGTCATAGACACAGGTGGATATATATGAAAGAATAGTCTTCATGCGATAATTGCAGTGTGGCTGAAGTTGAGTTAGGAAGATGAGTGAACAGGTCTGCCGGGGGATGGAATGTAACACACTTTGAGCTGTCCCATGGACTGGATACCGCCTAGTATAAATTACCTATACCTTGCTTTTGACCAACACTGGTAGATTTCAAAACCACGAACAGGTGAAATGTTTGTGTCACAACGTTGCACTAATGACATAACATTTTAAGCAAGTTAACAAGATTGCCATCCAAGGCAAAAGACCCAGATGGCCAGTGAAAGGAAGCCATTGGTTTTCCAAGAGTCAAAAAAAATTTCATCTGTGTAATCCGCTGTTCTGAGATATTTGTCAATTTTGTTTTTAAACATATTCACGCTACTAGCATTTACACAATCTGTAAATAATTTATGCCATTCATTTATTGTCTTCTGTGAGAAAGAGTGCTTTGTGGTATCCAGTCTACACTGATGTTACTTTGTGTTCTCAAGTTCTACTATCTTTCATAAATTAAAAAACAATACTTGATCACCTCTTAACCTATTTGTCTCTAGTGTTGTTAACCCACATTCTTGTAGGCGTTCTTCATAGCTAAGGTCTCTCAGTTAATTCTGGAATCAATTTGTTACAGTTGTATATCATCTGTGGTTGCAGGTTTCAAAAACTAATTTCTCTCAGTTCTGAAATCATTTCATACAATTGTTACAGTTGTATATCATCTGTGGTTGCAGGTTTCAAAAACTAATTTCTCTCAGTTCTGAAATCATTTCATACAATTGTTACAGTTGTATATCATCTGTGGTTGCAGGTTTCAAAAACTAATTTCTCTCAGTTCTGAAATCATTTCATACAAGTGTTACAGTTGTATATCATCTGTGGTTGCAGGTTTCAAAAACTAATTTCTCTCAGTTCTGAAATCATTTCATACAATTGTTACAGTTGTATATCATCTGTGGTTGCAGGTTTCAAAAACTAATTTCTCTCAGTTCTGAAATCATTTCATACAAGTGTTACAGTTGTATATCATCTGTGGTTGCAGGTTTCAAAAACTAATTTCTCTCAGTTCTGAAATAATTTCATACAAGTGTTACAGTTGTAAATCATCTGTGGTTGCAGGTTTCAAAAACTTATTTCTCTCAGTTCTGAAATCATTTCATACAAGTGTTACAATTGTATATCATCTGTGGTTGCAGGTTTCAAAAACTAATTTCTCTCAGTTCTGAAATCATTTCATACAAGTGTTACAGTTGTAAATCATCTGTGGTTGCAGGTTTCAAAATCTAATTTCTCTCAGTTCTTAAATAATTTCATACAAGTGTTACATTTGTAAATCATCTGTGGTTGCAGGTTTCAAAAGCTAATTTCTCTCAGTTCTGAAATCATTTCATGCAAGTGTTACAGTTGTAAATCATTTGTGGTTGCAGGTTTCAAAAACTAATTTCTCTCAGTTCTGAAATCATTTCATACAAGTGTTACAGTTGTAAATCATCTGTGGTTGCAGGTTTCAAAAACTAATTTCTCTCAGTTCTGAAATCATTTCATACAAGTGTTACAGTTGTATATCATCTGTGGTTGCAGGTTTCAAAAACTAATTTCTCTCAGTTCTGAAATAATTTCATACAAGTGTTACAGTTGTAAATCATCTGTGGTTGCAGGTTTCAAAAACTAATTTCTCTCAGTTCTGGAATCATTTCATACAAGTGTTACAGTTGTAAATCACCTATGGTTGCAGGTTTCATGGTCTGATTTCTCTCAGTTCTGAAATCATTTCATACAAGTGTTACAGTTGTAAATCATCTGTGGTTGCAGGTTTCAAAAACTAATTTCTCTCAGTTCTGAAATCATTTCAAACAAGTGTTACAGTTGTATATCATCTGTGGTTGCAGGTTTCAAAAACTAAGGTCTCTCAGTTGTGGAATCATTTCATACAAGTGTTACTGTTGTAAATCATCTGTGGTTGCAGGTTTCAAAAGCTAATTTCTCTCAGTTCTGAAATCATTTCATACAAGTGTTACAGTTGTATATCATCTGTGGTTGCAGGTTTCAAGACCGGATTCAGATCAACGTTGAGAACACGAGTTCTCGTACCGTGTTTGTAACGGCGCACGGGTCTGGCACCACCATTGTCATAGACCCGCCCATGTCGCCAGTCCTTAACCTCGGTCCACACTTCAGCAGGGACCCGTGTCAGCGTCTGTTCACAATGACAAACAAGGGACGTCGCCACCAGAGTGTCGTGTGGACAACTGAGGGATTTCACACTCAGAAGAGACCATCTAAAACATCTACCACTCAGCGCAAGGTAGAGGTCACATCATCAACTGTTAGTCTTTACACTTATGTTACATCATTATTTACATTTACTTTACACAAATCTTTACATTAACTTTACATCAGTCTTTACATTACTCATGCCCTTCATGCCTTCCATTATAATCCTGACTGGCATGCCCTCCTATTATGAACCTATCTTGAGCACGCCCTTCCACTATGATCATGAATATCATGCCCTTTCTCTATGACCTTGACACTCATGCCCTTCCATTATGATCCTGAATCTCGTGCCTTTCCATTGTGATCTTGACTGTCAAGCCCTCCTATTATGAACCTGTCTCATGCCCTTCATTTATGATCATGACTTTTATGCTCTTCCTTTATGATCACGACTCTCATGCCCTTCCATTATGGTCTGTATCTTGTGTTTCCCATTATGGTCCTGACTGGCATGCCCTCCTAATAATAATAATAATAATAAAGGAACAAGCACAAAAATGTGATAATGTGCATATTATCTCATGCCCTTCCTTTATAATCATGACTATTACGATATGACTCCCATGCCTTTCCAATATAATCCTTGCATATAGATCGTGTCTCTTGTGCCTTCCATTATGATTCTGACTCTTGTTATGATCCTGACTTTCATGTCCTCCTATTATGACCCTGACTCTCGTTATGATTCTGACTCTCATGCCCTTCCATTATGATCATGTTCCATGCCTTTCTAATATGATTATGACTCTCATGCCCTTCTAATATGATCATGACCTCACATGCCCTTCCAAGCTTAATTCACACTCTGATATGTTTCCATGTGCCACCAGTCGTCCAACCCTCAGTCGTCCATGCAGGAGCTCACCAGGCCAGTATTTGGTCTGACTCCCCACAGAATGGACCTGAACCCAGGAAAGAGCCTCAATGTCATCCTCGAGGGATATGTTGACACGTACGTACTCAACTCAACAAATGTCTATGTTCATGTTTTATGTTGACACGTACGTACACAACTCAACAAATGTCTATGTTCATGTTTTATGTTGACACGTACGTACACAACTCAACAAAAGACTATGTTCATGTTTTATGTTTACACCTATGTATACAACTCAACAAATGTCTATGTTCATGTTTTATGTTGAAACGTACGTACACAACTCAACAAATGTCTATGTTCATGTTTTATGTTTACACCTATGTACACAACTCAACAAATGTCTATGTTCATGTTTTATATTGACACATACGTACACAACTCAACAAATGTCTATGTTCATGTTTTATATTGACACGTACGTACACAACTCAACAAATGTCTGTGTTCATGTTTTATATTGACACGTACGTACACAACTCAACAAATGTCTGTGTTCATGTTTTATATTGACACGTACGTACACAACTCAACAAATGTCTGTGTTCATGTTTTATATTGACATGAACGTACACAACTCAACAAATGTCTGTGTTCATGTTTTATATTGACACGTACATACACAACTCAACAAATGTCTGTGTTCATGTTTTATATTGACACGTACGTACACAACTCAACAAATGTCTATGTTCATGTTTTATGTTGACACGTACGTAAACAACTCAACAAATGTCTATGTTCATGTTTACTCGTTCTCTCAGAGGACAATGAATTAGTGGAACAAATTATTCATTGTGTTAATGCTAGCAGTGTGAATGTGTTTAAAAATAAAATTGACAAATATCTCAGGAGGGCGGGTTACACGTAGATGAAAAAAAAATGTTGGACTCTGGATTAGCTAATGGCTTCCTTGTCCGCTTGCAATATGGGCCTTTTGCCTTGGCTCATGGCAATCTTGTTAAATCTGGCCATAGGTGTCACCGGGACACCTGGTAATATGTGCACTTATTCTAATCACTATCTTGTTTCCATGATGGACCATAACAATTGTGTTCATAGATATGGTAACAAGAAACCAAAAACAATTGTTAAATTGTATTTCTGGAATTGTGTTGAATACTTGGTAGATATCGACGGGCTGGCCAACATTATAAAATAGCATGGCATAGGATTCTTATATATAGTGTCAGATATATATCATCACATTTGCTTAGGATATGCGTTGGATTTTCCGATATATCATCATATGTATAGGATTGTCAGGAAACATATCTATGCGATGTAAGGTGTATTTCACCCTCTAAATGCATAGTCTACACAAATATGTGTAGAGTTGGCAAAATTGCATGTGTTTATAAACAAGTTTTCATTACGCAATCTTCAGAAAACTAGACTGTGTAGTAACAGACCTATGACAGAACGAGTAAGACTGTGTGACGTTGTGACAGGCCGCAGGTCGTAAATGAACGGCTGCTGTGTCACGCGATCACTGGGCGGGCAGGCGGCAAGGAACTCATCATGAAAGTGAACATCAACTGTCAATTCATTGCTCCCCTGCTGGAGTTCTCCACCCGTACCATGTCATTCTCCATTGACAAGGTATGTCGCATCAATGCTCTGCAATCTACTGACAATGTATATCCGCCATTTTGTAGGACAGTTATTATTATTATGACTATAACTAATAATTATAATTTCCATATACAAACATAAACAGCCAATTTAATGTATGTGCGTGCATGCATGCGTGTGTGTGTGTGTGCATGCATGTGTACTTGTGTGTGTACCTGTGTGTATATGAGTTTATATTTATGTGTGTGCATGCATGTGTGCATGCATCCATGCTGTATATATAATATATATAAATATATATATATATATATATATAATTACCATCATAGTAATTTTACTTATTATATTTATTAAAACTCTGCTAGTTATAATTATTTAATAATGCACATGAGTGTGTTAAATATTTACTATTACATGTACATGCAATTATTATCATATGACTAAACTTTGTTTTGTATGAAATGTGATAGTATGAGTGATTACCGGTACACTGTACCCTGTTCTGTCCTTGCTGATCACAGAAGCCACATGATGAACTGACTGTGCAGTCCAAGGAGCTGGAAGTGACCAATGTGTCCAGTCTGCCGCTGACCATTGTACTCAACATAGACTACCCATTCGATGCCTCCTTTGCACCAGACAACCTGGCCAAGGTAGAGATTGCTTGTGCCATGACAATCTTTTGCTCATTCATTCACTTTCATTAATTAATAACTGTCATAGGAGCACATTATTTACTCTAGTTCAAGACTAAGGGTCTTTTGTTTCAGTTATTTTTGTAAATGACAAATACAATTAAAGCAAGATTTCTACAGATCCATATCTTGAAAGCATATTTATATATATGTATATATATATTTTTAATGTATCGAATAACATTTTTATGGGTTACTTAAAGGCATAAGCATCTGAATTAAAGACAAAAAGCTTTGCATATATATATATATATATATATATATATATATATATATATATATATATATATATATATATATATATATTTATGCGGGACAAAGCTACCTACAAAAGAGTTAATGACATGGAAACCGTGGCTCGTTTGCTGAAGACAACAAAGTCAAATGTATGTTTGTATACGAGCTTTATAATAAGCCAAATAGTAAAATGCAATACAATAATATGTATACATCATAAATACATTATTTATACAATGAAAACAGTTGTGACCTAGTTTATATCCTCAGCTTACAAAATATCAGCAAAGGTGGGGGAACCAACCACCAAAGGTGGGGGAACCCACCACCGAACATATATCACACAAAGTTAGTAAACCGACCCAACCAAAAATCAAACAAACACTGGTGTAGATGGGGTAGGAGGGTGGGTAAAACCATTAAAAAATATCGAGAGCAACAAATATTTTACCTTCGTAAACTTTGGCCAATATCGAAAGAGAGGCTAATTATTATGCGTGCATTTTGATTGTAAGAAATTGTCACATGGTGAGGTCGGCTTACCGTACAATCAAAATATAAGCTGCAGCATTGCCCACATAAATATCATTTGAGTTTTCAATTCAAATGATGGTTTTATGCGGGACAAAGCTACCTACAAAAGAGTTAATGACATGGAAACCGTGGCTCGTTTGCTGAAGACAACAAAGTCAAATGTATGTTTGTATACGAGCTTTATAATAAGCCAAATAGTAAAATGCAATACAATAATATGTATACATCATAAATACATTATTTATACAATGAAAACAGTTGAGACCTAGTTTATATCCTCAGCTTACAAAATATCAGCAAAGGTGGGGGAACCAACCACACAAGGCTAATCTGTAATGCACGATTGCAGAATGGCTCCCCCACCCCATATATATATATATATATATATACATATACATACATACACATACACACATATATATATATATATATATATATATATATATATATATATATATATATATATATATATATCTGTGTGTGTGTCTGTCTGTCTCTCTGTCTGTCCTGTCTCTCTGTCTGTCTGTCTATGTCTGTCTCTCTGTCTGTCTGTGTGTGTGTGTGTGTCTGTCTGTATTTCATTGTTGCATATTTTATATTCTGATTCAACATCAAGCAACATTATGACAGCACAATTGCAATAATAAATGTTTAACACGAATACTTATTACTATGTGTGGCCTGCCTTGAGCCATGCATGACCAGCAAGAGATATAAATATAAAACAAAAGGAAGTGTCAGAAACAGAAGGAAACTGACTTGACATTGTCTACAGAACTTGTAAAAATTTTACTGACAGTTTTCTGATATATGGTTTCATCTTGTAGCTTGGAATTTAAACGGTATCTAAAAAATACTGCTGTTTTACTGGGGTTGTTGCAGCATATTGGAGTTGTTGCATGCAGGTTAAACCAAATTCTCCTGCTCACTGAAAACTTTAGCCTCAATGTAGCCAATGATAGTAATAATGTATGGTCTTTAATGGCAGAGTATCTGTACTGGTGGCCTTTACTGCATTATAAGAGCAAGTTTGGTAGCGGCTAATGCAGCGCTCATATGAGTTTTTGTAGATTGAGACCATTGGCTCATTACACTGTTGTTTTCATCTGTATTATGTTCTACTTAAACTAAAGCACAACAGAAATCATCAATATGCCTGATACTGAAACGTATGGCTTCTAAAAGGTTTGCTGGAAAAATATCACAATTTAAAAAAAATCAAGACATTTGTTTGACATCCTGTGAACCTGCTTAAGCCCACCCTGTTATACAGCATGCGCACAACTTTGAATGTGAGATACACTAACGTGTGCATTGGTTCAGGAACTATGTCTCGGAGTAGGGGAGAGCAAGGTCGTCCAAGTGACCTTTGACCCTGCCTACCGTCCAGATGCCCACAGTCGTATCATCGACACCAAGTTGACCATCTCCTACCGAGAACATCCTCACATGGTGAGTGTTGGATTATCAAAGATTGCCATTCTGAGAAATAGAGGAATCTTGGTCACAGTGATCACCTACCAGATATTTCAAGTTTTGGGAGTTTTCCTTTAGTTTCTGTTTCAACAAATGTGTGGTTTAGTGTTGGTGAAATCAAAAACCAGTAAGACTTCGGGAAAAAATGGGTCCACCTCTGTATACTATGACTTCAGGCTACAGTATATACAGGCTGCGCATATTAAACTATTAACATACTACAGATTTAAATATCACTGAACCTGATTCATGATGGGCTAAATGAGTTGAGGAGGGAGCTTTAAGTGATTTGTGATGGGCTAAATGAGTTGAGGAAGGAGCTTTAAGTGATTCGTGATGGGCTAAATCAGTTGAGGAGGGAGCTAGTGATTAGAAAATATTGGTGGGGGTAGGTCACACTGGATTTCACTGATACTGTGTGAATTGTCATTGCTAGCCAATATAATAGTACAGTTAGTAATCGTATGCAGTAACTTATAGGAAAATGAACTGATATGGTGATTAATGTTGTCATTGTCATGTCAGCTGTCATGGTATGTCAGTGAATTGTTTGCACTGTATGTCAATACCGTTTTGGGGATGGCATGTTGGCACGAACTTTGATTAGGTGCTAGTGAATGTAAAAGTGAAATTGGTTGTTGATATGTTGGTTAATAAATTGTCATTAATTTGGCCTGTTTAACTCTACACTGGATTTGTTGTTGTTGTTGTTGTTGTTTTGCATAGATGATTACATTTACTGTTTCTTGTTGTTGTTTCTTGTTGTTGTTGTTTTGCATAGATGATTACATTTACTGTTTCTTTGCCAGGATGTGGTCACACTGCGAGGGGAGGTTCACTTCCCTAACATTGAGTTTGAGAAGTCGAGCGTTGACTTCGGCTGCATCCTCAATGATACTGAGGTGACGCGCTACATCAACATCACCAACTGCAGTCCGATGGATGTCAAGTACCACTGGTCATTCCTCATTGATGATGACGCAGTGACCGTCTTCCAGAAGCCAGAATTGCCCGGCCACCTCCATCATCTGGTCACTGATGAGATGATGGACAATGCGGCATTGGCTGCTGACGTGGAGGAAACCATCCAAGCTGACTTGGATGCGGAGGTCGCTCTCCCTCCTGGATGGTCCCCTAGCAGCATCCATAAGGTGTGTTCATCATTTCTCTGTGTCTCTCTGTCTCCTTCTGTCCCTCATTTCTTTTGTCTATCTACACGAATTGTGTCACATGATGTCAGCCAACCCGATCATTGCGCTCTAGTGAAATCAATCTGCTTCATGACCCACGAACCAGGCCAAATTGAGGTGACCGGTCGTTTGGTGTTGCAGTCCCAACATTGTGGAACTCGCTGCTACCGCAGTTGACATCAACACCAACAACATATGTTATTTTAAAGCACATCTTAAGACTGTTTTCAAGTACATTTTGTATAGCATCATATTTGTTTTTAAAAACACTTTTTAAGACTTGTGTGTTTTTTCGAACATTATGTTTAGCGTCATGAGCAATGACTGTTGGAATGGTGCATTATAAATTTTACGATTTGATTTGATTTGAGTCTGTGTTCAGTGAGTGAGTCCGTTAATCCACATCTGTGTTTGTTTCACTTTGTACACAGTTGTTTTTTTATTCCATACATATACAGCTGTATGGGGTCTGGACACTCAAGCAAGATACAGTACACATATCCAAACATTACATATAAACTGTTGTGTTTCTGTGTGTGGGAGTGGGAGAGCCGTAAATAACCCATTCTGAATTGTTCAGATGTTGAATGTTTTATTCTGTGCAGAAGAAGATCGTTCATCTGGCAACAGAAAATGGCGACGATGATGACGAGGAAGAAAAGAAGGATCAGGAGAAAGCTGTGGATGAATCTGAGGACGGGGAAGGCCATAGGGTGGAGGAGTACAAGGAAGAGAAGGCAGACGATAAAGTGGAGTCTGTGGATACTGGAACAGAGACAGGGAAACTGGTACAGTCACGTTACATTTACAGTGTTATGGCCTTACGATGCAGGACACGTGGACTTATGAACGTAGATGTCAACATTACCACTTTCAGGAAATGCTGTTTTTTCCCTGGTCCCGCAAAATACCAATCTATTTGTTGTACATGAGACCATTCGAATCACATATTATTTCTTTGGTCTCAAGTGATTTCCCATTTTCTCCCGTATGCGTTCATCATGAACGAGAATGGCGCATCAAAATGGCAACACGGAAATAACACATTAAAAACAAACGAAAAACTTTGAAAAATGACGACGGTTGAATGGAGGAGGAGGAGGTTTCCTGCTTTCATGAGCACTTCGCACTTTTCCATGAGCAAATGTTGACACTCATCACCCATGCACATCACAGATGTTGACACTCATCACCCATGCACATCACAGATGTTGACACTCATCACCCATGCACATCACAGATGTTGATACCCATCACCCATGCACATCACTGATGTTGACACCCATCACCCATGCACATCACATATGTTGACACCCATCACCCATGCACATCACAGATGTTGACACCCATCACCCATGCACATCACAGATTTGAACATCAATGAACCTAAATCAATTGAGGAGGGAATTTTAAATGAAGAGATAGTGTATGTGTTCACTACTGCAATCATTCATGCTGTCATCTCCAGGAGGTCCATCCCATGTCTGGAGTGTCAGTGAGTGGAGCGGGAAGCACTGTCGGAACACCAGAAGCCATGGATGATGACGAAGACAACCAGGAGAAGTCTGGAGGAGTTGACCTGACTTCCCCCATTGAAGAGCTGGAGCTTCCAACAACAGTTTCCCGTGCGGCACATATTCCGTCCCCTGACATGAATCCAGTGCTTGCTGCCTTGCTACAAAAGGACACGGAGAGGTTGCCCCTCGGGGTAGAGGAGGTAGGACGGATTGACAGAGACATCTCTGATGACATCTATCTGTAACCTAATGGTCATGTGAGAATCACATTGTTTTTGTGCAACTTCATCATGTGCAAAATTGTTTGGCAAGGGTAGTTACCCGGTCTCCTGATTTCTCTCACTCAGTACCATGCACTTCTTAAATCATTGCATTGGCTCCCTGTTCGATATCGCATTATTTTGAAGATCTGCACAGTTACCTATCAAGCACTTTCATCCAAACAACCAGCATATTTACATTCACTGCTCACTCCTGCAAGACAGCCCAAACAGCTTCAATCATCTAATTCTAATCTACTTTTTGTTCCCTGTGTTAAGACAAATGTCGGAACTATAGCTTTTTCAGTTGCTGCACCAACTCTGTGAAACTCACTCCCTGTTAGTGTTAAGTCTGTGGGAAATATAACAACATTTCGTTGTAAGCTAAAAACCCACCTGTTTAAACTTGCTTATCCTCCATAGCTCCCCCAGCATACCAATCCAACTGTTTACAACTGGAATTGCTTATCGATTAGAAACTGCTTAACCCCTTTTGTTTTGGTGTGCTGCCGAGCGTGGTTCTCCCAAGGATTTTAGCACAATACAAGTATTTTGTATTGTATGAAGTCAGAACATTTTCTAAAAGTCCAATTGGACTGGGAATGTTTCAGAAGGCTAACAAGTCTTCTATTGCATTCTGTGGTTAGTATGAATACACTCTACAGTTGCAACCAGTCCTTCGCCTTTGACCACTGTGTCTTGTCCTCAGCCACCCTTTGGGTTTTCTTCATCCATCTCATGATCCTATTTTTACTTCTACATTTCGTGATTAGAAACATTTTCTCTCGTACTTTTCAAGGAATGACATGTTTCATAATTGCTACATAAACAACATAGTGTAGCAAATAACTAAACTGTAATAGTAAGACAAAGAATATTTCATATAATATCAATGCGCTACTTGACAGATATTTGACATCCTGCCATTGTATGGTGAGCTGAAGCCCGGCGACACAGAGCAGGTGACCTTGACCTTCTATGGTCACTCAAACATCAGCAGCAAGGTGAAGGCCATCTGCAAGGTCGAAGGTGGGCCTTCATATGAGTTCTACCTGAAGGGCCAGGCTTCATTTGTCGACTACAAGTTTGACACACTTGAAATTGACTGTGAAAAAATTGTGAGTATGTCTTATGGATTTTCTTAAATTGGTCTTGCTGGCATAGGTGATGATCCTTATGCTTTTGTGTATTTTGAAGAAGGGATGCAGCCTACATCTGTCAAATGGCATGCAAATAACAGATCATTAATTCAAAGCACATCCACATGTTGCGAATATTTGAGCAAACCAGCAGTTGTAGATAATGATACGGGTTCATTTGCAATCTTATGTTTTTGTATTACCAGTCTTACAAGTGTGCACCACTTTCGGTTGGCAGTTTGATATGTGTTATACATGTCACATACAAATACTTTTAGTTTGTGTGTACAAGGTGACTGAAACTAGTTTGATGTATTGCTTTGTGTTTGCAGATGTACGACCAAGTAGACGAGAGGGAGATTACCCTCTTCAACACAGGACAAGTGGGCTTTGCATTCACTGCCTTTGGAATGGACCCTGGGATGTCATCTCACCCCAAACCTGGAGTACCTGTTCTCATCCCACACACAGTGAGTGGCACACTATTAAAGCTATGGTTTGCCAGAACAACTGGGTCACAATATTCCAAAGCTAACCAACTGTCTGTCTGCGGCTGATGTCTGTCTCAAAAGACAGTGTCTTCTACTGGTCCTTGTTCGTGGAACCGTAAGCACTGTAGTCGCACTTTTGTAAAATGTTTGTCAATGTCACGGCCAGTGTGAAGCATGGCCCGCTCGCCAGTCCATCCATGTTAAGGTGGGATATTAATTGATTTCAGGTCTCGATTAAATGTTCCATGTCATCATTTAAGTAATGTTTCTCATTGTATTTCTTAATTGCACCTTTTAATCTTGTTTCTTTACTACAGGGTTTCATCGAGGCGAGCTGTCAGACGACGTTGACCATTCGCTTCCTGCCTGGGGTGCCGGACGTGTTCCGCAAGACGTTCTCCATCCAAGTGGCACACTTTGAACCCGATATTGTCACAGTGAATGGGGAAGGTGTCTTCCCACGTATCTCCCTTGATCTTCCCCGTCTTGTCACGGAGGAGTATGACGACTTACTGAAGAGTGCCCGGGAAAATGTTGCCCTCAAGTCCAAGACATCATCGGAGGAGATTCTACTGGTCCACACCAATGGTGGTCAGGCATCACCAACAAAGGATGGGGATGCTGCAGCAGCCATTGAGACTCCGACCAACCAGGTATATGATCACATAGGTGCAGTAATGCAGTGGTTAGCTCATCCGCTTTACGTGCCAGAGTTCTGGGTTAAAGGACCAGGCACGGTATGTTTGGCGTAAAAACCAGGCTCTAAATATTGGGTGACTCAGTGGATCACGTTATGTAGGTTCCGTCTCGTTAAATGGGAATGTAAAAGAACACTGAGTATGACATGCACCCTGGCAGTGACCACCTTTAATGCCAGCAAATTTAATCTGAGAAAAAGTTTTAAGTGTTGCATATCTGCAGATAATTATTTAATAATATAATTACCAATGCATAAATGCTGTTACTAGCATATATGCGCTTCATTAAATTGCTTGACAGTTAACATTCTTTAAAGTTGAATTTTTTTACAGGACTTATGAATGCCATAAGTCGAAAATGTGAATATTCCTTAAAATACATGCTTTATGATGATGGAACAGTACTGTTAATGAATAGAGATAGCATCATCTTAGTATAAAGAGAAATTTGCCTAAGTATTGAGTTTTAATGTGTGCAAATAAAAGAAAACAAAAGACATCGAAATGTGAACGTCACAGGATCCATCAGACTTGGATGTTCAAATGGAGGCGGAGCGAGTCGTTGTGTCAGAATTTGCAAAAGAAATGCATGCATTGATGGATGAGGTTGACATCTTGTCCCTGGTGCCTGATACAGCCGGCATCTCGCCGTATCCCACCGTCTCATCCGACTTGAGGAAACAAAAGATGAAGCAAGGCAAACTCAGGTGATTGCAAATGCATTTGTGCCAGCTCACTCACTCACTCTTCACTCACTCACTCACTCACTCACTCACTCACTCACTCACTCACTCAGTCACTCACTCACTCACTCACTCACTCACTCACTCACTCATTCTTCCCTTGGACTATTGATAAATGTGAAGGCTGGTCTGCCTTGGCATGTTCTTTCATGTGCTGGTGACCACAGCATTGTCCTTGATGCCATTTCATCATTGCAGCTGTTGCAAATCTAAGCCTCCTTTTCATAGCTACATCTTTATCATAGCAGTGTATGCAGTGACGCTATTTATCATATTCATACATGTGTATTCCAGCTAGCATGTTGCTGTCAACACTAGATAGGTTTGAGTTTTCATGAAATGATTTTAAAACAAGGCAAGTAAAAAAATTAATTGAGGAATCGTAAGTAAGAGCGTTATGGTGATTTTGTGAAATCTGTGACTTTATCTCATGTGTTTGTTTAACCGCAGAGCACAACTGCCAGAGTATGTGCTCAACTTTGGTCATGTGATCTTGGGCACTGTACGGACACACATAGTGCGAGCAACCAACACGGGCTGGTTCCCATCATCATTCTCGGTCGAACGAGGGTACCTCAATAAACAAGGCTTCAACATTGAGTTGAATCGCATCAAGCAACTGCCTGGGGCCCCTGATCACCAGACGGTCGATTTTATTGTCAGCTTTGATCCACGTGGAGCCAATCTGGGGCTAGGGCTGATTGAGACGAAAGTGCCAATAAATGTGAGTATTTTTGCCGGATACCGAGCATTCCTATGTGTTTCTATATTTTCTCAGTTTTAACTGCAATTCCTATATTTAAAAAAATTCCTATATTTTCCTAGTAATTGTGGAAATTTTGAGGTTTCTTGCAATTGGTCACTATAAAATTATTTTTGCAGTAAAAATCTACATGTTGATGACCACCGATGGATGGGGATCTAATTGTGGTGTGAGTCGCACTATACTATAATGAGATCACCGAATTCGGTGAATTTCCTGACGTAATGTTGAAAGCCGGCAGTTGTTGATTAACGTTAACGCAAATCAGTAGATGGCACCACCTTACAACAACTAAGTTGGAGGGCCAATAACCCAGTGCTCACCCAATTCAGTTCATATTACGGAAACTGAAAGTGAAACTGGCTTGTTTGAATATACCTTAATTATATGCCACTGTTGCTTGTGTAGATCTACAATGGACCACAAGTTTGCATCTGTATGAAGGCGAACGTGACGATGCCTGACATGAGCATCTCAACGGATGTCCTTGAGTTCGAGGAGGTCAAATGTGGCGAATGCAAGGTCATCACCATCCAACTACACAACCACATGGAAGTTCGCTGTGAGTGGACTGCTACTGCAGTGCCCCCTAAGGATAAGCGAACGGTAACTATCCATTCCTCATTTACAGCATATGCACTTGAATAGAATCTTTTTAACACAACTATTAAAGTTAGCTCACTTCATCGTTTCAGCAACCATTGGTTGCCTTTCATTGGTTGCCTTTTTAAGGAACTGAATTCTGGGGCTTAGTTCTTCTTCTGCTCACTGGATGGTATAGCAAGCAGACTGTGCCAGATGGTTACTGAAATGTGAGCTAGGGTTTAGCATTAATTGATTCTCCCACCATGATGGACATTTTCCCCAAAATCACATGCACTGTTTTTATTTCCTTTCACCAATATATTAAACATTATATTCTTGTCTGCTACACAAGTTGGTCATCTTCAGTTGGCCTAGGGGTCACCACATGAGCAAGGCTTTAACTGACAGCGATATAGTCCATCTAATTGTTTGTAGTTTAGCAGTGTGGTCTATTAAATGCTGTAAATATACAGCATGCG
This sequence comes from Lamellibrachia columna, assembly GCA_963662155.1. NCBI lineage: Eukaryota > Metazoa > Annelida > Polychaeta > Sabellida > Siboglinidae > Lamellibrachia > Lamellibrachia columna. Next base: position 22,899,809 of record OY759267.1, read on the forward strand.
CACATTACATAATCACTCCATTGTGGTGGACTTCTCAAAATGCATACCAAACAAATTGTACGAAACATCACAATCTCTATTCAGAGCATAATTTCTTTAAATTCTGTAAATGGTTGCTGACAAAATAAATCCATTATCTTTTCCAGCTAAAAGGGAAGGTGAGAAATAGTAGTATAAGTTGTTGTGTTGTTGACCAGAAAGTTGCAACAGTTGTTCGCTGTTGATGTGATGTAGTAACATAATAACTGATTGTTGTATATTAATATTGTATATTGTTTTCCCAAAGACACTCTAACGCGCCTAAGTGGCACCACATGGCAATTCTGTTCTGTTTTATGATGTTTTATGATGCATATCAGATGTTTCACAAACATGTCTAATAAAAACTTGACTTCCGGCTACTTGGACTTGGTGCAGCGACTTGAATTTGGTGTAGATCATTTACAGAAATACGCGGTATATCAAATAGAATAAGTATTACTATTGCATATATATTATACACAAACGTATTGTAGACATATATTAGGAAACAGGTTTTGTTAATTATTAGTCAGAGGGAGTATTTTAGAGTAAGTTAGTTTCGGATTCTGTCAGGGAATTCAGCGAGCGTTAATAGGGTTGTTTACCATTCGTAAATTGAGATAGCATAGTGAATAGTCAGTAACATTGGAATATTGGTTAGAATAAGTATTAGTATTATACATATATTGTTCACCAACTTCTTGTTGACATATATTAAGAAACCGTTTTTGTTAACAGAGGTAGTATTTTTTCCCGGATTCAAACTCAACGAGTGATAAAAGGGAGTTTGTTTACAGGTCGTGAATTCAACCCGTGCATCGAGCTATCGTTTACATTGGCTAATATATATATAAGATAAAGTGATTTATTTACTTAAATTACATATATAAGGTAATATCTGACATAGTGGTAGTAAACGTTTTCGGTAAAAAGGAATTAACAGAAGGATTTTAGCGTAAATTAGTACACACTGACTTCGTTGTTTTGTTACACAGTGTTCTCCGTATTCGCTAAGTGGCAGGTTTTTTTTTTCTCATGCGAGGTTAATAGAAGACACAGTTAGCAAGTATATTAGCCTAAAGTGTTCTTTTGATCACAAAAACAGCCTTATTCAAGGCTAACATAGCAAACTAATTAAAACTAAATTGTATGATGGCGCCATGCAAACGGCAGTTAAAGGCCACAAGGCACTTAATTTGTGGCAGTTGCAGTAACTGGGTGGACTTCGTCAAGTCTGGGTGCGAGAAGTCCTGGGCTGAGGTCCAGGCAGATAGTTTTAGTTTTGAGTGTAGGGGATGTACGAAGATGAAGGAACTAGAGGTGGAGTTGGAAGAGCTGAGGCTGCTCGTTGTGGCAATGGTGGGAAGGGAACAGGGAGGTTGTGCCAGTAGTTCCGGTGGGAGAACAGTAGATGATAAAGTGGGGAAAGACACAAGAGATGCTAGGGAGAGCTCACCACAGCCTGGGAGGAAGCTGAGAGGAGGGAAGGTGACAGGTCGTAGGGAGACAGGACGTAAGGAGACGGGAAGGAAAGGAACGGGAGGGAAGACAACCGGAGTGAAGGAGAGGGTAGTAGGGGAGACAGGAGGGAAGGAGAAGGGAGTGGGGGAGATGGGAGGGAAAACAACCGGAGTGAAGGAGAGGGGAGTGGGAGAGACAAGAGCAAAGGAGTGGGAAGTGGGGGAGACAGGAGGGAAGGAGACAGGAGGGAAGGGGTCAGGACAGAATGTGATGGAGGGGATCGAACGGAAGAGTTATTCTGCAGCAGTGATAGAGGGGGTGAGGAAGAGAGCAAGGGTGTTTGTGGGGGATTCGATAGTTAGGAAGACCGACAGAGTCTTAAACAAGGGAGATGATGTGGTGGTCTGCTTGCCTGGAGCCAAAATAGAGGCGATAACTGAGAGGGTAAAAAACATCGTAGGCTCGGGTAAGGGTGGATCTGTTTTAGTACACGTAGGGACAAATAACGTAGAGAGGGAGGGTACAACTGCCATAGTTAGGAAATATAGGCAGTTGGTCAGAACACTAAAGCAGACGCGGGTTGAGCAGGTAATACTGTCAGGGATTTTACCTGTAATGGGCAGGAGGGGTCACAAATATCCAAATTGTCGGGGGATGGCAATTAACATGTTAGTCCAGAAGCTATATAGGGAAGAGGAAGTTGGATTTGTGGATTTATGGGGAAGTTTTGTTGGGAGGGCTGATATGTACATGAAGGATGGGCTTCATTTAAGTGGAAAGGGGGCGGCAGTATTTGCGGACAAACTTTCAGCAGCAGTAGATAGTGACTTGGGTACAATGACAAATATTTTTGGAAGTAAACATTCTTTAAACTAGAAGTGCAGGGGGGTTACCTAGAGGTGTCTTAAGCAGAACAAGAGGCCATTAGCACAGATAAACCAATATCAAATCATCCGAAAAACATCTCTGAAAAAGGTTATAGATGCGTATGTTTAAATGCAAGGAGCATAGTAAATAAGAAAAACGAATTAAACATTATGGTAGAAGATATTGACCCTCACATAATTGGTATAACTGAATCATGGGCCAACATAGATATAACAGATGCTGAATTAGGACTGACAGGATATGTAATGTTTAGGAAAGATCGAATAGGAAGAAGGGGCGGGGGAGTTATTTTATATGTTAAAGAATCTATTCAGGCTTATGAAATAAAACTAGAAAGGGAAGCAGATTGCGATGAAGCTGTTTGGTGCAAAATTGTTTCAGGAAATTCAAAATTAACTGTTGGATTAGTTTACCGAAGTCCAAACATAAACGAAGAGGACAACACAAAAATAAAAAACGCTATAAAGGAAGTTAGTAAAGGGGAATGTATCATAATGGGAGATTTTAACCATGGACACATACAATGGAATTCTCTAGAGAGTACAGGGATTGAGGACCAACAATTTCTATTTTTAATCCAGGATAGCTTTCTTACTCAGCACGTACTAGAACCAACCAGGGGAGAAAATGTATTAGATATAGTTCTGTCATCACAAAAAGAATTAGTGGACAATGTAAAAATATTTGAACCATTGGGTAATAGTGATCATAATCAAATACATTTTGACATCAATGTAAAATCAGAAAGTAAAAATAAGAAAACGTACAAGAGAAACTTCCACAAAGGTAACTACAAAGATATGAGAAAATACTTAGCAAAGCTAGATTGGAATAACATGCTGATGAATAAGACCGCAATTGAATGTTGGAATATTCTAAAATATGAAATTGAGAGTATCATCGATCAATTTGTTCCCTTCCAAAAACAAGGAAAACGGTGTAGAAAGAAACACTTGTCAAAAGAGGCTATTAGAAAAATAATGCTAAAACAAACTATGTGGAGGGTTTATAGGCGTACCAGAAAGGAAGAAGACTATGCAAAATACAAAGACGCACTTAATGCAGCTACAACTGAAATCAGACAATCTAAAAGAAGCTATGAGCAAAAACTAGCATGTAACATAAAAAATGACAGCAAGAGTTTTTATGCATATGTCAGGAGTAAACAAAACGTACAAGACAAGGTTGGACCTCTAGAAGACAGTGCTGGAAATATAATATCACAGGGGTTTTTAATGGCGGAAGACCTAAATGGTTACTTCAGTTCAGTGTTTACCAAAGAAGATATTAGTTCATTACCAGTTGCTGATGCTAAATTTCAGGGGGCTAAATCTGACTATTTAGGTCCGTTAGTTGTAACTCCAGAATTGGTAGCTAAGAAAATAAAGGCAATGAAGGATAACAAATCACCGGGAGTGGATGGGATTCCTCCAAAATTACTAATGGAAACAGTAGAACAAATCAGTATACCACTTGCAAGAGTATTCAACTTGTCATTAAAAGAGGGAGTTGTTCCGTTTGAATGGAAAGAAGCAAACATCATACCATTATTTAAAAAGGGTTCGAGAAATAAGTCAGAGAATTACAGACCAGTGAGTTTAACGTCAGTGATTTGTAAATTATTAGAAAGGTTAATTAAAGACCATATGGTGGACTTCCTCGTTAAATTATTAAATTCATCTCAACATGGATTCATTAAAGCGAGGTCATGCTTAACAAATATGTTGTGTTTTTTGGAAGAAATCACTAAGTGGATAGACATGGGATCGCCAGTAGATATTATCTACTTAGATTTTCAGAAAGCTTTTGACAAAGTGCCACATCAAAGATTACTACTTAAATTAAAAGCCCATGGTATTGGGGATAGCATAACTGACTGGATAGAACAATGGCTGACTGACAGAAGACAACGAGTTGTAGTAGATGGAGAAGTTTCAACTTGGAAATCGGTTTTGAGTGGGGTACCTCAAGGATCAGTATTAGGACCTATATTATTCTTAATTTATATCAATGACTTGGACAACAGTATAACAAGTAACGTACTGAAATTTGTGGACGACACAAAACTGTTTAGAAAAGTTAATACTGATGGTGATAAACAACATTTACAAAACGATCTAGACAGATTAGTGAAATGGTCTGAGAAATGGCAGATGTTGTTAAATTTTGGGAAATGTAAATGCCTACATACAGGAATGGGTATGAAAATAATGATAGAAATATGGTTTTCTCACTCAAGAAGGATAGCAGAACTAGAGGACATGAGGTAAAATTAGTAAAGGATCAATGTAGATTGGACATCAGGAAGCACTCGTTCTCACAGAGGACAATAAATGAATGGAACAAATTGTCTACAGATTGTGTAACTGCTAGCAGCGTGAATATGTTTAAAAACAAGGTAGACACATATCTCAGGAGGGCGGGTTATAAGTAGATGAACATTGTTGGACTCTCGATAAGCCAATGGCTTCCTTGTCCACTTGCCATCTGGGCCTTTGGCTTGGATGGCAACTCTTGTTAAATCTCTTGTTAAAACCCCACACTACCCAAATCAACCATTATTTCTACCAATGTGAGATTATATCTTAAAATATCCCAGTTACAATTGAGTACTTTACAAGGCTGTTAAACAGGTTTATTTCTTGCTTTTTATACGGAGGTGTATTGGAGTTTGTAATTTGATTCATTAGGTACCACATCAGTAAAATATATCAGACTAAAAGATTATAAAACTGAAGAAATGCTATTTCATAGAAATAAATTATGTGAACATAATAAAATTTACTACTTTCTTGACATGATGTAATAAAAGGAGACATTCCTCTTATAATTGGCTTTGTATGTAGAAATGTAATTAAGATTTCTAATATTCTGGCAGTGATCTAGTTAACCATTCCCTTCCATGCATACACATTTCCATTATTTCTGGCTGCTGGATGTTGCAGGGAATTGCTGAGGTATTTAAGATATGTGGTTGTCTTTGTTGTTCTGCAAGTCACAATACCTGTACAGTTATTATAGATCTTTGAGTGTATAGTGCATTGTTGTCTTTGTTGTTCTGCAAGTCACAATACCTGTACAGTTATTATAGATCTTTGAGTGTATAGTGCATTGTTGTCTTTTGTTTTGAATTATATGGTTAATGTACTAAGTAAGTGTGTCATTTTAGAAGTGGAAAACACAGTTGAATTTACTGTATCAAACTCTTTTACTCTAGTATAATAAGCTGTAAGCTTCAATAGTTGTTTCACTTCAAGTACAACATTTCATGGACTATATTTAGACTATGCAAAATGTGCTGTGAAAATATTGTTAATTTATTATATTTTTCACATTTGTTACATGGGATATTTCATCATATGAATTACATAATATATGTAACAATTGATAATAATAATAATAAGCTTATTTTTAATTTTAATCAGAGGTTGAATATAACATGTAAATACATGTATATTAATATATATATATATATATATATATATATATATTAATATATATATATATATATATATATATATATATATATATATATATACATATACATATACATATACATATACATATACATATACATATACATATATATATATATATATATATATACATATATATATATATATACATATATATACATATATATATATACATACATGTATATATAAAACATGTTTTATATATACATGTATGTATATATATATGTATATATATATATGTGTATATATATATATATATATATATATATATTAATATGCATGTATATATATATATATATATATATATATATATATATATATATATATATATATATATATATATATATATATATATATATATATATATATATATATACACATATATATATACATACATGCATATATAAAACATCAAATACAAGAAATATTATAATATAATAGAGAATATATAAATTAAAATATACTATTATGTTCTGAAACACATGACTATGAGGCAACATGTAATAGAGTTGAGTAAATGTCAACTTGCTTGCTATGACAGCAGGCAGAGAAACACATCCCTATGCACTTGAGACGCAAGGGATGGTGGTGGAATGTCTGTATTCTTTGCATTACATGTTCATGACGACTTCTTGATGTATATATGTTATCGTCATGCTTGTAGGAATGTGGGCTCTGAGAAACTTGCCGGACGGGGCTGTACATGTGTTCAGTTCCTGTCGGGTTTGCTTAGAGGAGCTCACATTCCTGTTAATGTTCTTCCCAAAGTGGCTGCGTGATAAGCAGTCCACTTTGCAATAAAAAACGTCATTTATTTGGCCTGTTTCAATTCTCTCCTACATCGGACTTGTGTTGGTTATTGCATAAATGTCAACTTGCTTGCTATGACAGCAGGCAGAGAAACACATCCCTATGCACTTGAGACGCAAGGGAAAGAGCCAGAAACTGAAGCCAAAGACATTTGAGACAATGCCTTCATATGGCTTCCTTCTGCCCGGCCAGAGACATAACATTCAAATAAAGTTCATGCCAGCAGAGGAGGTATGTTCAGTTGTCATTTTGTTTTATCCTTAACAAATGTATATAGGCATGCATGTGAAAAAAGAAGCTGGCATCCACGTACATCTTAAATCTTTACAAACACCTGTATATGTGTTTGTGTGTGAACAGTCGTGTGTGCATTCAGTCATCTGTGCGTGTTCTGGTTGCCTTATGAAAATATACCATCATATTCCATGGCAAAATACCATAGTGTTTTGAAACAGGGAATCCATGGAAAAATACCATGGTGTTTTTGCAACAGGTAAACCATGGTATGCCATACACAATATATGAAAAAGCATGGTCTACTACAGTTTACCATGTAATGTCATGATATACCATGGTATGCCATGTAATGCCATGTAATACGATGGTATACCATGGTGTACCATGTAATTCCATGGTATATTTTCATAAGGGTTGGATGGTGGTTGAATGTTTCTTCTCACATATTATGAAATGAGAATAAATTTAGGGCAGTGCAAATTGCATACATAGCAGCCTCAAGTCATGTCTTCAGCTTGCATGTGTTGAAAACTGCTTACTCTTGCAGAGATTCTACGAGCAGTTGGTTAATTTTCGTCTTGGCCAGAGCAGTCATCGCATCACGCTGCTGTGCCGTGGTCAAGGCCTTGAGCCTCACATTGATTTTGAGCGCAACCTCATCGAGTTCGGCCCGGTGCTGCCACACAGTGTTGGGGATGAGCAGGAGGTGGTTGTGCGAAACAACTGCTCGTTCCCCATTGAGATCTATAATCTTGAGTTCGACAAGAGCTACCTAGAGGAGGAGAAGGTTAGTCGTGGTGCTGCTCAGATCATCCATCTCACAACGCAACAACAACCTGACAAATGTTCACTCTCTGAAGCTGTGCCCAAAATCTCGGGTGAACTCTAAAAATCACCTGAAACTATAGCTACCTTCTGAAAAAAACTCATATTTATTCCAAATTGCATTTCCACCATCACTTGTTGGTGGCCCCTCGTTTTGATGACTTCTGCACATCCCTGTTCACGTTTCTACTTAATGATTGTTTTGTTGCGCCTCTGAGCTCAGGTTCATGAGGATGTAGGCAACATAGAAGTTAATTATTATTATTGTTAAATCATGTTAAAAGTAACAGGTTGATGCTATCATTGAGTTGCTTCATGTGTTAAAGATTCTGCGACTGATGAAGGGGTATGACGAATACAACACTATTCCTCTGCCTCCGAGACAGACCCTTGAGAAACTACCACACGAACTGCTGGAATATTACGAAGGTAACTTCACACTTCTATCATCAAGAAACTTACTGTGACCAGTAAAAATGTGAACACAACTGAACACTTTATCAGCTCAAGTTTCCAATTTTTGGATTTTTAGAAATTTGCAGAATCATGACTTCCAAGAGTAATTATCAAATTCAGTAAATATGAACAACGACTTTGTTCAGGTTGATATCAATGCAGAATTCCTGAGGTTATGTTATGTTTTATGAGAACATGCAAAATTTGTGATATTTTATCATGCAAAGGGAAAGATATTTTATCATGCAAAGGATTTATTCCTTATATTAGCTGACTAAAAAGTGTATTTATTATTTTGCATATTCATATACGAAAACCTTTAGGGTAATTTTCTCGGTACATTTAAATTTTATTTGTTTATTATTGGCTGGTGTGTGGCAGAACGTATTCATTGAATGTTATTGCACTTGTCAGAGCACATGAAAAAGTTGGAGGAAGAGGAACGTGCCCGCAAGGAGGCTGAGGAGGCGGCCTACGCAGCCCACATGGAGGAGCTGGCTAAGCAGGAGTCAGAGGAGAAGGGTAGGTGCAATATAGAGGCGAGAAGCGAAAATTATTCCAGAACTGAGAGACCTTAGTTATGAAGAATGCCTAAAAGAATGTGGTTTCACAACTCTAGAGACAAAGAGGTTAAGAAGAGATCAAACTGAAATTTTTAAGATATTGAATTGATATGAAAATATTTATAGAAATATTTTTTCTCACTTAATTAAGAAAGATAGTAGAACACAAGGTATGAATTAATGAAGGATCAGTACAGATTGGATATCAAAAAGTATTCATTCTCACAGAGGACAATAAATAAATGGAACAAATTATCTACAGGTTGTGTAAATGCTAGCAGCGTGAATATTAAAAACAAAAGTACTCTCGATAAGCAAATGGGTGTTTTGCCTTGCATGGCAATTTTGTTAAATCTTGTTCTCATCTCAGTGTTCAATGTCTCTTCCATCGTTTTTAATGTCCCTCAATTTAATTTTGTCTCTCGTTTTGTCATTTCATGAAAAATCAGACCTATCTAGTATTGATTATAACATGCTAGTATCGATTATGATATTTGAAAAAGTTTTGGTGATGTATGCATGCCTAATTTCTGGTTCATTAATACATTAAATGTCATTCTTTGGCCTATTTCAATCTACACTGGACTTGTGTTGTTATTTTGCATAAAATTTTTTATTTAGTTTCAGTGAAAACATTCGACAAACTATTCAGTTACTTTTTTACTAGATATGGTCAAAATTTGGCAAACAAATGGTAAAGGTGATCCAGTTATACATGCTGTAGCATAAGACTATTCACACTTTCATATACCCGATCTAACAATCAAAATCAATACGTTTGATGATTTTAACATAAAGTACACACCCAAAAACCTGATTTATGCAAAATAACAACACAAGTCCAGCGTAGATTGAAATAGGCCAAAGAATGACATTTAGATTTATTAAAAGGAGCATGAAATTAGGCAAGCATACACCATCAAAATAAGATACATCCAATAATCTCAGCAAGCATGCCGGCCCCCAAAAGGTGTTTACACATAATTAGTAAATCATGCCTATCAGCTACCCACTACCAGTACTATCTGTACCACTACTGACTTATATACAATTCACATGGTATCGGTGGGGGTCACTCCGCCGTGAATTAACCATACACATACATGTACAAACAGAAAGGCTGGGGTACTCGATCTCCCAGCCAAACATGGTAAATGAAAAAAGTGGGCTAACCACCCAACATTCTTGAACAATTCATAATGAACATTATGAAAACACAACACACAATGTATAAAGGTGTTACATATCTAGACATTAGTCAACCAATTACTACTAAAACATCAGACCGAGAGGTAGGGCCAAACAGCCACACAAATGTACTCGTAAAAAGTACCCGCACTAAAAACCCTGTGTACACTACTGAAAACTTAGTGGAGGGAAAAGCGTTAATGCAGAACCTCCTGTACCAAACTATAACAGGGAAAAGCGTCAAAAAATTCAAAAACTTTGTGAACTACCTCTCTGTCTACAGTGTTTCACAGTGTATCCCTACATAATGCACCACTTGATTTATTAGATAAAACTGGGTAACAACTGTTAACACAATATTAGGGAGGGAGGGTGGGATTTTTCAAACGCATCGGAATAAACCGAACAACAAAACTGATCTTGCAATAAAATCAACAAATTCAGCGATAACGAATAATCAGTAACAATAGAAATTCGGAAATATTTGCAGCGCAAAGGTCTCACAACGACACAAGCTAACTTGGAAATCGAGTGAGGCTGGCTCTAGGTCACGTGGTTGGTGTATCCATACGCGTGAGCGAGTAATTAGGCTAATACTCTCTCTACCATAAAAGGTCTAACCTCAAATCGCCTTCATTGCCTTGTCATCTCGCATAAAATCCTTTATGCGCCGCTGTCACATAAATTCATTTGCGATGGGCTAAATCTTTCAAGGAGGAAGCTTTAAAGGCTCTTGAGCTGCTGAACAATACAGACCTCGTTCTTCGTTCTCTCTGAATTGTATTTCCCTATTGCATGTTTAAAAAATGAAACTTTTGATGCCGTAGAAGAATTAACGAGTCACCTCAACGAGTCAGTGATTCTCTGAGTGTTCCTGTTCAGAAGGTGAGGAGCACAAGACTGATGCTGTGATGGAGTCGCTGTCAAAAGGTGAAGTGACTGTCGCCTTGACAGTGGCGCCGCCATCTATATCGGAGGACATACAAAGCAGGCACGACATGTCCGTGACTGAGAGTCGACAGACAAAGGAACCAGAAAAGAAGGAATCGGAACACGACGAGTCACAGGTCAAAGAAGAAGGCAAGTTGAACGGATGCTAACTGTGTAACACATGTTTCTGTTTTATTGTTTAGTAGGTTGTTTTACGGATTTTCTTTTTCTTTTTTTTCTTTTAAAATATTGTGTTTTTGCGGTTCAAGCAGTGCCGTAGATTGCATGCACGGTGAGTGATAATGTAAGCCACTGACCTTCATAGTACAAGATGATGATGCAATGCAGTGCTACTAAAAGTGGGCAAAAACACAATATTCCTTATAAGAATATATGTTTTTTGTATGTGGAATGATGTTTTATGTTAAAATACAACACAATGAAAACGTTTTTTTTTAAACGAAAATATCGGGTTGGTGGATCCGTAAACCAACTAATGATAAATAAAAGGCCTTATAATTATAAAAAACTGTGTTGCTTTAATATTATGAAAAAATATTTGTTACAAATAACAGCATTCGCAACTGTTTTCAATGACAACTATCTGTTTAAAGGCGGGCATCAATAATCATGTCTTGTAATAGGAGGGCCTGTATTTTTTTAAAGACTTGCAAATTCGTAACTCAAGTTTTCTGTAAATAATGACATCAAAGCTGCTTCCAGCAGTCACTCAGAGAATATCTGATACCAAAACAACATGGCAAATTTAAGATTATAGCACATGCCTGGTATTCTTGGCCGAGAATCAACATGGATTCTGTAATACTTCAATATGCATATTCGGTATTTAGCTCATTGGATATTAGGTACGCAGATATTCCCCAGGGATACTTTTGCTGCCATATTTATGGAAACCAGAGTTACGAATCCACAAGCCTTTCGAGAATATGGGCTCAGATAAATATCTTAAACAACAGATGTTATTAATGGGTTGCTGTTGCAGATAAACCCATACAAGATGAGGCAAATGCCCTGGATGTAGGAGAACTGGAGGAAATCAGCCCGGTTTCTGCCGCCATTGCTCGCCACCTTGGCATTGATCTGTCACCAGAGGGCAGGGCGGCACGCAACCGCTGCGGCATCGGTATAATTGTTCATGGCGCACCTATATCAGGTACAATGAGAATTTTATATTTTGCCAACTAGATCATTCATATAATCACACATGCTAAGGATTCACAATTCAGATGCTGGAGATTTATGTGTAGCGTGATGTTGGAATTCTCGTAATTTACGAGTCGTAAATGCATACATTTTAGATGAAATCTATGGACTGAGAGCATGTGTAGCACCAGCTCGTCTGTATAACAACAGAAGCTGCAAGTTTGCGAGAACAACTGGATCTGGAGAATTGCAGGTGGAAAGAGGGTGGATTGAAGAAGGCCTGAGGGAAGAGATTGGGATGCAGTTTAGCTTAACGGGAAGAATATAGTATGAAGCCGGATAATGTGGGCAGGTCACTTGGTTTGGATAGAGGCGGGATGACTACCAAAGAGAGCTGAGGGGGTGGAACAGCCACACCGCTGGAAAAGGGGAAGACCACAAAAAGATGGGAAAACTGTGTAATGAGGGATGTGAGAAAGGTGAAGGAGGCTGACAAGTGGAGGAAGAAGGCTGTTTATAGGGAAAAGTGGAAAGGGATAGCAGCTGGGGCAGTGCAGCAGTACACGAACTAGCCTCACACCTGTATAAAGGGAGCAGCAAGGAAGAACACTAAGAACCAGAAATAAATGTTATCAAGTAACATTTATTTTAGCAGTATTATAGTCGGTACCCGGAAGATCATGTTTTTGATCGCTAGATGGTGGACATGTATAAACACAGTGCCTCACGGGATTGAGCGTCAACGGAAGTACAACACATAATTTTGTACTTTAAATTAGAGAGTCGGAACAATAATATATCCATGACAACGACAAAAGACAAAAATGCAAATAGAATTACTATTTCGACAAAGAATACATTGAACCAACAGTAACATTATATGATATTAAACAGAAATCACAATGCTAGCATCAGAATGCAAAAATCAGCTAATCTGACATTTGTATAACTTTGAATGTGATATTGATACGGGATTGTTTCAGCACACAGCAAAAGATATTTGTGTTGTTATGTACCAGAGGCGCCACTGGTTATTTTGGGTAGGCTCCATTGACTTGATCCGGCAGTGAGGGTTATGTTGTTTCAGGCAAAACGACCACTGCAGTGATGCTGGCAAAGCACTATGAAGTCGCTCTCGTCACTGTCGACAGTATAGTGCAGGAGGCCATCGCCAGTGGCAGCACGCCTGCAGGCCTGCGAGCACGCGAAATGTGCATGGAAGCAGCGTACAGGCGAGCTGACGAGTTCCGCATCTATGATGGTGAAGACGGAGAGAAGAAAGGAGCCACAGCTGGCTTGAGTGTGGAGGCACTGACAGCCCACACACAGGGTTCAGGTAGGTGGACAGAGGTGGGGAAGACACAGCTGGCTTGAGTGTGGAGGCACTGACAGCCCACACACAGGGTTCAGGTAGGTGGGCAGGGGTGGGGAAGACACAGCTGGCTTGAGTGTGGAGGCACTGACAGCCCACACACAGGGTTCAGGTAGGTGGGCGGGGGTGGGGAAGACTATCTTCATGGATAACTTGCAAATTGTTAATAGGGAACAACAATATGTGGGATCAATTTATGAGAATTCCAGTTCATGTTACCAGTTTCTGTTAGTTTAAAAATGATCACAATATTACTAGCATTCTTTAACACGTTTAAGTGAATACTAGTTCTATGCCAGAATGACACCTGAGTCATTGCATGTCTGTTTGACATAATTACATTACTTGGAATGTGACGCAGCTGTTATGTGTATTGACTATGTTCGTTGCCTCCTGAAGGCGGTGCTGGGAGTGGTGTGGCGGCGCACTCGGTGGCGCACAGCACACAGATGTCAAACCGCAAGACAAGTTCCATGTTTGAGGGCAAAGCAATCAAACCAGACAAGCACCATGCTGGCAACGTAGGAGGAAAGGCTGGCACTCAAATCTCTGGGGAAGGGGGAAGTCAGGTAAAATAGTTAGGTTTGTTGAAGAAAGCTTATGTTGTGTTCATATTGTACATGAGATGTCTTTGTTGAAGAGTGCTGATGTTGTGTTCAGACTGAATGTAACGTCTTTGCTGAAGAGTGCTGATGTTACATCCAGACTGAATATTATGTCTTTTTGAAGAGTGCTGATGTTGTATTCAGATTGTACACGATATGTCTTTGTTGAAGAGTGCTGATGTGGTGTTCAGACTGTTCATGAGGTAGCTTTGCTGAAGAGTGCTGATGTTGTATTTAGACTGTACATGAGATGTTTTTATTGAAGAGTGCTGATGTTATGTTCAGACTGTACTTAACATATATTTGTTGAAGAGTGCTGATGTTATGTTAAGACCCTAGAGTGCTGATGTTGTGTTCAGACTTTACATGACATCTTTGCTGAAAAGTGCTGATGTTGTGTTCAGACTGTATATGAGATATCTTCATTGAAGAGTTCTGATGTTATGTTCAGACTCTAGAGTGCTGATGTTGTGTTCAGAGATGTCTTTGCTGAAGAGTGTTGATGTTGTGTTCAGACTAGACTGTACATGAGATATCTTTGTTGAAGAGGCTAATGTTGTGTTAAGAGATGTTTTTGTTGAAGAGTGCTGATGTTGTGTTCAGAGTGTACACACTTGTACATCAGACTGCACATGAGATGTCTTGTTGTGTACAGACCATACATGAGATGTCTTGTTGTGTTCAGACCATATATGAGATGTCTTGTTGTGTTCAGACCGAACATGAGATGTCTTGTTGTGTTCAGACCATATGTGAGATGCTTTGTTGTGTTCAGACTGCATGAGATGTCTTGTTGTGTTCAGACCGTACATGAGATGTCTTATCGTGTTCAGACCATACATGAGATGTCTTGTGTTCAGACTGTACATGAGATGTCTTGTTGTGTTCAGACCATATGTGAGATGCTTTGTTGTGTTCAGACTGTACATGAGATGTCTTGTTGTGTTCATTCTGTACGTGAGATGTCTTGTTGTGTTCAGACTGTACATGAGATGTCTTGTTGTGTTCAGTCCATACATAAGTTGTCTTGTTGTGTTCAGACCGTACATGAGATGTCTTGTTGTGTTCAGACCATATGTGAGATGCTTTGTTGTGTTCAGACTGTACATGAGATGTCTTGTTGTGTTCAGTCTGTACATGAGATGTCTTGTTGTGTTCAGACTGTACATGAGGTGTCTTGTTGTGTTCAGACTGTACATGAGGTGTGTTATTGTGTTCAGACTGTTCAGTAAATGTCTTGTTGTGTTCAGACTGTACATGAGATGTCTTGTTGTGTTCAGACCGTACATGAGATGTCTTGTTGTGTTCAGTCCATGCATGAGATATCATGTTGTGTTCAGGTTCCCAGCAGCCCGCTGCCCCTCAATGGTCCCATCGCTCAACGCCTCAGTATCAGCGGCAGCATCGGAGGCGAGTACGGCCTCCTCAGCACAGTGCTGCAACAGGAACTCCTGGTGGACATTCTGGCTGACCGTCTCATGGTATAACTCATCACTCTTGAACTTGTTGGCGTCTTCAGCATCAGCTGATATCTGTGTCCTATAGTTATCAACAAGTTACATGATTTTTGTTTTGTTTTACATATGAATTCTGGGATTGGGAAATAGGAAATTCATATCCAATCTGCCAAGCTCATAGGTGGAGTTTTACTATTTTGTTTACTTTGATCAAATGTCGATCTCACCCTCTCATTTAGTATTTTACTCACAAGTATTTGCCACATCCATGAGTAATTACAATGTGATGTTTTTCAGTGTCAATTCCTGACTGATCACTGTGACGTTGACATGTTCTTGTTGTTGAAATTACACCGACTGATGTGTCATTATTTGTTGTAAATCTGTCATCCGTCGCTGACTTTTATTGTGACAATAACGCATTATGTCATTGTCATTTACTGTCAACCACAGCAGACTGGCCACTGTGACGATGTTTCTCAATGTCACTTGCTGTTGTCTGTAGCTGAATGACTGTCACCGTGGGGTCGTGTTCGACGGCCTTGACACATTGTTCAGTCAGAACAACTTCACGACATTGCACGCCATCCTGCGCGCCCTCAACAACCGCAAGTTTATCTACTTTGTCACGCTCAAGCTGGACTACTCCCGCATGAAGGAAGAACAGAAACAGGCAGAGGAGGAGAAAGGTAGGTCTCTTCTGAACAAAAAGGCACACACAGATAACTTGCCATACCCATCAATGCCTGATAAACAAAACCATAGTCTAGGGAGAGTGGTTGAGGGAAAATATATAAATTTGAGAATACATTTTATTATTGACTAAGCATGACTGTCATATGTTGATGGCTTTATTGGAACAAAATAATGTTTACTTCACTAACACAGACTGTACACTGTGCATTATCACTGCCATTCTTAGACTCAACAATAACACCCTTAAATTAGGTGATACACTGGTTTTTAAGCTTTCCAGAAACTTTCGCTTTCAACATTTGTCTATTTTGCTCAAAGTCGCCCCATGTAAATCTTCTGCACCATTGATTAACTAGTGTGCTAGAGCATTGCACACATATATTATAGTTTCAATGTAGGAAGAATAAATGAAAAATAAAACGAAAAATAAACAAAAATGTGTTCAGACTTACGGCCTGTAGTCTTAAATTTATTTATAAAATCATATTTATGATAAAATCATGTTTATAGATATATATGTGTGGTTGTTATATAGAGATTTTTTTGCAGTTGTTATATAGAGAGTTGTGTGGTTGTCATATAGATAGAATTGTGTGGTTGTCATATAGACTTGCGTGCTTGTCATATAGAGAGACTTGTGTGATTGTTGTAGAGAGTTGTGTGGTTGTTATAGACATACTTGTGTGGTTGCTGTAGAGAGACTTGTGTGATTGTTATAGAGATCCTTGTGTGGTTGTTATAGAAATCATTGTGTGGTTGTCATAGAGATCCTTGTGTGGTTGTTATAGAGAGACTTGTGTGGTTGTTGTAGAGAGACTGGCACAGGTAAAGGAAGAGGAAGAGAAGCAGAGACTGGAGGACATGTCGGAGGACGAGTATGACGCCCTGACTGAGGAGGAGAAGGCCCGAGTGGACAAGAGACGACTGGCCTCCAAGAAGGAGAGACTGCGCAAGTACGTCCAGGCCAGGCCCTGCTGGATCTGTGCAGGGTCATACGTACTAGCACAATTCGTACCCACATGATTTGTAGCCACATCCATACCCACACGATTCATTCCCATACGATTCGTACCCACATGATTCGTTCCCACATGATTCATACCCAGTGCAATCTCCACATGATTCATTCCCTCATAATTTGTACCCGCATGATTTGTACCCACACAATTCACACCCACACAATTCGTACCAATGTGATTTGTACCCAAATGATTCCCACACGATTTGTACCAACATGATTCGTACCCACACAGTTTGTACCAGTATGATTCGTAACAACATGTTTCATGCCCACCCGATTTGTACCCACACAATTCACACCCACATGCTTCATACCCAACGCAATCCGTACCCGAGATGTTATATACCCAAAATGTTTCATATCTTTAAATATGGTAACACATTCATGACAATGGACCAGTTTTGCAATATTTCTTAGTTCTCAATTACTTCAAGGTTCAGTTTGGGTTAGCTGGTATCTTTGGTCATATTAGCCATCATGGAACATCTTATGTTCAACATGAATTAATTTAAACAAAACACTTCTGCATGTTTAAAGAAATTAATTTACATGAAAATAAAAAAAACAGTTTCTGTTGGCCTAAATAATAGATGGGTAATTTGCGGCAATTACTTATAGAGAGATGCAAGAACGCCAGGAACGGGAGCGACTTGAAAAAGAGGCTCAGGAGGCAGAGCAGCGCCGTCTGGAGGAAGAAAAGTGAGTCATTACGTGAATGTTTCCACAGGACAGTCAGAATAGACATAATTATGTAACTCTTGTATTTCAGGTATGTTAGATACAGGTGTAAATCTTATTAATTATGTCTGCAGCTCTCACGGTTATGTCAAACTTCTTTTCTGTCTTTTCATGAAATTATAAATTATTAATCACATATTGTTACCATGTGGTATTTCAGTTGATTCATTATTTGTTTTCAACTGAACGATTAGCTAATTCCTTGTTGGTATAAAAGTTAACAATAATTCATCAGGTGCCTGTAAGTAACCACAAGTCATTGCCGTAATATTGTTTTAAGGTATTCTTTACAGCATGGTCAAGTTCATGTCAGGCAAATTCCATTTCTTCTATTCCATTTTGTCTTTGATTCTGAGTATCATAATCATGGATGTTTCTATTTCGATAAAAGGCAAGATTCGTAAGTAAACTGGTAGACTATCAACCTAGTAGTTGGTAGTTCATTATGGGTGAATTTTTAGTAAGCATTTTGTTCATATAATTTTTAGTTAGTACTTTTAAATAGATGTTCAGTGTGTGCATTATATGTAGATGAATCTAGTTTTTGTATAGCATTTCCTTTTTATCTGAAAATCCCCTGCAACAATGCCTTTAGGTGTGAGTCGCCATAGTCTCATCGTAGTCAGGTACACAAGTATTTGGGAATAGACAGTGATAGAATTATAAGAATGAGCAGCTTTCATGTAGTTTATGCAATGAGGCTGAATACTTCCAAGATAAGTTGAGTAGGTGTTTGCACGAATAGATGGCCATGAGTAAACCGTTACGTCTTAGTAATTTCTATATTTTATTGTAGTATGGGGGTACAATTATTACCACATTTAATTTGTGATATGTTCATGACATGTTAGATTCATTAGCTTCCACAGCAAAAGCCTCCATGCCATTGCATTTCCAGTAATGGTTTTTATATTTATGCTAAGTATTACTATACAATTCTGATATATACTTCATCTCATTTGTCTAAGCACATTTGATAGACACTAATGATCTAATATTTACCTCAATAAATGGCATTATTGGCAATGCAGAGCAGAAATTATAAACATAAATTACCTTTCTAAGAGCTTCACAATTACCACATTTAAATAAACTAATATCAATTATGCCAATAAAAGACTTCTATCGTACATAAATCTTTGGAAACCCAGGCTCAGAGGCGCATCAAAATGAAAGGGTTAGGCAATCTCGAAAACAACACAATGTATGAATATGATAGGGAGTTAAGGAAGGAAGGCATGGTTAAAAAGATAAGATGTTTCCTGCTGACCTAAGACTTAAGACTTTTAGCAAACCACTGGGAAGATTGGCCAAGTATTTGTGTTTCTCCTTTCAGACAATCGAAGAAGAAACGTCGCCAACAAGATGGGAAGGAGAAGGAGAGCGGTAAGAAGGAAAAAGAACCGAAGAAAATCGCAGACTCCAAGTCCCAGGACAGGGTTGCACAACTCAAGTCGCAAGATGGTCCCAAGCGAAGTCACGGTGCTGACGGGGGTGAACATACCATTGGAAAAATAGGATCTGGCACTGACCGGCCAGACTCCGGGCTGACCAACCGGGCTGAGTCAGCAGTAGCGGATGACGGAAAGTAAGTGAACGAAGATCAACAGTTAGCTAGGGTTATTAGTATGACCAGTATTTTTCTATGGTTCTTGACTTCATATAACTGCTCGTTTTTATTTTGTTCAATCACAGTGTTCTTAATTGCATGCATTTTTGGATGCAAATAGAATAGTGTTTACAGAAAAATTACTTATTTATGTGTAATGATAAGCTATATAAAATTATTTGAATTTAGTGGTGCACTATTTTGTATTCCGGTTACTTTGGACATATATATATATATATGTAGACGTGGATATGTATGTGTGCGTGTGTGCGTTCAGGTTTGCATGCATGTGTGCATGCGTGTATGTGTGGTGTGTAGCCAGAATAGAGCCGTCATTCCTGACTGCTGTGAACGACAGAAAGAAGAAGGAAAAGAGTGGGAAAGACGGCAGACGGCCAATCTCAAATGACACCCAGCCAGGGAAGAAGGAGGGAGACTGTGGGCAGGATGACCTCATCAAGGATCTGTCCCGCTCCGAGGCGGAGATGTTGCTGTTGCAGAGGTGAGTGGCAAATGAGTATAAGCCCAGTATCCAGTCCTTGGGACTGCTCAAAGCACTTTACACTTCACTCCCTGGTTGACCTGTTTATTCCAACACCAACTCAACTTCTCTGGGAAGCATTGAGCCACACTGCAATTACTGTGCAAAGACTATTCATTCACATATCCACCACTGCCTATAGCCAGGTACTCATTTTTACAGCTGAGGCAACGTGGGGTGAATAAAATTGCCCAAGCTTCGAAACGGC
Source organism: Lamellibrachia columna (assembly GCA_963662155.1). Lineage (NCBI taxonomy): Eukaryota > Metazoa > Annelida > Polychaeta > Sabellida > Siboglinidae > Lamellibrachia > Lamellibrachia columna. The sequence goes on from OY759267.1 coordinate 22,920,075, forward strand.
AGCATGAGGATTCGAACCTGTGTTCTCTCGTTTGAGAGTCCGATGTTCTAACCACTACGCCACTGCACTCCACACCATTGCACCAGCATTTGCATTAGCATTGTGACAGAACAGTACAGTAAAAGTAGTAGAAGTACTGCGATGGCACAGTGACCAGTTTTTTGCACCAGCACTGCACATGCCCTGTGTTATCACTATTTCAGTACTACGTTTGCACAAAAATGATAAGGCGGGTCCTGTCGCCAACTTTATTATTATTACTATTCAGCATAGAAACTGTATCAAATCAAGATATTCTTGCAAAAACAAAATTGAAGACAATCAGCACCGAGGTCAAGTTAAGAAGATGGAAATGGGTAGGACATATCCTACGAATGGACAAGAACAACAAATGTGAGATGGCGTTGACCTGGAAGCCCGAAGGTAGACGAAAGGTTGGTCAACTAAAGACAACGTGGTGATCAACTGTTGAAAATGAAAGACGTGGAACTGCTGGAACGAGGCCAGACGCGTAGCAGCTGACAGAGCGAGTTGGAGGAGATGCACTTCGGCCTTATGGGCCCAAAGAGGATAGGTGAGGTGATAGAAACTGTATATGTTGTTTCATGCCCGGCAGGTTCCGAACCTTTGAGTACACATTCAAGGACATCTGCGACCTGCTTGACCAATGGGAGAGGGCCGTGGGAGTAATCCGTCCTCCTACTCCCGTGGACGGGGCAGACAACATACTTGATGACACCACTCATGCCCATCCGCCTTCTGGAAAGAAGGGAAAGAAAGGTACTTGTTTCTTGTTGCAGTGCAGTGAATATAGCGAATGACCCCAGTTTTCCTTCAGGGCCAGGAGTCGGTTTCTTAATAAAAAGTAGAACTAGAGCCAGTTTGCCATCAGTTGATTCTGGTTCACTCACAGACCTGATTACTGCTTGCAAACTGCTTCACACGTAGCACAATGCAACATGTATAAATGTAACTTATGTAAAAAAACAAGTATGCTTAAATGTGCCATAAATTCAACTGATTTAGACATAGATGGTGCAGCCATTCTGAGAACAAAGAACAGTAAGTCTGCTGGTGGAGGGCTCCTGGAACAGGATTCTCTTTGTCACTCCCCAGTTCACTGCCAGGCTGTCCGACCTGGATATGGGTGCCAAAATTTGGTGGGAAATACCTCTTTTTCCTCTGGTCCCACTTTCCCGCTTTTTGGACAGATTGTCCCGCTTTTTTGTAATTTAAAAAAAAAAATTTTAATTCACGGTAAAATCAATCTGTTTGTTGCACACAAGGCCATTCTAGGCACATTTTATTTCTTTGGTTTCAAGAGATTTAAAAAACGCCAAAAAAACCGCTAAAAACTGATGAAAATTGAGAGCAGGAGGGTGCTTCCTGCTTACATGAGCACTTCCTCAGGAGCATTTTTCCAATTTTCTATGAGCAGACGCTGACACCTATGTCTGATGATTGTCTCTATTTTCTATGAGCAGATGCTGACACCTATGTCTGACGATTGTCTCTATTTTCTATGAGCAGATGCTGACACCTATGTCTGACGATTGTCTCAGTTGTTCTGTACAATAGGCACTGTGTGCTGTAGAAAGAACACACCAACAAACTGTCCTGTGTGTGAACGTTGTAGACAAACACGACAAGAGCAAGGACAAGGACAAGGAGAAGGACAAGGATGCAGACAAGAAGGGTGAAAAACAAGCCATTGAGAAATCTGGCAAAGATGTGGTAAGTAAAGGTGTGAACATTCTGTGAACACTGCATGAACATCAAGTGAACACTGAGTGAATGCAGAGTGAATACAGAGTGAATGCAGAGTGAATGCAGAGTGAATATGGTGAACACAAAGTGAAAACTGAGTGAATATTTAGTGAACACTGAATAAACACTGAGTGACCACTGAATGGACACAGTGTAAACACAGAGTGACCACTGTGTGACCACTGAGTGAACAGAGAATGAACGCAGAATGAACCCAGAGTGAACACTTTGTGAACACCGGGTGAACACTAAGTGAACACTGAATAAATTCTGAGTGAATATTGAATGAACACTAAAGTGAACGCTAAATAACGAAGTGAACACTGAGTGAATAATCAGTGAACACCGAGTGAACACTGAGTGAACAATCTACCATTGGACTCTGTTTGTCGTTGCTGTACCATGTCTTCTGGATGTATTTCTGAGTATTGTGTAATTAGAGGATATTAAATGTAAAAGACGCTAATGCATAGATCTTGCAACAAATAAAGCTGGAATATCCTAACATTTTGGTATATTTCATGGAAATTGTTGAATTGTTATTTTGATCAAGTAAACAATGTGTTCAGTGCAACATATAAATGTTTAAATTTGTTAATGAAGTACCTGGATGGCCAAACATTGCCAGAAGACGGAGATGCATCAACAGAGACACCTCAGGCTCTCACTCAGGAGGAGAAGAAACAAAGACATCTCGAGGAAGGCATCGGAGTGCCCCATGTCATCGTGGATTGTCACGAGGCTGTCATGCGACCTCCGGTTGCCGAACTGCTAGAAACAGATAAACTGCCATCCTTGGAGGATGTGAGTATTACCAGTGTTAGACATGATGAAGGCTTAGTATAAACTTGATTTGAAGTTCCGTTGTATTGTTAATTTGTTTTACAGATCTCATAGTTGAAATGTTATTATTGTAACAGTTTACACTATAACTGCACAGCATCGTTTACACTCTACCAACACAACTATTTTCACACTTTACCTACACAAGTTTTACACTCTACCTACACAAGTTTTACACTCTACCTACACAAGTTTTACACTCTACCTACACAGCAGTTTTACACTCTACCTACACAACAGTTTTACACTCTACCTACACAACAGTTTTACGTTCTATGAAAGTCTTTCAATATACATGTTGACTACCAATTGTGTTTCCAATTCAGGTTTTAGATGGTCTTGGCCTGGGTGAGAACGGGCCCCCGGTGCCACCCCCAGCCACCTTTGGCATCGTACCCTACCCTGTCGAGAGGAATGCACCACCTGGTGCTGACGGGGGACACTATGTCTTTATTGCATCCACTTTTGATGACCCGTAAGTGGTTGTGATGATACTCTTGACTCGCTCGTAAAGTAGTCTGCCTTTGTACATAACCACAGCACTGCTACATCTGCTGCTGCAGGTGGTAGCACTGTTACCTCTGCAGCTGTAGGTGGCAGCACCTTTGGTGTAGATGGCAGCACTGCTACTCTCTGCAACAAAATCTTGGTGTTGCAAAACGTTTTCAATAACAATCAGATGAAAAAACGTTACATAGCTATTTGCATGAAAAAGAATGCACATGCTCAGACAAAAGATGAAATAGAGAAATTTGTTTGCCTGCATAAACAGAAACATCGGTCTGGAGGAGAAACCAGTTGAAGAGGAGCCAGAGGAAGAGAAGGTGCCAACACCCACTAAGGATGACACGCCCACAAAGGGGCGTGGCAAGGGCAAGGACAAAGACAAAGATCAGGACAAGAAGGGCCGCAAGACCAGTGCCCGGGGTCAGCGGGAACGCGGTGGGATAGGGAGAAGGGTGTCATCAGTTATACCCTCTCCCCCGCCTGGGGCCCAGACCCCGATCTCTGAGGCGGATGGCAGGTATGTTAGCTCAGTCTGCCTGGCTGCTGTATGCGTACATCTGTTTATTTAATCTTTCTTTCTTATTTACTCCAGTTTCCATCAATCTCAATGAGTTCATCCTTATGTTACAATTGTTTCTTTTTCCATCTCTTCCTTGTCTCTTTATCTTGCAGTGTTAATACATTTCTATAAATACAGTTTTATGAATGCATTTCTATAAACACATTTCTATAAATACATTTCTATAAATACATTTCCCTAAATATATTTCCATAAATACATTTCCATAAATACATTTCTATAAATACATTCCTCTGTCCCATGGGTAGATGATCTGTCCGTCTCAGTAGATGTAGCTCATAGCCACACATCAAGTGTTAAGATAGCACATTTAGGTATTCTTTCTGACATGTTTCCTTTATTTTATTTCAGCACCGGTGAAATGTCACAAGATGCCAGATTGCCAAAGTAAGCTTTTGTTCTTTTAACCATCAAAAACCGTCAAATAGCAAACATTTGTATTTATACTGATTACTATTCTGTGCATTGAAGCAGCATAATTACTATTGATGTAATCATTGTTGTAATCACGTTATGTAATATTACACATTGACAATGACACAATGGAACATATTATCCACAGATTGTGTAAAATTCTAACAGTGCATGAATATGTTTTTTATAAAATTGACAAATATCTCAGAAGGGCAAAATTGTATGACTCTCGATAAGCCAATGACTTCCTTATCCACTTGCCATCAGGGTATTTTGCCTTGGATGGCAATCTTGTTAAATCTTGTTAAATCTTTACCACCCGACACATCTAAGCTATGTATCACATTTGGCTACGTCGTAATGTTGTTGCTTGTACTCAGACTGATGGTATTCCGGTGGGTCATCCCAGCCAACGGTGAGACACTACTGCGACTTCGCTTCGTCTCAGAAGAACTGGGACAGTTCGATCAGACCCTCAACTTTGAGATCGTTGGCACCAGGAGGCGCTACCAGTTGTACTGTCGTGGCACTTGCGCCTTCCCAACGATTAGTAGGGAACCAAGGTGAGGTGACATGGGAGGGTGGGCCCATGGGAGGGTGGGCCCATGGGAGTGTGGGCCCATGGGAGGCTGGGCCCATGGGAGTGTGGGCCCATGGGAGTGTGGGCCCATGGGAGGCTGGGCCCATGGGAGGGTGGGGTGAGGTATACATGAAATGTACAGCTGTATCTTGTTTTATGTGGATTTGTTTCAAATGGAAAAATCGTGATAACCACAACAGTAAAACATTGAACGACAAACATAGAGCACAACAACTGCTAGGCAGATTTGTGGCGAACCTAGCAGATTTTGTTTCATATAGCAACATTTCGTAGCCTGATAGATGGCGATACTCAATCAGAGTAGGAATGCTATAAGATGACCATGAAAATGTCAAGTAAAAAATGTCAAGTAAAATATGGATTTCAACCAAAAAAGTGGCAGGTCTGATAGAGAGAGAAGGAGAGAGGCGTTTTTGTTATGACAATACCTGGTGTTTCTTGAGCATGTTATTTGTATTTTATTGTTGATATACCTATTCTGTTCCATGTGATGCAGGATTGTCTTCCCACATCGCAAGAAAAACAAGCGTGGCGATGAGATAGTTCATCGCAAATACTTGCTGACCACCGAGATATTTGAGTTTGGACCACTGCTTGTTGGAAAATCCAGGGATAAGTGGGTCTCATTTTGTTATCGTCTATATATTAGTTTGCACCTCCAAATCTGTTAGAATTGATTAGGAACAATCTAAGGAAAATGCACTGATGCTATCTACAAGAGTATCTTCGTGTGTTGAAGCTGGTGAGGTCTATTTGCTAATTAACATTTCTAATAAACCAACAATTTGCAATATAGGGACTATTAGTTTAAATAATTTTATGTTAGTAAATTTGCTGCCATGTACTAAACTACCCTTGTTAAGATTATTTATTTTTATTATTTCCTTTCACTGTCTCAGGTATATTTTACTCATAGGTAATTTTGGAAGAGAAATGTGTGCTACATCCACTGGAGTGAAGGATGATTAGAACACAATTTGTGTTGAAACAATTGCATAGCCATAACAATAACCATAATCAGGTCAACTTTTTACAAGTTTGACTCTAATAGTAGGTGATTATAATAAAATGTGAAATAATACTACCACCTGCTTCTTCACTACGTATATGTTCTATCAATGGTTCAGGTACAAAGAGCGACGTTATCCGGAGAACAACGAAACACTGACCATTCAGAATACATCACCATTGGAAGCAGATGTGACATTCTGTTTCCTTGAAGACAGCAAGGGGGAGACATTCCTTCTTGACCCTCCCAGCATGCTTCTCAAGAGTGGAGAGTCACAGGTCGGTTGTCATCAGCTTAGCACTAGCAGGGGCCTTGCACTCGAGAGGCCTAGCACTGCAGAGGCCTTGTACTCCAGAGGTCTTATACTCCAGGGGCCTTGCACTCCAGTGGCCTTGCACTCCAAGAGTCTTGTACTCCAGAGGCCTTGCACACCAGGATCCTTTTACTACAGTGGCACTCCAGGACCTTGTAATCCTTGCACTCCAGAGGTCTTGTACTCCATGGATCTTGCATTGCATGGGCCTTGCACTCCAAAGGTCTTGTACTCCAGGGATCTTGCATTGCAGGGGCCTTGCATTCCAGGGGTCTTGTACTCCAGGTTCCTTTTGCTGCAGGGCCGTTGTACTCCAGGTCCTTGTAACCCAGGGGCCTTGCACTACAGAAGCCTTGCACTCAATGGGTATTGTACTATGGGGGCCTTGCATTCCAGATGTCTTGTACTACAGGGATCTTGCACTCCAGGGGTCTTGCACTCCAGGTTCCTTTTGCTGCAGTTACCTTGCACTCCAGAGGCCTTGCACTCAAGAGCATTGTATTACAGGGATCTTGCACTGCAGAGGCCTTGCAGTCCAGGGGTCTTGCACTACATTCCATGGATCTTACACTTCAGGGGCTTTGCACTCCAGTGGCCTTGTACTCCATTGACCTTGCACTCCAATGGCCTTGTACTCCAGGGACCTTGTAATCCAGGGGCCTTGCATTCCAGGGACCTTGTAATCCAGGGGCCTAGTACTCCACGGACCTTGCACTCCATGAGCATTGTACTCCAGGGATCTTGCACTGCAGGGGTCTTGCACTCCAGGAACCTTGAACTGCATTGGTATTGTACTGCAGGGGCCTTGTGCTCAGTAATTTTTTTAATGAATTTTGTTGAAGGAATTTTGTAATAATCTTCCTTTTCATGTTATCAGTTTGAACAGTTTTTCAGTTAACTGAATAAAAAATATTATCTTCCAGATGATGCCCATACAATTAATAACTAATTCTTCATGCATACTTAAATATGTACTTGCATTTATTGTTTTGTATGACTTATTAAACATGCATGTAAATTAAACAACAATCCTTGTAGGATCTGAACATCTGGGCATATCCTAAGATGCCGGGTACGTACGAAGATGCCCTCGTGTGCTGCATTAAAGAGAACCCGGAGCCGGTGATTTTCAAGATCATATGCTTTGGTGTACGGCCAGAGTTGGAGCTGGACCGCAAGTCTCTGCACTTTGAGAAGGTGCTCATCCACAGGTGAGCACACGTCCTGTGTTCTTATACTGCAACATTTATTTATTCAATATCAGTTATATATTTGGTAAGACAAATGAAAATTTGTGCAATTGGTGAGAATGTGATCTGGTGTGTTCAACAGGTTCGCTTATAAAAATACTTGCACATTTAAAATTTCCACATGAGGTAAATAGGCTTTGGTGACTTAAAATGGTGAAATGATCTATCTATTAATGCACGAACTTTGGGGGCAGTTTTTCCTCCCAAGTGCTGAGGTCCACTTACCTCTTTCTATGTTCTTTCGCCTGCTTGGGCCATTAACCTCTGAACTACCAGTTGACGATGTATTTAAAAAACCACTAAGGTAGTTATTTAGAGTTATTTACCGACGTGTTTGTTACTCCCCCATTACGCTTTTCTACCTGTCAGAGAAAGTTTGAGTGGTGAGCTGCTCTCCAGAGGGCATCACTGTGAGTTGTTTATCGGAAAATATCGGGTTGAGTATTATATTATATTATATTTTGTCTGATGGGATGTGTTTTCAGGAAGGACACAAAGACGTTGTTCTTGCGCAACACAACCTTGTTGCCAGTACAATGGCGTCTCAGTGGTCTTGAGAACCTGGGGGATGACTTCTCAATGTCACAGGAGAGTGGCGTCATTGAGGCCAAGTCAGAGTTCCAACTACACTCCTATTTCCGTGCTCTCAAGCCGATGAGTACCAGCAAGAAGGCTGTACGCTTAGAGGTTTGTCTTCTTTTGGCTTTCGTTATTACATTTTATTAGGAATGTTTCAGTCATCTTGTCATTGAAGTAGGCATAATTTATTAAACAATTTTTTATTATTTTATTATAATAATCCTTGCTAACATAAGGTATTACTTTTGTTATTTTACACAATGCATGTTTTGTGATAACAATTGGCTACATCGTAACATCGCTGCGCTTCATGCACATCTGAATTGAAGTGCTATTCCTTGCTAATTATGTGCGTTGTGTTACAGGTTTCTGACATTGATAACATCATGGGTTTGGTCCAGACAGAGAACATCATGATCTACGCTGAAGCATACGATGTGGCTCTTGACATGAGCTTCCCCAAGGGTAGGCCATGTCATTGTCCCTTCCCTCGTACCAAATGTCAAGTCAGAAACTTGAAGAACACTGGCACAATGCCACAGTACAAGGGCTGGACACCGGTTCCAGCTTCTCCATACATGCTTGTGCATGTACAAATTAATTATATTAACTAAATAATGATTATATGTGTCATGTATATATTTGTATATTATGCAAATATATATATATATACATACATACATATGCATGCACACATCATGCACATATACTAACACACTCACATACTAATACAGACACACTCGCACACACACACCCACACATACATGCACACTGTTTGTACAAGTCAAGGTGAAGTGAGAAATTAGTCAGATTAATTGTCTCGTAAGTAGTATTGTTACTCATCACATCGTGCAATATTTAATACCTGAATGTACATTTAAGCCTGACTAATGACTGTTGCAGGCGCAGATGGCGGAATTGACTTTGACATTCTACGAGTGACGGAGGAGCAGAAACAGATCTGTTCACTCAAGAATAAGGGCAAATATGACATCAGCTACAGGTATGTACTGTGTACACAACACATGCACTATCTATGAGAGCTTGTGTGTGTCATTATCCCAGCGCTCCTCGCATTGGTCTTAGGAGCACTGTTGATCACACTCGTTGCGAGATACTGATCTTGGGAGAGTGATTGGCATTGCAGTTATTCCCATACCATGTCCACATTCATCATCAAAGCATATTGATGGCTACTATTTCATTCTGTTAGCGCAGCAATCATTACATTGTGCCTCGGAAAGTCACCTGAAACACTGCCATTTGGCAATAGTTCTGGTTTACTCATACCCTCATGGTAGCTTCATTTCTGTATGAAGTACATCATTGATTATAACTATATAATACCTTATGGAAAACATGTAATCAAGACTAATTTGGCTAATGCATTATTGCATAATGTTCCAACACTCTCACGTGGGAAAAGTCTCCAAATATACTCTCAAAAGTATCTGCAACCGGCAAGCCCATTAAAAGACATTGTGTCCAGATGTTTTTGGTATAAAACTTTTGGGTATAAAACTAATGGGTTTCAAGTTGATTACAAAAAATATGATGCTGTGTTTATCAAACAAATCCTGTCCTCTGTCTCTCTCACTCTGAGCCTGGTGATTTGTTTACACTTCTTTAATTGCTAGTTGGTCGTTTTATTCATCTGGGTCAGGGGAGTGATTCACTCTACTCAGAGATTTCAGGAGGGCGATTTGCAACTTTCCTCATGTTTAAACTGAAGGTCTGGTCTATGACGTGAGTGTGGTAGTTGTGTGGTAGAGCGTCAGAATGTTGGTCAAGGGGACCAACCACCTGCTACCATTTTGAAACTTTTACAATTTCATTTGTTCACCCTATTTTGCCTGTGTCTTTTGGAAGAGTATCTATGCCAGGGGAAGTAAAAGATCCCATGCAGGGAAATGGAAAAAACCTGTTGTGAATGCCTGACAGAGCTGGTGACCTCGATCTGTAAACTCACTACACTATCGCCCAGTTTAGCTGTGATCAGCTGTTTAGGGAGTATCTCATCAAGCAGTGACCATGAAGTAACCATAATTGTTTGTGGAGTAAATATGAAACTGCAAATTGTTGTTTTCCCTGCAGCTTCACGTTTGAGACGACTGAACAGTGCGGTGTGGACATCCTCAAGATGTTCTCGGTGTTGCCACAACGAGGCACGCTGTCCGCCATTGACCGCCCAGCCCAGGTGCAGGTCATCTTCCGGTCATCGAAGGAAGTGATAATCAAGGACCAGCCTATCCTGCGGTGTCGTGTCATTGAGCCAAACATCGGGGACGAGGGCGAGATCATTGCTAGCATCCCCATCAAACTCTCAGTCAAGTCCGTCTACAGCAAGTAAGTCCTGCTCTGTTTTGTTTTTCTCTCTCTCGCTGGTTGGCTGGCTGGCCAGCTGGCTGGCAGGCTGGCTGGCTGACAGGCATGCAGGCTGGCTGGCTGGCTGGCTGGCTGGCTGGTTGGCTGACTGGCTGGCCGGCGGACAACTAAGCCTTTCATTAGTAGCTACTGCATGTAATGAAGACCACAAAATGAAAATGTGTCCATGTGTACGTGCATGTATGCGTGCATGCATGCATGTGCTTGCATGTGTGTGTGTATATGGCACCACCATGAAACAATGACATACATTTTATCTATGAACAGTGACATTAATGCCACCAGTGATTTTTGCTACGGGTCCTTGTTGTCAAATGGATACATTGCCACGTGCCACCTTGCTTCAGATACAACATCGTCCCTGTCAACGACATCAACTTTGGCCCAATGCTGGTCAACAGCAAGAAGGTGCGGACATTCATCATTGAGAACAAGGGCGAACGCTTTGAGTTCAAGTACACCATCGCAAAGTTAGTGAAAGAGGCAAGTCGCATCGATGACAAGAAAAGCCGGTAAGTGGTGACATCTACAGGTTGGTTTGTATTGTGCGCCATCTGAATGAGTGTATCAATGATAAAGGACAAATAAAAGTTTCCGTGTTGCCTTCATATAAAAGCCAACTTGTGGGGGATTGAGCACTAAAGTTGATTGAACATGCACTGTAGCTGTGGTCATTGTTGAGAGTGATTATTTGCATAAGACACTTATGAAACACTAATTTTACATTGGGTGAAATTTATACAAACCGATAAATTTCATATTTTAATACTGAATATGTCTAAGACAACAGCAGATATTTGCAATTCACATAGCACTCATTTGATCCAGTTTTGGTCACATTTTAATTTATATGTTATATTAAGGTCGCTGGTGCATCTAACGTTGATTTTTGATTTTTTGTCCTCATGCTAGGATATATTGAACTGAACGTTGGGACCTCAAATAATCACCTAACACTAACGTCATATTTCACCAATCCACCCTTTAAAAAAACAGTCCTTTGGGAAATCCCCCCGGACTGTCACTTGGGAATGCTGATGATGTTTCCATAGTAACGACTGCTTCATTCGCGTGAGCGTCAGTACATATCAGTATTATATCTACCTAGCTAAATCATGTTCTTAATCCAGCAAATATCAGCGGCAACGATGTTTATTGTGCCTTTGACACTATAGTGGCAGCTGCAAGTAGATGTTACAAAGACAGATTCAAGGGCCATTGTGGTGGCAAATTAAGGGGACATGTCAATATTAGAAATATTCGTTATGCCTTGTGAACAATATGTAAAACGCCAGTGAAAAAACGTCACATTTCAAGTATGATACGCATACCTATTGACATTTCTGTTATCACTAACAATCAGGAAACGTTACCTAATTCAATGTTTTATAAAAACTACAACTCTTACATTGCTGAAATGCAGCATATGAAATGAACGCATCCATGAGTAAAATCACACCGGAATCTGGACCGAATGGTAGAGGGGATGCTGGGGTGAGATTTAGTGGTCGCCTGGTTGCCAATGGCATCCAAAAATGGCTTCGGGTGACTTAATTTTTGGAGTACAGTGGCCCGTATGGCAACTCAAAATATTTACGGAGCTGCAATATTTCAGACGCAGCAAAAATAAAAGGAATGTTAATAAACATCTCAGAATTGTTGTCCTGGCTATATCGCATTTATGTTAACCACAAATCGTGTATTTGTGACACGTTTGACATTGCAAGAAATGTTGCCAAACTGTAACCGAAGCAAGGGAGCATTCAATGTATTTTTAATCAACCACATCGATGCTCAACATGTAACTGAACAGTCATTCTACACTGAAATAATAACCAGTCATGTTAATAGTCTTGGCACTGTGTGGCGCTACTTTTATATATATCCACCCAGGGCGCAGGGTGCTTTTGGTTAATTAATCGAGAACCTGGTTACATTTTTTCTAGGCTGGTGCCCACCATATATATATATATATATATATATATATATATATATATATATATATATATATATATATGTAAGTGGGTGCCAGCCTAGAGAAAATTTAACCAGGTTCCCGATTAATTCACCAAAAGCACTCTGCGCCCTGTGTGGATATATATAAAAGTATATATATATTTATATATATCCACTTGGTGCGCGTGAAACCTTTTTAGTAATATATGGAGGTAAAATCAGGTCCTGTGAAAAATCAGCAGGTCCTGTAAACTGTGACGCTTGGAGACCGGACCTGATGTGATGTGATGTGTAGACTGTTGCCTTGTTGGTGTACCATGTTATGAAAACAAAACAATCTGTCACATATATACAATTGTACACTGTCTTTTATTCAGTATTATGTATTACGTTGAATTGATCCTTCCTTGAAACTAAATGTTTCAAAACAGTTTGTTTTTTATGTTTTTATTTGTTGTTGATGTCGTTCATAAATTCTATCTTCAAAATATTTACTTTCTATCATCAACGTATTGATTAGCGAGTGGGCTACATAAGAAGCTGTTGGGCTACTTCACTTTGCAAGGTTGGTAGCCCAACTGGCTACCTTCCATGACTTGCTAAATCTCACCCCTGGGTTGTCTCAAAATTGTTGTGTAACTTTTGTCGGTCCTGTAGCCGCTGTAATTCATTCATGTTAACCAAAATATCTCATGGGATCATCACTGTCATACTTATATGTGTGTCATTTATTTGTTTGATAGTTTTCTCAAAATTATATAAGATGGCATTTTGTGGCTATTTTCCATATTGGTAAAAATGTTTTTAAAATCATGAAACATCACCAGATAAATGAAAAACAAAGTTTTATTAATCTGCAGTATTATATAGTATTTCAACTACAATTTGTGAAGATATGGTTGGTTTATCTTAACAACTTTTAGTGAAACTACTCAATTCAAAACAAACATAGAATAGCCACCCCAAGTACCTTAAACTTTATTACTAGTTAACTGTCTAACTCATAGACTTCCAATTGTGAACATGGAACGGTAGTGGGTAGACAAATGAAGTATGGTAACCCAAAGTGCTTACTGCATTTTCTTATGAAAATACAGTGTACTATATCTAACAGTGTCTAGACCTACATGGCTACTTGGAGCCATATGTGCAAGTTGAAAAGTTTGGGTGGATCAATGCTGCAAACCACCAATCAAGAGTGTGGTTGTCTGTTATACCATCTTGCCCCACCCCTAAAAAATTCACAATTACCCATACTTTCCATTATATAGATTGGACATCCGGGGATAGACCGTCACAATGCCATTAAAAATGAACATGTGCGTTTCTCTTTAAAATGAATGCATGCATTTCTCTGCAACATACAAAGAAATCTAGTTTTTACAGAAACATGTGTCTGATCTTTTTTGTGTGCAGCGTTTCCATTTACGAGAAACGTGAAAACGTCAACGCATCAATGAAAACATTTTAGATTGCTTGTATTAATTTGGTCTGTTTGTCTGTTTTCTGTGTTTGTTTGTTTCCCGTTTGTTTTGTCAGTCTGCTGTGCAGTCAGCTTCTGTCGAGGACTTTTCTCTTGCTTACTTTCATTTGCTTAATCTCTTATTGTTTGTTTCATCTGTTTCTTCTTGTTTTATTTTGTTGCTTAAAGTTGGTCTGCATGGTTTTTTCAGTGCACATTATCAGTGCACATTGCCCATGTCACATGTTTCACTCTTGATACTACTCTATTCAGTCTGTGCCTTCGTTCGTTAAATATATTTCACTCTTCATGCTTCTTATGTCACCTGCCTTTGTCACACAATATGTTTGACAGACTAGCTAAACCTGACAAATTTGGCAAGTCGAGAGACGGTTCAAGTTCAGGACGTTCTGGGCCGGGGCGCCCCAAACGAGCTGAGTCTGTCAAGTTTGTATACTAGTGTTTTGTTTCATTGTTTGCTTCAGCGTGCATCACAATGCATTGTACACAGTGTCCAATTTACATATTCTAATGTTTGGTCTCTGGAACACTTTGGCTTTGACTGTGATCGCTTGTGATGTCTTTGGCTTGGCTTTGTTCACTCTTACGCAATACTTTTAGGGATGGTCCAGTGATATCAGTACGTTCACAAGTAGACAAATGACATGCTACTTTGAGGAGGTTGAAGTGAGCTTGCACTTTTCCGAATGTCAATTGTTAAGGACACATGACTTTGGCATGCACACACACCTGGTGATCACATTGTGAACTAGCTATGCATGTCTTCACAACACCAGTTATATCAAGCATTTTATGCTTTTGATTTAGTTGTTTTTAATATTCAAAAGTCACAAAAGAGCCATTCATGGACTTGTACCAACTATATATTTTACCTCCAGACCAAGTTGAGTATAGAAGATGCTAAACTTCCTGTATGACCACTTTTTAGACAAGTTCTACTTGTTAATGGTGCCATACACATTGTTTAGGTAGTAATGTCATCCAGCTGACTTATCTAAGTGACCCATATTGATATCACAAATTAGTTGGATGATACATATGTAGTGCTAGAGACACAATTACAGGTAGACGTTCTACAGGTGTTAATGAATAGTTACCTGAATGGCCTCACTGACTACATGTTTTGATGCTGCCACCTAATAAATTGCACCTATACATTATTTCTTTAATGCAAATGATGCCAGTTTGACTAACACCAGAAGTGGAGATGCCGTATTGAAGAGTTACTGTATTGTTAAATGCAAGAATTTGCAATAATGCAATCCTTGTCAGTTTTGTCTATGCACATTCTTGTCTATGCATATTCTTGTCTTTATGATGTATGGTACTAAAAGAGAAAGTGAAAATATTGATAACAATGAACCATCCCTCTATACAGGTGTTTAAGAATTAATCACATGTTTGTTATACATCCAGTAATTTGACTAATAGCTAATACTTTGGCTTGGAATAACTGTTTTGTAATGTGTTAATTTGTTCACTAAATTTAATGTTTCTCTAAAAATGAAGAACTTCTTTGTTTTCGTAATTTTATTTAACATGCTAACAATCAGTTGTTCCACATATTTAATAGAAAATAGTTATTATATTTCCTGAATCTTGTATTAATTGAAAATAAAATCATTTAAAAATAAAACGAAACTCCAAGAGTTTAGAGTTAGCGATGTTATCAAGCTAAAATGATTGATTGATTATGTACATGAACTGTATGGATAACAATAGAATTGATGTAAATACTGATTTTTAGTTTAAAAGTTAATAAGATTGTATGACAGTAATTGTTCTTATATAACATATTAGTTACTATTATTTCTATGCCATATATTCTCTTCATATGTTCAGAATTATTTCAAGTGTTATCAGACACTCTGTAGTCTGCAATTCCTTGGAATCTAGATTCACTATATACATTTTTAGATGGGTACATTACATGTATGAAATGACTCTATGTGTGAAATGTGTTTGAAGGCAAGATGTGGGGGGTGGCGGTGCTGGACCCAGTGGTGGTGGCGGTGGTCTTGGTGGTGCTAACCAAGCAAGACTTGTCCTTGGTCCGTTCACTGTCTCGCCTGCGTTTGGCTTTATCCTGCCGGGAGGACAGCAGGTCATCACTGTGGAGTGTATCGCTGAGACTCCAGAGAAGTTTGAAGAGGTGAGTAATAGAAACTGTGGAACGTGTTACCCCAAGATATATAACAAGTATAAAGACTCATTATTTTAATATAGCATGAAATTCAGTTACTAGTCTTTTTTAATTAATTATTTTATCCTATCATAATTATTTTTATCGTGTTATCTGTTTTTTATTTGCGTGTAGCACCATATGATATAATTGTCGAAATTTTATGTATATATGTATACCGTATTCGACCTATTAAGCGTATATGCCCTAATTAGCATACACACCCTTTTTTAATCAGCAGGGTCCATAATTATTGTAATTTCACTAGTGTGGAACAACTGAAAGTGTCGCCATCTGGTGTTAAACAGTTGGCACCACTTTTTAGTTGTTCTACGCTAATCACCAAATGACACCACTAGTGTTAAAGTGAACCCAAAGGCATTGTTTTGGGCCTCTGCACCTATAAGAGTGCCTAAAAACTAACCATTTGCAACTATAATCAAGAATATCACGCAAGTGATTTACTGGGAATCTGTTCTAAAACTGCAAAATTCTGGTCTAATGTCATTTTTCGTGGAGGCTAACATATTTATCAGTGTTTGCAATTTTGACCAATCAGTGGCGAGCAGCCCATTAACCTCCAATGCGGCTGTGACGTAGGCTATGCATATCGCATGTATTTTTAACATGGTTGAGATGTGCTGTTACATTTTTATTTGCTTTTATATTGGATTCACATGCAACAAAAACTCTTACAATGCTGTACTGTGCAGCATTCGGATGTAAACATGATTCAGCGAGGTATAGAGAGTTGTCTTTTTTTCAATTTTCTCTGGAAAAACAGACAGTAGTGAAGCAATGAATTCACAATTGTGGGCGGGCTGGTTGGAAGTCCAAGTGATATGCTAGACTTTGGCCCATTTTGAAGAGTCATGTTTTGAAGTTGATATATTTTCATCAACTAATGGGTCAAGATCCTTCAAAACGTCGGTGACAGAGAACGTTAAAGCCTGAAGCGGTACTGACAATCTTCTTGCATGTACCTTAGCCGAAGCCTACACAATGCAAACACTCGATCAAGAGAACTGTCAAATCGGAATGCGAGGTGGTTAGTAAGCGATGAATGAATGGACTATCTTGCCAAATAAGTTGATTTTAGATGCAAACAGCATATCCAAACTTATTGGCAAGTATGTGACTAAAATCGTGTACGTCTACGATCAGACATTTAAAGTTGGAATTATGGGAAACCTAGTCAGCACTCTTGACGTAGGATTCTGAACAAATATGGCACTGCCCATACAAAAAAGATTTTTTCGTGTTCAATGAGGTATATTTAGTTAACCACTTGCATGGAATTCTTGGTTATGGTTGCAAATGGTTAGTTTTTAAGTACTCTTATAGGTGCAAAGGCCCCAAAAAAGCCTTTGGTTTCACTTTAAACAGTTACGTTATTGTCTAGAGAAAAAAAGTTGATGTACGCTTATAAGAACAGATTCCTTTATGTTTTTTCATGGCCCAATTTTTTTTCAAGCGTACTTATGCTTATTTGGTCGAATAAGGTATATATAGTTTTTTTATTGTATCACAAAAAAAATTTCATGTCATATTTTTATTATGTACAACACCAAAGAATATCATTGTATAGATTTGATGCTATATAAATTAATAAACATTAATCATTAATCGTTACACTGTATCAGATATGATTGAAATGATGTAGGGAAGGTAGAAGAAAGTTCAAGGAATGTGCCTTGGACTCGCTATAAGGACTCCCAATGTATGGAATATCCGCTTAAAAGCAACAACTTTGAAATGTACATTCTGACCTGCATTGTTTTATGTACCCATAGATATAAGGAACATCAGATAAATGGAACAGTTTGACCAAGTCCCGACACTTTCCATAAAGAGAGTCCACTGCTCTTGTTAGCAGTAGACTTGACTTTTGCAATTCCCATTATCATAATATTGCTCTCAATGACATCCTGAAACTTCAACATGTGCAAAATTGTTTGACAAGGGTAGTTGCCTGGTCTCCTCGTTTCTCTCAATCAGCACCAATTTTTAAATCATTGCATTGGCTCCCTGTCTGATATCACATTATTTTTAAGATCTGTACAATTATCTATCAAGCACTTCCATCCAAGCAACCAGCACATTTACATTCACTGCTCACTCCGGCAAGACAGTCCAGGCAGCTTCGATCATCTAATTCTAACCTACTTTTTGTTCCCAGTGTTAAGACAAATGTCAGAACTAGAGCTTTTTCAGTTGCTACACTGACACTGTGGAATTCACTCCCTGCTAGTGTTAAGTCTGTAATGAAATATAACAACATTTTGCCATAAACTAAAACCCACCTGTTTAAACTTGCTTATCCTCCATAGCTCCCCAGCGTACCAATCCAACTGTTTACAACTGGAACTGCTTATCGATTATAATCTGCTTAACTCCTTTTGTTTTGGTGTGCTGCCAAGCTTGGGTCTTCCAAGGATTTTAGTGCAATAGAAGTATTTTATATATTATTATTATTTTTTATGTAGTTACATAGAAACTATAGTCTTAATGTAGTATAGGAGTAGAAGGAGAAGGGGAAGACCGAGACTGAGATGGGAGGATTGCATGAAGAGAGATTTGGCAGGAGTGCTAGGGAGTGGAGAATGAGAGTGAGGGATGGGGAGTGGAGAATGAGAGTGAGGGATGGGGAGTGGAGAATGAGAGTGAGGGATGGGGAGTGGAAAATGAGAGTGAGGGATGGGGAGTGGAGAATGAGAGTGAGGGATGGGGAGTGGAGAATGAGAGCGAGGGATGGGGAGTGGAGAATGAGAGTGAGGGATGGGGAGTGGAAAATGAGAGTGAGGGATGGGGGAGTGGAGAATGAGAGTGAGGGATGGGGAGTGGAGAATGAGAGCGAGGGATGGGGAGTGGAGAATGAGAGTGAGGGATAGGGGAGTGGAGAATGAGAGTGAGGGATGGGGAGTGGAGAATGAGAGCGAGGGATGGGGAGTGGAGAATGAGAGCGAGGGATGGGGAGTGGAGAATGAGAGTGAGGGATGGGGAGTGGAGAATGAGAGCGAGGGATGGGGAGTGGAGAATGAGAGCGAGGGATGGGGAGTGGAGAATGAGAGCGAGGGATGGGGAGTGGAGAATGAGAGCGAAGGATGGGGGATTGGAGAATGAGAGTGAGGGATGGGGAGTGGAGAATGAGAGCGAGGGATGGGGAGTGGAGAATGAGAGTGAGGGATGGGGGAGTGGAGAATGAGAGTGAGGGATGGGGAGTGGAGAAAGAGAGCGAGGGATGGGGAGTGGAGAATGAGAGCGAGGGATGGGGAGTGGAGAATGAGAGCGAGGGATGGGGAGTGGAGAATGAGAGTGAGGGATGGGGAGTGGAGAATGAGAGCGAGGGATGGGGAGTGAAGAATGAGAGCGAGGGATGGGGAGTGGAGAATGAGAGGGAGGGATGGGGAGTGGAGAATGAGAGGGAGTGATGGGGAGTGGAGAATGAGAGGGAGGGATGGGGAGTGGAGAATGAGAGGGAGGGATGGGCAGTGGAGAATGAGAGCGAGGGATGAGGGATTGGAGAATGAGAGCGAGGGATGGGGAGTGGAGAATGAGAGTGAGGGATGGGGAGTGGAGAATGAGAGTGAGGGATGGGGGAGTGGAGAATGAGAGTGAGGGATGGGGAGTGGAGAAAGAGAGCGAGGGATGGGGAGTGGAGAATGAGAACGAGGGATGGGGAGTGGATAATGAGAGCGAGGGATGGGGAGTGGAGAATGAGAGGGAGGGATGGGCAGTGGAGAATGAGAGCGAGGGATGGTGTGAAGACAGGTGGAGGAGACGGCAGTGAAACTGGACTAGTGACGAAGAAGAAGGGGAAACCAAAATTGACGACCCATATCAATGCCAGCCTTACCCCAGACTGCAGGGATACAGAGGAGAGCAACAACAGATATAAACTATAGTTCATTGCAAACCTAGTTTATTTGCTATTAAACAGCTATTAGAAGGATATGTTGTTAAACATATATCTCATTACCCATTTTAATGTGTTAAATCACACTGATGTCATGGTTGTGTCTGTGTAAGAATTGTTGTGTGTGTTTGCAGACACTGGCCATTGACATCACTGGACGCGACCCAAATGACCGTCCCCAGGGCATCCCCTACAAGTTACTGTGTGATGCCTGCGTGCCCAGTATCAACACAAGAGAAATCAGCGCCATCTTTGAGGAACACCGCATCTGCAAGAACCTCAGTCTCTGGCTCAACATGCACAAGGTGCTCATAATGTAGCAATAGTGGGCAGTAGTAGATTTGTTATCAGTTATGTGTAAATGTTAATGTCTAAAATAATCAGGTGTTTGATGTCAGGTGTCCGTCCTCATTTAATTTTTTTCGGTCGTCTTGTTTTTGTAATAATTTCGCCAACAAATCAAACCTATCTTATGTCCACTATGACGTGTGCTAGATAAATTTGTTGTTTAGTTTCGGTGAAGTTTTTATCATGTAAAAATTTGGTAGAAAAATTGCAAAAGTGGACTGATTCTAACCCTAATCCTAACCCTAACCCTATGCTGTTCACACAAGTTAGCCAATCTAATGATCATAAGACAATTCTTTTGATGATCTTAACGAAAGTATGCAATCTTATTGAACCAGCTGCAGACATTACTTAAACTATTCACACAGTACAAATTTGAACATCAACGAACCTGATTCGCAATGTGCTAATTGAGGAGGGAGTCAATTAATGTTTTTTTGCTGGTGTCGCTAAACACTCTATATGGTGCCCTAGGTAATTACCTTTAAGTGGACTTTCAGTGTGGCTACAGCTGCTGGTGTATCATTATGATGTGGCAATGTTTGCAGCTGGAGCAAGGTGGAGTCTACGGCGAGGACGAGAACAGGTTTGTCTTCAGCAATGTTCTTGTTGGAACCAGAGCAAAGGCACGCTTCAAGATCAGCAATGACAACAAGGTTAAGCTCTTTTCTTTCACCATGTAATATATGTCCCCTGTTGTCAGAATCGACATATTTGGGGTTTTGGGTTTATCAGGTAAGAGAGAGCTTCAAAAAGGCATATTGTTTATCATTGTATGGTAATTATGTTAGTCACAATTGGATTTTTCATGGAGGCTGTATGTCACAATCCGATCATTTTATTAACAGGATAATCATGATTTAAGCTTATCAATGAAATCTAGTGCATTCACTGTGACATGCTGATCAAAGACTTGTTATTTTCGACCACAGACTCGTCCTCTTCACTGCCACTTTCACTGTCGCTTTCACCCTCGCTACTAGGTGCCATGTGACGTGGTCTTCTCAATCCGACCGTTGTTTGGTGCGTCAACATCAACTACGAAGCAGTTGCAACAGGGATCGAGACATGCGGACATCTTTGAGGTCGAGCCACAGAGAGAGCAGATTGCGGCACACTCCTATATCTATGCCGTTGTCTCCTTCACGCCTCCTTCTCTCCAGGTACCTTCCTTCTTTCATCACTTTGGCTCTCTAGTGGGGTTCCTACATATCTTACAATTCCTGTGTTTTACTACCAGATGTCTGACGAAGCCATGGCTTCTCAGTATACTTTGATTTTGATTTCTTATCCATATGTAGGTGTCATTAATTTAATAATAATAGTAATAATAAATGTTTATTTCAGACAAAAAGTCCATATATATATATATATATATATATATATATATATATATATATATATGTATATATATATATATATGTATATATATATATATAGACTTTTTGAATCAATCAGTCTGAAATAAACATTTATTATTATTATTATATGCTTTTGTCTTAAATAAACATTTATTATTATTATTATTAAATTAATTATATATATATATATATATATATATATATATATATATATATATATATATATATATATATATATATATATCTATATATATATATATATATATATATATATATATATATATATATATATATATACATATATATATACCTATATATATACCTATATATATACCTAAAATACAAATAAAAATAGATATAAACACACATATTGTGCATTAAAAGTATGTACAAAGAATAAAAATAAAAAATATATATTTGAGGAACTCACATTCCTGTTAATGTTCTTCCCAAAGTGGCTGCGTGATAAGCAGTCCACTTTGCAATAAAAAACATCATTTATTTGGCCTGTTTCAATTCTCTCCTACATCGGACTTGTGTTGGTTATTGCATAAATTCATTTATGCAACTCACCAGGTGCTTAAACATTTTTATGAAATAACCAAGGTCGTCTTTAAACTTGCCCTGGGTGTCCGAGACTACACCGGAACTATTTGACCAAATAAATTGTATTACTCCGCGCTAGCCAGCCAATCACGGCTTAGCGGAAACCAGTTCAAACCGGAGCCAGTAGCTTGAATCTTTCACTCCTGCTTCAGTCTCTGCATTGCGAAGTTGTGACTAAAATTTGTCTCTCGAAATCCGCCCTCCTCCCCACCTTTCTTCCTTATTCTCAATGCTTAGTTTAAATGCGATTGTACATCGTTGATGAAATAGGAAGTTGGAAGATGTCGAAACCGCTTTCCCCACTTTTGGCCTTATATAAGATGAACACGGGGGTTTGTCCCCTAGTATTTGGTGTTCATGGGGTTTTCTGCGCAGACAGGCTTCCTGTTTCTTCATCGGTATTCTTGGCTTATGTTTATATAGGTTAGCGAAATGGCCCCACCTGTTTGTAATTAAATTTGTGTATTGGTGGTGGAATGTCTGTATTCTTTGCATTACATGTTCATGACGACTTCTTGATGTATATATGTTATCGTCATGCTTGTAGGAATGTGGGCTCTGAGAAACTTGCCGGACGGGGCTGTACATGTGTTCAGTTCCTGTCTGGTTTGATTTGAGGAGCTCATATTCCTGTTAATGTTCTTCCCAAAGTGGCTGCGTGATAAGCAGTCCACTTTGCAATAAAAAACGTCATTTATTTGGCCTGTTTCAATTCCCTACTACATCAGACTTGTGTTGGTTATTGCATAAATATAAATATGTACACATGTCGTAAAAGTATGTAAAAAAGTAAAAAACTGGCATAAACTGTTGTATGATTGACCACATATTTATCATGTGCCACCTTTGACCTTGATGAACCAATCAAATTCACTCTATCATTAAGAGTGTATTTATGAGTTTATGAGTGAAATAAATGTGGAATAAAATGACTGTATGTTATGTCTGTAGTACTACAGCGCAGTGTTTGAGGCGGTCGTAGAGAACTTGACCGGTGGACTTCACAAGACTGTCAACCTGATATATGAAGTGAGCGGGGAGGGAAACCTTCCTCGAGTGACCATCATCAGCCCATCCGTACGCAACAAGAAGGGTCAACCTCTGCTTCTCTACAAGAAGAACCTGGTTGGTCGGACCGAGATCCTTCCTCTTAAACTGACCAATGAGGGCACTCTAGCCAGCAAGGTAAACACTCAGTGTAAGACTGTTGAGAGGTGATAGATACTAAAGTAATCTTCCAGTTGCAGTCATAGAGAAACAGCAGATATAGAGAAGCTAAGAGCACGTTTCTGTGAGACTGGTCCATATATGGGCAGGCATCTGTTAGACACGTCCATACATGGGCAGGCATCTGTGAAACAGGTCCATATATGGGGCACTCCTTACTAAAATGTGTCCATAGCAAATCTGTGCATACTTAGAAAGCCAACATAAGAATACTACGCAAAAAGAAAATATATACAAGAAAAAACTTGCAAACAAAAACTACAGCAGGACAAAAACTATCCATGATAAACCAACAAGACAGATTGGATTAGTTTCATAAGCCTGCATTACAAAACCATCTGGAGACATTATCTCATAGATAGTTTGTAATAATACAATTAGTAATAATAAACTACCATAGTAAATCTTACTGTAATCCAGCTAGACTATGTATGTATGCATGTTATGCTACTCCTAGAAGCTTTGCATTTTGGGTGCCAAACTTTGAGGGGTTCATCTATGGAGTCGTGACCCTTTTATTTTTGAGAAATTCACCCCACTATTGACTATTCTATGAACAATCGAATTACCCTTTGTTGTTGTTATGTCCAATTGTACCCAATGCTATGCGAACAATTACGTACAGTTGTTTACAATGTCATGTCTTCTGCAATTGTTACAAGTTACATAAACCATAACTAGATGCTACTATGATTCCAGTATTATGTCACAATTTCGATAGATTAAAAAACCATCAAGGTATTGATTGGCAGTACCAAGGCATAGTTGGATGTTTTTGTGTATCCTGATATTTTGTAAATATTTTGTTGTCGTGACAGTCACTTATGAACTATCAAATTATCCCGCCAGGAGGATGGGTATTTTTGCTAGTGTTGTTAATTAATTTAGTATTGTTTATTAATTGTCTCCACTAGTGATGTTGAGTTGAGTGAGGTCACATGTCATTGCAGGTGGACATTGACCTCGCTGACCCGGACGAAGTGTTCAGTATGAGGCCAAGTGGCACCACCAAGGCAGTGATGACCGCCATGCCAGAGGATGGACCAGGTCAGTGGTCAGTGGTCACTCAGTGGTCAGACTGTAACTATGACAGAAAGTAGATGGATTAGTCTCAGTTCTATGGGTGTTCAATGTTTGCTAAGGGGCTGTATAAAAAAATATCCTTTTTTATAAAAAAAAATCTTAGTGAACCCCTGATCTACCCACCCACATGCATTTTTTTATTGGAATGCTTTTATACTTAAAACCCCTAACACATCTGATTGACATTCACATTATAAATATACCAGATCATAGAAAACATGTGTATGGTGTCACCAGCCAGCTAACACTGATAATGGTAATTTTGAAATGAAACCTTATTTTTATTAATGATAAATTGCATGCTAGTTTCATTTCATATGACTACACAGTGCAGTTTGGATACTACATGGAAGTTTATTATTTGCATAATTATTTAAATATCAGTCCATAAATGCATCATGGCATTTTGATTTGTGTTAGATGCCATCAAGCGACCGCACACTGCTTCTGTGGTCATTGGTGTTGGAGAAACTGCGACGTTTGACGTCTTTTACAAGCCTGTGGCTGCCCAGCGGTCACAGGGTCACCTCCGTCTGAGCATCATTGACAACCAGTACGAAGACTCTGTGATCCAGTTAGTTGCCGAAGGTTATGTTGATGACATCACACTTGACAACATCCACAGTGTCTTTGTGCCACAGCCAGTGTTGGAAGATGCTGACGGAAACAATGCTGACGATGATGTTGAAGGTAGTGTTAATTGTTGACATTATTACCTTACCTTACCCCTCGTCTTTGGGCCTGGTGGCTGACTAGAGTCACTTTCTCCAGTGTACCCTGTCTTTGGGCCTGGTGGCTGACTAGAGTCACTTTCTCCAGTGTACCCTGTCTTTGGGCCTGGTGGCTGACTAGAGTCACTTTCTCCAGTGTACCCTGTCTTTGGCCCTGGTGGCTGACTAGAGTCACTTTCTCCAGCGTACCCTTTCTTTGGGCCTGGTGGCTGACTAGAGTCACTTTCTCCAGTGTACCCTGTCTTTGGGCCTGGTGGCTGACTAGAGTCACTTTCTCCAGCGTACCCTGTCTTTGGGCCTGGTGGCTGACTAGAGTCACTTTCTCCAGTGTACCCTGTCTTTGGGCCTGGTGGCTGACTAGAGTCACTTTCTCCAGTGTACCCTGTCTTTGGGCCTGGTGGCTGACTAGAGTCACTTTCTCCAGTGTACCCTCTCTTTGGCCCTGGTGGCTGACTAGAGTCACTTTCTCCAGTGTACCCTGTCTTTGGGCCTGGTGGCTGACTAGAGTCACTTTCTCCAGTGTACCCTGTCTTTGGCCCTGGTGGCTGACTAGAGTCACTTTCTCCAGCGTACCCTGTCTTTGGGCCTGGTGGCTGACTAGAGTCACTTTCTCCATTGTACCCTGTCTTTGGCCCTGGTGGCTGACTAGAGTCACTTTCTCCAGTGTACCCTGTCTTTGGCCCTGGTGGCTGACTAGAGTCACTTTCTCCAGTCTACCCTGTCTTTGGCCCTGGTGGCTGACTAGAGTCACTTTCTCCAGTGTACCCTGTCTTTGGCCCTGGTGGCTGACTAGAGTCACTTTCTCCAGCGTACCCTGTCTTTGGCCCTGGTGGCTGACTAGAGTCACTTTCTCCAGTGTACCCTGTCTTTGGCCCTGGTGGCTGACTAGAGTCACTTTCTCCAGTGTACCCTGTCTTTGGGCCTGGTGGCTGACTAGAGTCACTTTCTCCAGCATACCCTGTCTTTGTTTGACTTCGTTCTACGACTTCCACCCCAGTTATTGTTTTATTTTTCCATAATTATTTCACCAGGTTGCCTTTGGCTGAGCCATTTCCATGTCAAGGCCATCAGGCAGTGGCTGTCTTCGCTCATTCTCAGGATGTGCCTAATTTAGTTCCATATTCTTATTCTGACTTCTACATTTATCTTCTTTACTTTGGCTTTAATTATAATATCTTCACTTTTTTATGGCCATCTAACTTAAACACCTGAATAGAAAAGTGTCCAATGGTTGTCATTTACATTTATCTTCCACGTCTCACATCTGTATAATAACATTGATTTTACTGGTGCATTGTATAGCCTCAAATTACTTGTTCATTCAGCAATCTTCACCAGGGGTTAATAAATTTATCCATTACATAAATTTCATTTTTTGTTCCCACATATTGAAGATCATTAAAGCAAAAATGTCAACATGACAAGGGAGCAAAAATATTGGCTGTGCACTGGTTTAAGCCTTACATTTTGGTGATTGGTTGTGTTTTGCCCAGTATTGTTCATAGGTGTCAACATCTGCCCATGGAAAAGTGGGAAAGTGCTCATGAGAAGTGGGAAAGTGCTCATGAGAAGTGGGAAAGTGCTCATGAGAAGTGGGAAACCTCTTCCTCCAGTCAACTTTTGTCAGTGTTTAGCATTTTAACGGTTTTAGTGTTTTTTGTCATTTTTTTCAGCTTGTTGTTTTACCTGTCGCCATTTATCTGTGCTATTCATGGTGAATGAACACGCTAGAAAATGTTAAATCACTTCAGACCAAAGAAACAAAAGGCGCCTAGAATGGCCTCATGTGCAATAAATAGAACAATTTTATTGTGAATTTTTTTTATTTTATTACAAAAGCGGGAAATTTCATTCAAAAACCGGGAAAGCCGGATCAAGGGAAAAAGCGGTATTTCCCACCCAAAAGAGTTAATGTTGACATTTGTGATCATTGCACATCACTCATGTTGTTCACACATTAGTCTTCAACATGTGAAACGTTTCCTTGCAGCTGCCAAGTCCAACCACATCCAGTTTGGCGACTGCTACATCAGCGATCCAAAAGTGCTAACTTTTGCGATGACAAACCACTCCAAGTCTGACGTCATGCGATTCCAGTGGCCAGCACATGACCAGATGAAGTTCTCACCAATGACTGGCCACTTGCATCCAGGCCATTCCAAAGACATCACAGTCACATTCAAGGCCTCTGAGCCAATAGTGCTTACAGAGGTGGAGGTGGCCTGTCGCGTTGTCAAGATCATCTTCACCAAAGCATCAAACGAGGTAGGCAAATGGTTCAACAAGAAACTATGTAATAAACAACATGTATATCAACAATTATTCTCAATGAGGTCATATTAAAAGTGGCAGGAATTAATAATGTCATTTATTTTAATTAATTATTATTGTCATGTATATATAAATGTACATCTATTATATTTATTTTAAACTACATTTATGATAATAATAAACATTTATGTATACATTTTATCTTCCCATGGGTCGTGAACTTAAACCATAAATATACAAGTAAATACAGTACCATGTACGATTAAATAATTACAAATGAGAGTATATTTTTATATTTATATGCTGTTGAATAGTGTCTTAACCTGTGTTTAAAGGTAGTTATGCTGCATTAATAGAATTCAAATGGACTCACACATGCATACATGCATGCACACACTGATGACGTGTTGGTGGTTGTCTCGTTGACCAGGGTTCAGACTGGGATGACCGTCTGCGCGTGGTGCGGTGGGTGGACGTCAATCGACCCGCCACGGGCACCTCTGGCAGTAACGCTGATGGGTGAGTCTGAGGAACTTCTGTTGGGTACATCACTTTAAACAACAGCCCTAAATATGTCAATACTGAAATGTATTACTGAGTGTTTTTCTGTGTGGCTCAAAACAACTTGTTGATCCTAATACGATCACTGATAGAATAATTTAAAAATTAACTAATTAAATTAATTAATTCCTTAGTGTGCTGTTTTAATTATAAAATTTACATTAAATGTTAAGTAGAATTAACAGTGCATAGTAATAATAATTTCATATTATTATATAATTTTATATTTTCACAGAAATGTGAATTCTCACACATATGCACACATCCACGCACGCACACACATACGTACACTCACATGCACATGTAACATGTACCACATGTAACATATTTGAACAGGAATGTGAATTATTCACATGCGCACACACATGCACACACAGGCACACACACACACTCACGCAAACACATGCACACACACGCTCACACACGCTCACACACAATCAGTTAATAATTTTAGATTATCTGAATACACTTTGAGATACAATAACACATAATAAATTAGCACACAAATTCTGTGCTGTGGATGTTTTAATGAATCATCTGCCTAGAATAATTTATGACGTGTGTCCAGCACCCCGAAGGACCCGTCACCTCCAGTGCGACCTTCCAAGCGCAAGGTCGTCGAGATGGAGCACGAACCTCGTTTCACTGAGGTCGCTGAATCAGCACGTAATGTCGACCTTCTCGTCTCAGCCAATGCTGACTACTGTAAACCAAAAGTCAAGGTCAGCAACATCCACTTCAAGGACACCCTGATGATGCAGACCCGCAGCTATGAGTGAGTACATCGCAGCATTTGTTATTCCTACGTGGCGTTTCATGGAGTCTGGCATAATATTCTCGCTTATCTACTCAGTTACATCCTCTGATCATTTCAGTGATGTTCTTATTCGTCCATTTAGTGATGTTCTCATTCATCCACTCGATTACATTCTCATTCATCCGCTCAGTGACATCCTCACTCATCCACTTGTTTACATTCTCATTCATCCATTCTGTTACAACCTCACTCAACCACTTGTTTACATCCTCATTCATCCACTCTGTTACATTCTCACTCATCCACTCAGTTACATCTTCATTCGTACTCGGTTACATTGTCACCCATCCACTCAGTTACATCCTCACTCATCCACTCGATTACATTCTCACTCATCTACTCGGTTACATTGTCACTCATCCACTCAATTACATTCTCACTCATCCATTCTGTTACATTTTCACTCATCCATACAGTGACATCCTCACTCATCTACTCGGGTATATTGTCACTCATCCACTCGGTTACATCTTCACTCATCCACTCGTTTACATTCTCACGCATCCACTCTGTTATGTCCTCACTCATCCAGTCTGTTACATCCTCATTCATCCACTCTGCTACATTCTCACTTATCCACTCAGTTACATCCTCATGCATTCGCTCGGTTAAATTCTCAGATCATTTCAATGATGGTCTCTTTCATCCATTCAGTGATGTTCTCACTCATCCGCTTGGTTACATTTTCACTCATCCACTTATTTACATCTTCACTCATCCACTCAGTTACATCTTCACTTATTCACTCATCTACATCTTCACTCATCCACTCGGTTACACCCTCACTCATCCACTCGTTTACATCCTCACGCATCCACTCAGTTACATCTTCACTTATCCACTCTGTTATATTCTCACTCATCCACTCTGTTAAATTCTTACTCATCCACTCTGTTATATTCTCACTCATCCACTCTGTTACATCCTCATTCATCCACTCTGTTACATTCTCACTCATCCACTCAGTTACATCTTCACTTATTCACTCGGCTACATCTTCACTCACCCACTTGGTTACATCCTCACTCATCCACTCAGTTACATCCTCACTCATCCACTCAGTTTCATCTTCACTTATCCACTCACTCATTCATTCTCTGATCCATTCAGTGATGTTCTCAGTTGTCCACTCAGTGCCATTTTCACTCGCCAAGTCAGTAAACTTCTCACTGTTCTCTTACTCATCCAGTCAGTGATGTTCTCATCCATTTTGGCCCGTTCTTATTCATCCACTTTAAGACGTTCTTACCTATCCACTTTTGGACATCCTGCCCTATCCACTTTCAGTTGTTCTGACCAATCCACTTTGGGACATTCTTACTCATCCACTTTGGGACGTTCTTATTCATCCATTGTCCCTGACTCATTCAGTCAACTGTTCCCCAGCCCTAGATGTTGATCCCTGTCTGACTGCTTGCTGCCTGTTCCTTCAGGTTCCAACTGGTCAACAAAGGGACCGTCTCCATGGACTTCAACTGGCATCTTGTCAGTGATGGCACGATGGTGCCGTCACCAAAGGAGCCTCGTTCTGTCACGTTTGCGACTGGCGAATCAACACTTGCTGAGGAGGAGGAGGAGGACGAGCGGCCTGCGACTGCACTGCCCCTGGTGGTGCGCAGTGAACACATCCGCCTGAGCTCACCACCTCCATCTAGTGTCATCAGTGATGTGGCCTACCTGCCATTCACCATCGAGCCAGAGACTGGCATGATTCTGCCGGGGAAGAAACAAAACATAAAGGTCAAATTCAACCCACTCGATGTCAACGAGTTTGAATGTCAACTCAGTTGCAGGTAATGACCACATTTTTTACCTATCTGTTTATATTAGTATTTTCACTCAGTATCACTTATTGAACCCATAATTTGCTCTTGAGAAATATGTATATATATATATATATATATATATATATATATATATATATATATATATATACATATATACATACACACATACACATATATATATATATATATATGTATATATATATATATATATATGTATATATATGTATATATATATATGTATGTATGTATGTATATATATATATTATATATATATATATATATATATATATATATATATATATATATATATATATATATATATATATATATATGTATATATATAAAATATATATATATGTATATAAAAAAAATATATATGTATATATAAAAAATATATATATATATAAATATAAATATATATATATATATATATATATATATATATATATATATATGGTGTTTTCATGTTTATTGATTTATATAGCAAAACATTTCTACAGTGATGTAAAAGTAAAAACAAATGACATGACATCATTTTTATGATAGGATAAAACAGTTAGTAAGATGTCTGGAATTTAACAGTTAGCTGAAGGCTGTGTTAAAATAATTAGTTTTTTCATATGCTCTTAAAAAACATTGATATCCCTAATACTATGTCTTGGAGTAATGAGTTTTGGTGCAGAAATATACATACATATTCATATAATTATAATCCTTGTGAGGAAGAAGATGGTGAATGAGTAGTTTGGTTGTTTGTTTACCTCTTGGAAAATTAGTCCTGACAATGAACATATACGTACTTCTACAATTATTGTCTTTTTTCATATTGATACATTATTGTGACATATCATCAAAAGAAATTTACTGATTTACACAAAAGTTGCTACTATTTCGGTGGCACTGCCATGTTATTGTGGGATGTGGTGGTGTAGTGGTTATTGTAGGGCATGGTGGTGTAGTGGTTATTGTGGGGTGTGGTGGTGTAGTGGTTATTGTGGGGCATGGTGGTGTAGTGGTTATTGTGGAGTGGGGTGGTGTAGTGGTTATTGTGTGGTGTGGTGGTGTAGTGGTTATTGTGTGGTGTGGTGGTATAGTGGTTATTGTGGGGCATGGTGGTGTAGTAGTTAATGTGGGGTGCAGTGGTCTAGTGGTTATTGTAGAGCACGGTGGTGTAGTTGTTATTGTGGAGCATGGTGGTGTAGTGGTTATTGTGGGGTGTCATGGTGTAGTGGTTATTGTGGGTCCTGGTGGTGTAGTGGTCATTGTGGGGCATGGTGGTGTAGTGGTCATTGTGGGGCATTCACTCCACAGACACTGGTGGATATGTGAATGAATAATATTCACATAGTATGGCTGAATGCTTCCCAGAGTAGTCAAGGTGTTGGAATAAACAGGTCTGCCAGGGGGGTGAAGTGTAAAATGGTTTGAGCAGTTTCAAGGATTTGATACTGCGCTATATAAGAATGTACCTTTTCCTTTATTATTGTATGCCCTGCACCAGTTGTATCATTTGCAGCATTCCAAATGTGGACCCTGAGCGTCTGGAGCCCACGATCTCAATCAAAGCACGCAGTCTCATGCCCTACTGCCACTTTGACCTCGAAAACTCGGATTACATCCGCAGTGCACGTCGCAACCCCGAACTTCCTGGCCCCAATGGGGCTCCGGCAGGCACGACCCTCGATCCCAGCACAAAGGTGATCGAGTTCAGCAGCATCGGCGTCGGTCTGCGCACACAACGGATTTTCGATATCATGAACCCAACCCATTACGATTACTCATTTCACTGGGTGAATGAAGACCATCTGCAACCAAAAAACATCCACAACTTCCGCTGCCTCACACCAGATGGCATTGTCATCAAGAGTGGCAAGCAAGCTAAGGTAGGGAGCGGCGGGGCTTTGTTCACTCTTGTTCGGAGTCATTGCCATGCAAAGCTTGTAAGTACCGGTATGTTATTCAAAACTGGCATAAAGTAATCTCCTGGAACAATTCTGAGATGATTTACCTCATTGTTGGATCATAAATTTTGGCTCTTATTTAGTATGTTAGATTGCATAGTCAATAAGATCTAAAGTTTGGCAAAGAGTAAATAGAGTTTGTGAATCACCATTGTAATCAAGCGCATCAGTGTGGGTGAATCACCACTAATCAAGCCGATCCATGTGGGTGAATCAACACAGTAATCAAGCCCATCTATGTGGGCTAATCACCACAGTAATCAAGCCCATCTATGTGGGTGAATAACCTGTGTAATCAAGCCCATCTGTGTGGGTGAATCACCACTGTAATCAATCCCGTCCATGTGGGTGAACAACCACTGTAATCAAGCCCATCCATGTGGGTGAATCACCACTGTAATCAAGCCCATCCATGTGGGTGAACAACCACTGTACTCAAGCCCATCCATGTGGGTGAATCACCACTGTAATCAAGCCCATCCATGTGGGTGAACAACCAGTGTACTCAAGCCCATCCATGTGGATGAATCACCACTGTAATCAAGCCCATCCATATGGTAAATCACCACTGTAATCAAGCCCATCCCTGTGGATGAATAACCACTGTAATCAAGCCCATCCATGTGGGTGAATCACCACTGTAATCAAGCCCATCTGCATCAATTGTAATTAATATGTTGTAGATTATCTTTGAGTTTTTGTCAACAAATCTTGATTTGATGGAGTCGTTCTGGCGCTTCAAGATTCCCCAGCACAACATCTCACTGCCGTTCCTTCTGGTCGGCCACACAACTGACCCACAGGTCGCCTTTGATCGGTCACATCTTAACTTTGGCAGTCTTCTCATCGGTAGGTTAATACTGTCATGTGCATATAATTAAAAAATAATTTACATTTCAATAAATATATGACACTATAAAAATTGGTTCAAATATTCTAAATGGAAAACTACTGTTGATTGGAAATATTTTAGGGATTTTAGCCATCTCTACTGTATTAAAATTTTTCTGTTGCCTCACAGTTTATGTTGATATAATTTGCAGCATGCTCACACAGTATGTATGCAGCAAATAGGGCACATGCATAACAGCAATGTACATGATTTATGTTTAACAATCGTATCATATTGGTCAATGTTTTTCTGCAGATAATTAGTACTTCATATGAGTAATGAGTGATATTACACCCTTGTGGTTTCTGATGTCTGGAGTTGTGATATTGCTATTTCAACCTATTTGGTATGTGTGTGTGTGTAGGACACCCAGCTACCAAGGTGATCCAGATGACAAACATGGAGTCGATGGCATTCAGCTTCTCATTTGTGGAAGGCTCGTGTCATGCCAGCAGCCACGGCACCATGCTGAAGGTGACCCCCATGGAAGGTGTCATCCTGCCCAAGTCCAGGTAGGTTTCCTCTGTTCTCGCTGCATTCTCCCATCTCTTCCACTCACTACCACTCTTTAATATATACCTCTATGAGTGTACGTGTATGCTTATATGCGTGTGTGTGCATGTGCGTGCATGCATACATATGTGCGTGTATGTGTGTGCATGCATGCGTGCATGTGTGTGCAGACTTGTATATGTGTGCATGCATTCGCATGTGTATGTTTGTGTGTGCATGCATGCATGTGTGTGTTCATATGTTTGCACATGCATCCATGTGTGTGTGCCTCTGTTGCATGTGTGCTCATGTGTGTATGTATTCTCATGTATGCATGTGCATATGTGTGTGTGTGTGCATGCGTGCGTGTGTGCGTGCGTGTGCGTGTGTGCATATGTGTGCATGTGATGCATGTGTGTATGAAGGCATGTTGTATTGTAACACTGTCATGCATTCTGTGTTCTTGCAGTCTGGAGATAAGCATTGTGCTGGTTCCAAGTTCAGACAAGGAAGTCAACTTCAACCTTGTGTGCCATGTGAAGAAGAAGATGGAGAAGCTCATGTTGAATGTCAAGGCCGAGGGCTACAGCATGGACTGCCTCGTGTTATGTGAGGACTCCAAGGGCAAGAGTGTCGAGTTGTCTAGCAATGGATGTAATGAGATCAACTTTGGACAGGTTTGTTCCCCTTTAAGCACACATGTCACGTGACATTTGTTTATGTTGGTTTGAGGCAATAAACATGTCACTTCAGTGATAAGTGTCGCTTTCAAAATGCTATGTTAAAGAATTAGTTGTATCCGTTCATTAAGACATTCCGTCAACAAAGTATCTCATATATGTGCTGAATTATATCCATAAATAAAATCATAGCCTAGTTGAGGTACATTTCTGCCACCACAACCATTAAGAGGCAATGCATCTGTAGTGTAATTCTCTCTTATACACAGAATATGTTGTGTTCCTCAGGTTGACATGAATGAGGCAGCGATCCGGAACATCAACATAGTCAACTCTGGCAAGTTCAACTTTGACTTCACATGGGTGTTCCCAATGAAGGGAGACACAGAGAACACCTCTTTGGTCAATTATAAGGATAGTATGGTCAGTGTGCAGCCAATGACCGGCAATGTCCCTCATGGCAACAAGCAGATGTGTCAACTGGAGTTCTGCACACCAAGACAGATCAGCATCACTAACTGCCGTATGCAGTTGAAGGTGAGTTGAATACAGCATCCTGCAGCATCAATGACTTACTTAGAACTGTTTGTTCGCTGGGAGCGTAGTCCATTGACAAAAGTTCTTGATTTGATCCTGTTTTTGTGAAAACTTGTTTTCTCCTTAGAAATTGTTCGTTGTCTTATCAAGGCAACATCATCAGTACTAATGATGTACTTTTCAGATGATGTCATCGTAGACATGAGGAAGTTCGTAATTGTCCTCATATCGGTTGATAGCTGCCCTGGCCTTGCGTATCCATATGGCCTCTTTCAGTTGTCTTCTCATTCTGTGTGACTTCCTATCTACCACTTTTACTCCCTCCCAGTCTGTGAGATGGTTTTCTGATATGACATCGAAAACCATCTCATAGACTGGGAGGGAGTGAAAATGGTAAATAGGGAGTCACACAGAAGGAGAAGACACATTTCTACCTGGTAAAACCAAGTTTTGGATATGTCAAAATAATCACATAATGGAGTAAGCTGGAAACATTAATAAATACAAATCAAATAGGTGATTATAACTTCTGGATTTTCCATCAAATTGTGATATCATAGTTTATGATAATTTCAGATAAAAGCACTTATTGCATTGTTTTGTATTAAAGTCTTGTCTGCTACTGGTGACACATGGTCCCTGCTAACATTGCTTTGTTCACTTCAGATTCCTCCAGTTCATTCAGCTGTATAAATGAGTACCTGGCTATAGATAGTGGTGGATATGTGAACAAATAGTCTTCGTGCAATAATTGCAGCATGGTTCATTGCTTCCCAAAGAAGTCGAGATGGTGTTGGAATGAACAGGTCTGCCAGGGGGTGAAGTGTAAAGTTCTCTGAACAATCCCAAGGACAGGATACCGCGCTATATAAGAACGTACTTATACCTCTCTCCTTTCCTTTGCAGATTTCCAACGGACCAACTTACAAGATCAAAGTGGCAGGTTCAGGCACTGCTCCTGGTCTACATTTCTCATTCCTCACCCACAACTTTGGCCCATCCTTCATCTACCATGCTGGGCTGCCACACAAGACGAAGAAACTCTACATCACAAACCGTGACAAGAAGGATATCAGGTACAGTGTTCAGCATGCTCCAGCCATCTGTAGCTACAGATTGGGCTTCTACAGAAATCAAAGCATAAAACTAAATGTGAATATTTGGGAAAACCTTCAGAGACAATGGTTTTCACACCTCCCCTGCTCAGCTGTTTTGCCTGGAGATGGCATGTGGTGAACACTATGTGGAAATGGCACCCCTAGAACTGTCCCAGTCGAGGGATGAAGGTGAAAGGCACTTTCAAGACAAATATTAACAGTTGTAGTATAACTCTTTAGTCCTCAAGTCAGACAAACCAGCCGGCAGACTGATGCTTCATTTTGGCCAAACCCAGCCCAGCTGTGTCATTCTACGTATTCTGGTGGCGTATTCTGGTGTATAGTTTTAACAAGATTTGCCATCCAAGCCAAAGGCCCAGATGGCAAGTGGACAAGGAAGCCATTGGCTTATCGAGAGTCCAACAATGTTCATCTACTTATAACCCGCCCTCCTAAGATATGTGTCAACCTTGTTTTTAAACATATTCACGCTGCTAGCAGTTACACAATCTGTAGACAATTTGTTCCATTCATTTATTGTCCTCTGTGAGAACGAGTGCTTCCTGATGTCCAATTTACATTGATCCTTTACTAATTTTACCTCATGTCCTCTAGTTCTGCAATCCTTCTTGAGTGAGAAAAACATATTTCTATCAATATTTTCATACCCATTCAATATCTTAAAAACTTCAATCTGATCTCCTCTTAACCTCCTTGTCTCTAGAGTTGTTAAACCACATTCCTTCAGGCGTTCTTCATAACTAAGGTCTCTCAGTTCTGGAATCATTTTAGTTGCTCTCCTTTGTATGCGTTCAAGCGTATCTATATCCTTCTTACGATATGGTCTCCATGCTTGTATACAGTATTCTAAATGAGGTCTAACTATTGCTTTATAAAGAGGTATAATTAACCTTTTTCCCTTGTATATTATGTTTCTTCTAATCAATCCAAGAATTTGATTACCCTTTGAAGCTGCAATACCACACTGCTCTGAAACTTTCATATCAGCGCTTATTGTAACTCCTAAGTCCTTTTCTTTTACAGTAGTACCCAGAACAGTATCTCCCATTTTATAGTTTACATACAAGTTCCCATGTCCTGTATGTAGGCATTTACATTTCCCAAAATTGAACAGCATCTGCCATTTCTCAGACCATTTCACTAATCTGTCTAGATCGTTTTGTAAATGTTGTTTATCACCATCAGTATTAACCTTTCTAAACAGTTTTGTGTCATCTGCAAATTTCAGTACATTACTTGTTATATTGTCGTCCAAGTCATTGATATATATTTAGAATAATATAGGTCCTAATACTGATCCTTGAGGTACCCCACTCAAAACCGATTTCCAATTTGAAACTTCTCCATCCACTACAACTCTTTGTCTTCTGTCAGTCAGCCATTGTTCTATCCAGTCAGTTATGTTATCCCCGATACCATGGGCTTTTAATTTAAGTAGTAATCTTTGATGTGGCACTTTGTCAAAAGCTTTCTGAAAATCTAAGTAGATAATATCTACTGGCGATCCCACGTCTATCCACTTAGTGATTTCTTCCAAAAAACATAACATATTTATTAAGCATGACCTCGCTTTAAGGAATCCATGTTGAGATGAATTTAATAATTTATGCTTAACGAGGAAGTCCACCATATAGTCTTTAATTAACCTTTCTAATAATTTACAAATCACTGACGTTAAACTCACTGGTCTGTAATTTTCTGACTTATTTCTCGAACCCTTTTTAAATAATGGTATCATGTTTGTTTCTTTCCATTCAAATGGAACAACTCCCTCTTTTAATGACAAGTTGAATACTCTTGCAAGTGGTATACTGATTTATTCTACTGTTTCCAGCTGAGTTAAGCAGGCATGTGAATTCAGACCATTTAAAATTGTTTGTTAAATCACTGTTTCTTGCAGCATTGACTGTATCTACCCGCCCACGCAACACCTATACCACAACTTCAAGGCACAGGTGATCACTCCTGGTGAGACGGTCATAGTGAACTTTGAGTTCTATCCACGTGCTGCCATCAGATACACAGAGCTGGTCGAGTTTGAGGTGAATGGTCGGTCAAAGAACGTCATCGAGTTCTCTGGGCTTGGCACCGAGATGAAAGTGAGTGCAGTACACACAAACATTGTTCAATCTACTGTTCTGCTCAGCCATAAATTTACCTTCAAATGTCATGACAGCTGCTGATATATCATGTTGTGTGATATATATATATGTATGTATGTATGTATGTATGTATGTATGTATGTATGTATGTATGTATGTATGTATATATATATATATACATATATATATATATGTGTACCCACAAAC
Source organism: Lamellibrachia columna (assembly GCA_963662155.1). NCBI lineage: Eukaryota > Metazoa > Annelida > Polychaeta > Sabellida > Siboglinidae > Lamellibrachia > Lamellibrachia columna. The sequence goes on from OY759267.1 coordinate 22,958,641, forward strand.
ACACAGACACACACATTCATGAATGCATGTATGCACACACGCAGACACACCCACATCCATGTGCAATATACTATATGTGTATAGACATTTATACATTTTGATTCATAACATGTGGCAATTTATCTAATGAATATATAATACACACACTCACTAACGCATACACGCACGCATGCACACACACACAAACACACTCTCACGCATGCACACACATGCATAGAAACACTCACACACAGTCACTCACTTCACACACTCTCTCTCTCTCTCTCTCTCTCTCTCTCTCTCTCTCTCTCTCTCTCTCTCTCTCTCTCTCTCTCTCTCTCTCTCTCTCATCTATTAACCTAAATGTTTACATAAACAAAATATCTACAAGAAGAAATGTCATAGATATTTACAAATATGCGTTGAAATATGGATAGCAATGAGAGGTTGTGTATTGCATCTGTTTGTCAGGTGGAGGCTATTGATGCCAACCACAAGGTCATCAAGTTTGGGACACTACAAGTCGGGCAGACTGTGCGCAGGTCTGTGCCAATCATCAATCGTAGTCCTGCACAGATCACCTTCCACGTGGCCATCATGCCGACGAACCCACGCATCTACAAGCAGAATGCAATCAAAGTGGCCCCGAGTCAGGAGGTGACCCTGGCGCCCAATGGGGGTACCATGACTGTTGATGTGACCTTCTCTCCCAAGTCTCGTATCAGCCACTTCACCGAGGAGGTAAATGTACTTCACAGTCACAACTAGGGGGTTACAACATTGTAGTGGGGTGTGGTGGCGTTGTGGTTAGAACATCAGACTCTCAAGAGAACCTGGATTCAAATCCTTTTGCTGCCATTTCGAAGCTTGGGCAATTTCGTTCACTCCACATTGCCTTAGTTCACTCAGCTGTATAAACAAGTACTTGGCTATAGACAGTGGTGGATATGTGAACAAATAGTCTTTGCGCAGTAATTGCAGTGTGGTTGAATGCTTCCCAGAGAAGTTGAGTTGGTGTTGGAATGAACAGGTCTGCCAGGGGGTGAAATGTAAAGCAGTTTGAACAGTCCCAAGGACTGGATACAGCGCTATATAAGGATGCACCTTTTAGTGCATGCTAACTTGGCACTGTCTGTCAATGACAAACATGGCACTGTCTGCTTGGAGTCGGGCACTATGCACCAGGGACAGGCTTGTGGCACTGTCTGCCAGGGACAGGTGTCTGATGCCATCAGTTAGGGCTGGCACTGTACAGGGACAGGTTTGTGGCACTGTCTGCCAGGAACAGGTGTCTGATGCCATCAGTTAGGACTGGCACTGTACAGGGACAGGTTTGTGGCACTGTCTGCCAGGAACAGGTGTCTGATGCCATCAGTTAGGGCTGGCACTGTACAGGGACAGGCTTGTGGCACTGTCTGCCAGGAACAGGTGTCTGATGCCATCAGTTAGGGCTGGCACTGTACAGGGACAGGTTTGTGGCACTGTCTGCCAGGGACAGGTGTCTGATGCCATCAGTTAGGGCTGGCACTGTACAGGGACAGGCATCTTAACATATGTTCATTATATTACTATAATGTTATAAATAAAATAAATGTAAATAAGTATAAATAAATAAAAATAAATATAAAACCATCAATGAAACAACTAATTCTATCTTTGTCTAAATTTGCTATGTTAACTTCATTAACTGTTTTCAAATTCATCATCTGTGATTTACTCTAGCCTTTATTTATTATTTACCATAGCTAGCTGCAGTAAAGTACTTAGTAATTTACTTATTTTTACATGGGTATTTTGGTAATTTTTTCTATACTTATTTTATATATGTACATCTGAATGAATGAAGTGCTATTCTCTTATCGCATATTTTACAGTTGTGAACAATACAGAAAATTCATTAATAGATGGTAGCTGGTGAAATCCGAAATACTACCACAACAACATGAATATGTAGCCATGTCATGTGACAGGCAGCTGTGTCACGTGACATGCAACTTGAAGATTAACCTGAGGTTCTGTTTTCTGCCCCCAGGTGATACTCGAGTGCTCCGGCCTTCCCCAGCCCCTGTTCATCGTGCAGGGAGCTTGTCACGGCATGGAGATCTTCCTCGATACAAACTCCATGCCATTTGGGGCAGTAGTCCAGTACAGCTCATATACACGCAAGCTGCTCATGTACAATAATGGCGACATCGGTGCAAAGTAGGTTGTCGAATGATATCGTCACAAACTATGACTGTGCAAATTATTCGATGGTGGCATACTGATCTGTTATTACTGTTTCTGATGGGAGACTCCAGCATTTGGCGCCCATCTAACTTTCTCATGGTTGCAGTAGTAACACACCAGAATTTTATCGACCAATGTTCTTGAAATTAACATTACCAATGTGAGTTTTCTTTATAGTAACATATTCCACCATGTTAGCTCAAATACAAATGCAAGCACACTATGCAATTTATACCAACGGTTTCCATCGCAAACGGTGGAAATTACCAGACTGCGTTAAATAACATTAATCATTGGAGTGCTGTAGGCCAATTGGAACAAAATGGTAGTATCACAAATCATTATGTCAATTCCATGTAAATGCAGGACATTTGCATTCTGCATCGCCTGACGGGTATACTGTGGGATGTATGACATGTATAATCACTATGCCACAGATCATTCTTAAATTGCTACGTCTCATATGTTACTTCTCTGCTTCAGATTTAGGTGGAATCAACAGAAGTTTGCCCCCGACTTCTCCATTGTTCCCTCCGAAGGCTACATCTCGCCGGCCATGCAAGTGTCCTTTGATGTCACCTTTCATCCAAACGCTCTCAGCAATGACATCCGATATGACGTAAGTTGAGTTATTTTCTAACACATACTGCAGCAATCGTAGAAAATGTGGTTTATGTTTTTACAAGCCAGGTTAAAGAGTCATTAATGTGGCACCTTAGAATAAACCAGCCTTCCTTCTCTTTGTCGATGCTTCATTCTATCTATCACCAGCACTGATCTCTCTACACAGTATAGAAGAAATGCTCAAGGGTTAAACTTACATGCTCAAGGATTAAACTTAAATGCTCAAGCATTAAACTTAAATGCTCAAGGTAAACTTAATTTATTTAAAGGTTCTTCAATTCGATATTTGATATCTCATTTCAGACTCATTTTGCAAAAAAAACAATTCTATCCAGTATCGATTATGACATGCTAGCTCATGTTTACAAATTTGTCATTTATTTTTGATAAAATCATTGGGCAAACTATTCAATTATTTTTGACCTGATCTGGTCAAAATTTGGGTAAAAAAGGAAAAACGTGGTCCGGCTCCATATACTACAACATATGGATATTCATACTTGGGCATGTTGCCCAACCTAACAATCAAAGCAATTTCTTTCAGTGATTTTAACAACAGCATTTATTAAACTGATGGTGCATATTCTATATACTATTCGCACACTACAGATTTGACGAACCTGATTCACAATGTGCATCATTTAAGGAGGGAGTTTTGAGGAAGTTTCTAAAAATATTATTTTGTTTAATATGAGTTAAATGCCTGACTGAATGTCTTCTGCAGCGCCTCAAGTGCACCATCGAGGGCACGAAGCAGGCACTCAACCTGACTTTGACGGGCATGTGTGTGGCAGTGCCCCCTGTCAAGGAAGTACTGCACTTCGTTACGGCCGTGCGACAGAAAGATACTCGCAATCTGATGGTGCCAAACCGCACAAACATGCATTGGAACATCCGTCCGATCATCGAGGGGGAGCACTGGAAGGGCCCCGAGTGGCTGAATGTGGAACCACAGACCACGAAGCCATACGAGATCACATACCAGCCTCTCGTGATGACAACGTCAGGCAATGATGGCAAGCATGTGGTAAATATTCTTCTCACTTTATCTTGTTATTCAGTTTGTGTGAGGTCTTCATATAATGTATGTTGAAAGTGGATACATGAGTTGTCTTTACTGCAATTATTCTAAGTGAAATACCATATTCGACCTATTAAGTGTACATGTCCTAATTAGTGTACACCCCCTTTTTTAATCAGGAGTATCCATAATTATTATAATTTGATTAGTGTGGAACAACTGACGTGTCACTATGTGGTGTTAAGCAGTTGGCACCACTTTTCAATTGTTCTATAATAAATTATACCACTAGTGTTAAACAGTTACCTTATTGTCTAGGAAAAAAAATTTTGTACGCTATTAAGAACAGATTCCTTCACATTTTTCCATAGCCTAATTTTTTTCAAGCATACTGTATGCTTATCAAATACGGTACTTATTAAGTCAAATACGGTACTTTTAATATATGTTACACCTCACTTTCATGTATGGTATCCCTCATATATGCTACAGAAAGAAAAAATAAACCACTGGTCCCCATGTTTATTTATATGCTATTGAATACTCATAATTAAATTATGTGTTTTCTTGGGTTATATCCTACATTATAGGATATGATTAAAGCCTTGGATAGCGTTACTAACAGCAATCGTCATAAGTTTGATAGTTTACATAATTAATTTTTACATTTTGGCAATTTTTTTTCTGAAAAGAATTGTGTGTTTACATTTCACTAAATGGCTATATATATATATTAAGATTTATAATGCATTAAGATAACATTGACTATAAATAAATAATGTTACATGAAAACACTAATTAAAATAAGTTTTAATAATGTTCTTCTTTCTTCCCAGTTTAATCTGAATATGTTGTGTATGACTTTGTAGGGAACAGTGTTCTTCCCTCTTCCCGATGGCACAGGCTTACTCTACAACATGTCTGGTACTGCAGACCAACCAAAACCCAATTCTCGCATCACCCGTGATGTTCCCTGCAAGACGACCTACACAGAAGTACTGTCGGTCTTAAACTGGCTCAAGCACCCTCAACGGTCAGTGCATGTTTAACAAGATTTAAAAAGATTGTCAGCCAAAGCCTCCAGATGGCAAGTGGACAAGGAAGCCATCAACAGTCCAACAATGTTTCATCTACGTCCAGATATCTGTCGATTTTATTTTAAAACATATTCACATTGCTAGAATTAACACAATCATTAAATTATTTTATGCGGGACAAAGCTACCTACAAAAGAGTTAATGACATGGAACCGTGGCTCATTTGCTGAAGACAACAAAGTCAAATGTATGTTTGTATACGAGCTTTATAATAAGCCAAATAGTAAAATGCAATACAATAATATGTATACATCATAAATACATTATGTATACACAATGAAAACAGTTGTGACCTAGTTTATATACTCAGCTTACAAAATACCAGCAAAGGTGGGGGAACCAACTACACAAGGCCAATCTGTAATGCACGATTGCAGAATGGCTCCCCCCACCCCACAAGATATTTGTTCCATTTGTGTATTTTCCTCTATGAGTGTTTTGTCATATCCAACCTACACTGTTCCTTAACTAATGCTGCTTTATGTCCTCTGTTTCTAATGCCTTCTTTAAGTTTGAAGAAAATGTTCCTATCAATATCATCATAACCATTCAATATTTTAAACATTTCTATTTGGCCTCCTCTCAGGCTCCTGATCACAAGTGTTGTCAAACCACATTCTATTAGGCATCTTTCATAACTGATGTATCTCAGTTCTGGAATCAGCTAGTTGACCTTCAACCAACATGTGGTTTTATTCTCAGCTGATAGGAGTCATACGTATATGTTATGAATATTGTCTGTTCACCAGGTTTTGTCTTATTATTAACTATTGCGTTATAGCTATACCATACTAAGCTGTTGTTGGGATATTTTCTTGTACAATGATTTTAACCATGTCCTAAAACTGTGAAATTACTTCAGAACATTAAACAAGGACATTCAAATAGAAGTAATCGATAAAATGTGTCCATTTGCAGCTGGATCTCAATACTACAACTGTATGAAATGTTTAATGGCTTCATGTAAGAAACGTATGGTTTTACAAACTTCAGTTTCCGGGTGCGGATTGAGTGGATGAGACCAGAGAAGCCTGACCCAGGTACCATCATTGATGGCCTGGACTACATTGATGTTGGTGGCAACGGCAAGCGGGACTACCGGCTCAGTTTCTACGCCAACAAAGAGAGCCAGCCACAGATCAAGGTCAGCTTGCCTTTCTCCAGTAAATCATTCGCTACACAACAACAAAGAGTAGAAGAAGTCCTGCTTACATGAGCGATTTGTGCCCCAATTGGAACTACTGTGTTGCATGACAGTGCACAGCTAAATTATGTGTGCATTTAGACGATTTTGAATCAATGGCAAATCAGTGATCGGCAGCATCCATCAAAGCTCAAATTGGGAGTGGCACAATTTAATATCTAGGTCTACACATGTCGTTTGTTTAAGCGTACACATAATCACTAGTCAGTGGACATCTCATCTATGCTCTAGCTAGACAGTCTCTTGGCAGTGGCATGTTACAATTGACACAGTCAGAACACCAATGCGAGAACAGGCGTTGACTCAAAATCCAGCAAAACAGCATTACCAATACGCACAGTGAGCGGATCTATGGTTATATTGTAATATTCATTAAATAAAAGTTTGTTACAGTGGGAAATTGGTGGGCGTAGCCTTGCATAATATTTAGAATTAAAAAAAATTCAATTTAACATTTATTTAAGTCTAAGAAGTCCAAGAAATACATTTGCATTTCACATTGTATTTCACTTTGTACATCTGTATTTCACATTGTGTCTCACTTTGAACATTTGTATTTAACATTTTATTTCACTTCATACGTTTGTATTTCACATTTAATTTTACTTCATTCATTTGTATTTCACTTTGTACATTTGTATTTCACATTGTCTTTCACTTCGTACATTTGTACTTCACTTTGTATTTCACTTCATACATTTGTATTTCACATTGCGCCTCCCACTATCGCCATCGCTGCAATTGTAAACAAGCAAGTCATAGGTTTTTTAAAAAGTCATCAAATTTATTGATGTCTATTTCAAATTCTACTCTCTGTATATGTCTGTGTTCCTAAGAGATTGAGCTACTACACTCTATAGTTACTTTTCAATTAGTGTAACTATTAATGTACAAAATAATGCAGTGTTTGTACTTATGAGGATTATCCATTTTTTGTATACGAACGTCTGCTTTTACTCCATGTCTCGTGGTTATTTCTGACTGGGCCACAAAAGCTGTGACATTGCACACAACCGTTCTGCATAAGCATAATGGCTGAAAGTGCAACCATTCCTTCTCTTCAGGTTCTCTTCATGAATGAGACAACTGGTGAATTCCAGTTCTATGAGATCCAGTTCCGTGCAGGACGACCTGGGGTCCTTGCCACCTTTGACCTCACAACCCCAGTTCGACAGACTCTACCCTACACCATTAAACTAGACAACTCTCTTAACTACCCTATCACATTTTCTGCCAGCTGCAACAGCCCAGACGTGATGATGCCAAGTCAACTGGCAATTCCTGCGCAGTCCGAGGTAAGCTACAATGTCATTTCTAAAATTACTTTGATCTTTGATTGGTGGCCCTTGATGAGAGCTCGGAGCTGGTGGCATCTGTTGTTATCATGCAACAGTTGTTTTTATATTTGGAACATATAAAACACTGAATAAGCTCAAGATCATAGTTCCTAAAAATTTTGTATTTTACTTTTTATAATTCAAAAAAAAATGTTAACCTTATACTCTATTTATTTTAGTATATGATTTTGACTGTATATAGCTATGATTCCTATGACTGCATGTATGTTTTACAATGACTGTATAATAATAATTATCCATTAGATTCTGTTTTGATATGTTCCCTATTGCTTGCAGGGTATCTTCAACCTTGAGTACTTGCCACTGAAGGTCGGTGAGGTGCAGTGTCGTCTTGAGTTCACCTGCAATGACCTTGGTCTCTATATGTATGACCTCAACATGAAGGCTACCGCCGCTGGCCCTGAGAGAGCCGTCTACTTCCGCACAAACCTCGGCAGCAACCAGATCCACCAGGCCCGCTTCATCAACTATGCGAAGCAGAAGACAGACTACACGTGCAAGGTGGGTTGCTGTTGACACATGCAAAGTGGATGGCCATCAGTGCTGACCATATGGCTGATAAGGTGAGTGGCCATCAATGCTTGCAAGGTGGGTGGCCATCGGTGCTGGCAAGGTGGGTGGCCATCAGTGCTTGTAAAGTGGGTGGCCATCAATGCTGGCAAGGTGGCTGGCTGTCAGTGCCGACAAGGTGTGTGGCCATCAGCGCTAGCAAGGTGGGTGGCCTTCAGTGCTGGCAAGGTGGTAGCCGTGCTAATAAGGTGTGAGGCCATCAGTGATGGCAAGTTGTGTGGCCGTCAGTGCTAGTAAGGTGGGTGGGTGTCAGTGCTAGTAAGGTGGGTGGGTGTCAGTGCTAGTAAGGTGGGTGGGTGTCAGTGCTAGTAAGGTGGGTGGGTGTCAGTGCTGGGAAGGTGGGTGACCATCAGTGCCTGGGTTGCCATTAGCATCTGCAATGTGTGTGGTATATATGCAGTATATGCAAGGTGTGTGGCTGTCAGTATCTGCAATGTGGGTGGCCGTCAGCACTGACAAGGTGGGTGGCCATCAGCACCTACAAGGTGCGTTCCCACTTTCACATGCTAGGTAGATGACCATCATGCAACAGCTTAACACTGTGTCTTTGCACATGTAAACTAGCACAAAACCTAACTAACATTGTATCACTATTATCTGTCTTACTGTATTTCGGTGTGGGTGATCATGTCAGAAATGATCATTCATCCTGTAATCACCACAGTTGTCTAAGTAAAGCTTTTATTCATCTGTTGTAGGTTGACAACGCAGACTTCCACGTAGACAAGACAGTGGCAGCAGCTCCAGGCTCTAGTTCAGGCATTGAAATAGCCGTTGATGTCACATATGAGCCGTCGCAGATTGGCGAGTCCCGCAGCACACTGGTTCTAAGCTCTCCCATTGGTGGAGACTACACCGTTCCATTGTTTGGAACCTGCAGTCCAGCCAAGCCACAGGTATGCACATTGCACACACACTACAGTATGCAGTGGGTGATTGACAGGATCATTGGCTGTGGTCAGGGTTGAACAAAATCATGATTTTTTTTTAATCTAAAAAATTAATTTTTTTTATTTAAATAAAAAATATTAAATTGTTTTAATTTTTTTTTTAAATCTGGTATATAGACATTTATATAGATGTTTATATTTATAAACTCTTTCAAACGTGTTCTATTCAAATCGATTTGGGTACTTGTCTTAACAGAGGGTACATGATTTTTGCTTATATAAAGTTATATAATTAAAATATAGTTTGATTTACAACAGCAACAAAACTGTCGTTTTAAAATACATATATAATAATAATGTTTTATTTGATATAGCACCAGATCCAATTTTAAATTGTTCGTGGCACTCATAGGGACGAAACCACCCATTAGACAATGTCCACAAGGCCTCACCCCCTGTAGTTGCATAATCTGTCTTGGAAATGAAAGCATGCTGTGTATCTGTGGCTGTAACCCTGATAATTATTGTTTGCTGAGAGGGTGGATTGGCACCTGGTCTCTAACCAGGCTGCAAACTTGTACAGTATTAGTCTGTAGCCCAGGCTGTCTCACTTGAGTCAACATACTGAATTGGTAACAACTAGCATAAGCTGGACTTTAATTCAGGGCTTCTGACTTGAAAAGATACTTACTCTGGAAGACAAGTTTGTGTGGCTTCACTGCATTCAGAAAGGGAATAGCTCAAACATGCACAAAACTTTGTTGATCTCGATGCTTTTAAACAATTATTTGTGTTAAATTCATATAAATCAGCGATAAAAAAAAATCGGAAATAAAACAAATCATAAATCAATGATTTTTTGAAGTGATTTAAATCATGATTTAAATCAATGATTTAAATAAATTATTTAAATCAAATGATTTAAATCAAACCACTCTGGCTGTGGTTAAGGTGATGTTGAAACATAGAGGTCTAATAATTGTCTTCAATCTCCCACAGCAATCTAGCTATTATAATGACAGATAGTTTTATTGGAATCTGCACATGCTAAGATGTTTAATAAATTAACCTTGCACTAAATTTAGAGACAGGAGTGTAAGCTGATAATAAAATATTGTTTATTTGTTACATGTTTAGCTAATATGCACATTCATGTTAGGATGACCATCTTCAAATTTCCTTCTTGGTAGCAAACAGTAAGAGTGAGGTTATCCCCCCCTAGCTTCAACAAAATATGTTGTACAGCCTGTTGGCACCATCTTAGATCCCCTCCAGACAGTTGGTCAGTTACCTTGGAGTTGTCTAAGTGTGTAGGGTGGGGTGGCTCAGCAGTTAGAACGTCAGACTGTCAATCGAGAGGACCTGGGTTCGAGTTCACCTACAGAATCTTGCCATTTCGAAGCTTAGGCAGTTTCGTCCACCTCACTTTGTCTGTGTCTTTCGGAAGAGACACTAAAAGCTGTTGGTCCCTTCTGTCTGGTGTCTATGTCAGGAAAAGTAAAAGATCCCACACAGGGAAATGGAAAAAACCTTTGCAGACTCACAATGGTCTTGATCTGTAAACAAAAACAAACGAGTGCTGCATTAGCTGATGCCAAAAACGTGCTCTGATAATGCTCCATGAGCGAATTGTCTATGCAAATACTAGTGCTATATAAGATGACATTATCATAGGTGTCAACATTACTGCTTTCGGGCGGGAAATACCACTTTTATCCCTTGGTCCTGCTCTCCTGCTTGTTTAACGAAATATCCCACTTTTTTTTTATTTTCAAAAACAAAAATCACAGTAAAATCAGTCAATTTCACACGAGGCCATTCTAGACTCATTTTATTTCTTTAGTCTCAAGTGATTTCGCAATGTCAAAATGGCAACCTGTCAGACAACATGTTAAACACGAAGACATAACGCTAAAAAACAACGAAAGTTCAGAGGAGTGTCCTGGTTTTTATGAGCACTTTCCCACTTTTTCATTAAAACTTTCCCATTTTTCCATGAGCAGATAAGCATTATTATGATTATATTATTATGATTACATTATTATGATTACATTACGTGTACGATAAATTCACCACTGCTACTGAGTGCTGGTGTTTCAGGGTCCATTCATTGTGAAGGCCGGGTCAACAACGTCCATCTCATTCCGTAACGTCTTCCAACACACAACAACATTCACATTCCAAGTTGACAACCCTCTGTTCCACGTCATGAAGCCCGGCGAATCCATCCGCTCGCACAAGGACCACCGGATCATTGTTGGCTTTGACGGCTGCGAAGGCGCTGCGAAGGCTGCAGTGATGGGCAAGCTGGTTGTGTCGTGTGCCCGCTCAGCTGGGGGTAGCTCAAATGCTCAGTGGATCTACTATCTGAAGGGGGTCACTCTGTAGCCAACCTCACACTTGTTACGTACACCAAGGGTGCACAGCTAGCCACAACAGTTCATGGTTGAACTGTGGAGACTTAACTCCACACATGATATAAACCCTCTATTATGCTGAAGTTGTCCCTGACATTAATTCTGTACAGAAATTTTGCTTATACAATTATTGCAGTATTTAACCAATACGGTGGACTCTGCTAACAGAATCACAGGTAACAGAATCAGCCATTTCGTAGAATCAAATATATTGTCTGGGACGGAATCACTCCCTATTCCCACTGTATTAAAGAATGCCGCCTAAGTGATTAATCTGCTTAATAGACTCAAATTGCTCTGGCCTGATGTGATTGTGTTAAGTGAAGTCCACTGTATTAGAAGTTGATGCAGAGCAATGCCAAAGAGCGACTGGTGCAACTACAAAGGTAACAGTAAGTGTTTCAACATGGGCTCTCGGCCACAGGCAAGTTGTTCCTCTGTCTGATGTTTTATTCATGTAATGTGACGTCAATAAATCATCATTGTAGCCAAGGTTATGTTTACCATGTAACATGAGGCGTTAACATTTATACACTAAACATGTTTTCTAAAAAAAATTTTCCTATGTCCATGTGATACCACGAAACGTCATCAGCACTCTAACTGGCGTATGTTAGGACCCCAAAAGGAAATATTTTACAAAGCAGACCTGTCATGTTGGGGAAGTTTAACTTATGTTATTAACCTTTACTTATTTCTTGTGTTGTTTGTTTGGATTGATGTTATTTATATATGTCCATAATACGGCGATGCTTATTGAATAAAAACATTCTGCAACTCATAAATGTTATTTTCTTGCTTTATTTCACTTGGTGTTTTTTCCATTATACACGCTGCATTTAGTTTATGCATCAAAGTGAGATAAATATAGAATAAAGATGAACCAAATGAACAATTTCTCAATTAGCCAGTCACACGGGACAAGTTACGATACTGAATGTATGAGGTCTAATCAATGACTGATCTACGAGCTATTTAACTAATGTTAATCAGCCTTGGGAAATGGCTTCAACTAGTTCCACTAGTTAACTAGATGAAAGGTGTCAGGGGCAATCCAGAGAAGTTTTGACCATATACTGGAAAACGGTCAAACTTTTCAGTTAAATTTTTTCCAACAAATGCACAATATGTCGACAACAAGTGAATCTGCATTGCGTAGTGATAAAAATAACGGGATGATTATCGTAAGCAATGTCTTTGATATGGTTTCTGTAGATTTCAAATATCGTTTGTCATGATATATGTTCACGTTATCGGCCAGTCAATGCGTGATGAGCTTGTGGCGATCAAATTCAATCTGGGTGTTGAATATGCTGGATGTGTTTATGTGTGTACAGAGAATCTAAAACTCAGTTGTTTCACCAGTTGATATGTACTTACTGCTCACTTTTTGCATTGCCTTATTTATCCTCTTCACACCCTAGTTAGTGCATATATTTGGCCACTCAGTAACTTTTAGAGTTGCAATTGCAGTCTCTGCCATCTTCCAAGAATTCCATCCCAGTTTTTTCTCTGCTTCCACAGTCCTCCTCCATGTTGATTTTGGTCTTCCTCTCTTCCTTTTACCTTAGTTGATATGTAGACAATAAATAATGTCAACTTTGTTCATCTTGGTATCGTGCCAGGAGATGCCCAAATAAAAGCTTTATGATGTTATAACATTGTTGAGAAATCACTAGTTTATCATAATTTAAGAGTTCAATGAAAAGACTTGTAAATAAAAAAATCCACGTATAGAGTGGACAAACAAAAGAAGAGAGATCACAGTGAAGCAGGTGACGCTTAGCCATTCTGCCGTGGTCAGCTCAGGCAATTAGTGGAGCACCTTACAGACCTGGTTTGTGGAACCAGTTCCACAACACAGAATCTCTCGCGGTTGCTTTAATGAACTACTCAAGGGAGACTGTATACTGACCCCTAAGCCATTGTAGTATCCCACCCGACTACTGGTATAACCCTGTATGTTGTAGTACTCAACCCATTAATTATAGGAATGTCCTTTAGCTTATAATACTATGTCACACACAAAAGATGAAAATTTTCAGTTTAACTTTAGCTCTCACGGCAACATTCAATGTAAATATATATTCAGTAGAATGTGTGTTATATGACGTAGTTCATGTTGTGGTCCTGAATACTTGATAAAAAAAATGCGTAAATAATATTAGTCTATTTTATTGATATTAAATTATTCGTATTCAATCTTAGCTATGCACATCCGCCGGAAGTGGTCAATTTAAGATGGCGCCTACAACATTAACCTGTAATTCATCTGGCCCATGTATATATACAAGTATGATTATTACAAAATATGAATACAACACACATATCAAGTAATGGACAAAGAGAAATGCTATACAACGACAGCGCTGCATCACGATGTTAGCCTCAGGAGAAGCTGAGTGCAAACCAAAGTGCAGCAAAATCTCCAAGCAGATTCTGCCCTGGATGGTGGCTGCCTAACATAAAGCTGTATAAAGTAAATAAACTGATGATTTAACAATGGATATGACGAGACTGTTATCCAGGTGAGAAATATTTATCATCGATATCAACAGTATTCTCTGAAAGTTGTATTATGTGGTAAGTCTGTTTTATTATCTATGCCTCAACTGGTTAATTGACACTGGTATTTAATCTATGCCCCAATAAATTAATCAATGCATTCTACCCCAGGTGATGAAATCCTGACACGAGGGATTATCATAGTGAACGTTGAAATGTTTTGCATAGTGGAATAAACTTCCATCGCCTAGCTGCTGCTATGCACATCACTAGATCATTACCAACCTCTCAGAGTGTCGCCGTGCTAGCCACCGGGAAGATGCAAACCATGCACGACGTTGCGTAATGTAAGGTAGCTACCAACAAGTTCCTGTACACACAGAAAGCGCACTTTGTTTTTAAATAACGCCCTTGTGTATTTGCATCAATGTTTAATGTAGTGCAACAACTTACACGCATCTTCAGCAATGAGTAAACGAGTATAAAGCACAGTACCGTATGGGTAGATAATAAACTGTAGCGTTGTCAAATGCTCGATAAATGATACCGGTTCAGTTCTCCTACAGTCTGCTAGGGGCACACTCCACTATGCCCCCCAAGTCCTCGAGCCGGAGGGCTGACAATGGAAGTGTGACCCTCTACATTTCCTCCACTAGTCTTCTTGGAGGTTGCCGGGTGCGACCGCCAAGTCGCCGAACAGCGGGTGACGGAACAGGGGTCGGTGGCGGAACCTCAGCGGCCGGTGGAGGAACCTCGGCGGCTGGTGTGGGTGGGGTCAGCTGGAGCATCTCACGACTAGCACGAGGAGGCTGCCCGGCACCGGACTCGGGCCTGGCCGGGGTCGCAGGCACGGGTGTAGTCGGCCTGGGTAGAGGCGACACTGGGTCGGCGGGCTGGGTTGGTGTCTCGGGTAGCATGGGCGACGGTGGCATGGTCGTGGCGAGGGGAATGACCGATGGTGAGTTGATCAACGGGCCCTGGCGATATGCGGCGTGTACTGGCGTAGGTGCTTCCTGTTGCGGAGCGTGACACGCCCCGACCCGTCCACTCGTATGACGTATTGGTCGTACTGTCGTACCTCAACCACGATTCCGGTGCGGTCCCACTTGGTTGGATGCGGGCCAACCAGGTTCTGTAGCCTTACGCAATTGCCGATAATGAGTGGAGGTAGGACCCGTGTGTGCTCCGACAGTCGCTCATGTGCCCTCATGTGTCGGATACGTAGTGCGTCCTGTCTTGCTTGCAGTGTCTCGCGCCATGTCCAATGGGGTAGGTACTGTCCAGGCGGCACTGGGATGAAGTCTCGGATGCGGCGTCCAAAGATGATTTTGGCAGGACTGACCTTCGACATCGGATCTGGCGTGTTTCTGTAGGCTAATATGGCCCGTTGGAATGCGTCGGTGTTCAGGGAACCGCCTGGGCCCGTGCTGCCAACCAGCATCCGCTTGACCGTTTTCACTCCGACTTCTGCCCTGCAGTTGCTGTGTGGGTTTGCTACGCTGTTGATGCAGTGACGTATACCCCAGTTCTTGAGGAATGTCTTTGTAGTGCCTGCCTTGAACTCAGGTCCCCCGTCCTATGAGAGCTCCTCGGCGATGCCGAAGGTCACGAACACTCGTCGGAGCGCGGCAATGAGGCCTTTGGAGCCCTCTGCGTTCTCTTCTACGATAGGCCAATTGGAGTATCTGTCTACGGCGACGAGGTAGTGATGACCGCCGTGGCTGAAGTAGTCAGCGCATATCGCCTGGAAGGGGTAGACTGGTCGTGTCGGTGGTGTAGGTGGCGGGTTTGGTTGTGACGGTGCCATGCGGTTGCACGCTGTACAGCGTGCACGTGTCTCTTCAATTGCCGAAGTTATACCTGGCCAGAAGAATGACCCCTCTGCTCGCGACACCATTATCGAAACACCCTGGTGAGCCGAGTGGAGTGCCTGCAAGACACTTGCTCGGAGAGTGGGTGGTATGACGATTCTGTCCTTGTAAAGGATGACGCCGTCATACTCGGTTATCTTCTCCCGGTACTGGTAGTGCGTGCGGATGGCACTGGGCATGGCTGATGGCCATTCAGGAAAACCGTTGTGGATGGCATCCACTAGAGCAGACATGTCGGGGTCGCTCGCCGTGGCAGTGCGCACATCATCCCATGTGACCGACTTGATGAGTTCCGTGGCCGTGGACGCGCAAGTCTGTGAGCAGCGAGGTGGCGCCGGGTCGTCGCGGGATCGGAGTGCTGCGAGGGCTGCCGCGGCCACATCATTGGGCAGGTCGGGAGTCTCGGCAACGCCCACCGGGTGCCGTGATAGGGCGTCTGCGACGGTGTTGCGGACGCCGGGGATGTGGAGCACGCGAAATCAATACCGCAGTGACTTCTCCTTAATGTTCCGCAAGCGAGGGTTTGGGATGTCGTCGAGGGCGCGGTCACCCAGCACCTTGAGTAGTGGCTTGTGGTCTACTGCTACCATGAGGTCCGAACATCCCAGGGTGAAATGTCGAGCCTTGTCAAGGGCGTCTGCCAGTGCCTCGCCCTCGATGGGGGCATAACGTGACTCAGCGCCGAGTGTGAAACGGCTGCTCATCAGCACTACTTTCCAGCCCGACTTGCAGCAGAACGGTCGGACACCAGCGCAGTCACAGTGTTTCTGGACTAGCCAATACCCGAGCCCTTCCTTAGACCAGTCCGTGGCAAGACATGTCGGGCGTGACTGGTCGAAGATCTCGACCCCATGCCTGATCTGGTAGATGATCACGATTTTCGACTGCTCGAACAGGTGATCCAAATGTTCTGTCCAGGCGAACGGCTGATCTGGCTTCAGGAGGTCGCGTATTGGTTGCATGTGGCCCGCCACGGCGAAGGCATAAGCCACCTGGTTGACGAGGCCGAACCAGCTTCTGATGTCTGTGACATTCCTCGGTATCGGGAAGTCCTTTATCGCCTGCAATACCTTCGAGCATGGTTTCACTGACGTGGGTGATATCTCAAAGCCTGCAAACTCGACGGTGTCTTTGGCGAATACAAACTTGTCTGGATTCTGCGTGATGCTATTGCGGCCACACGTGTCCAGCCACTGCACTGCCTGCCAAAAGGCCTGCTCGATGTTGTCCGCCCACAGTAGGGTATCGTCGATGCATTTTATCTTGTTGGGTATGTGGGCGACGATCTCATCGAACCGCCGTGTGAAGCCATCGCCAGACGCCACGTATCCTTGGGGTGCAGAGCGGTATCGATAGCGGCCCCAAGGCGTTATGAACGTCGTGAGGTGCCGGTCGTCGGGGTGGAGTTGGATAGCGTGGTAGCCGTTCCAGGCGTCACACACCGTTTTCTTTGTTCCATGAGGCACCGATCTCGCTTGGTTAAAGGGTCTCTGGGTGTGGTGGGTCTCCCTGGTGGCACTAGTGTTGAGGGCCTGGAGATCCACAGTCCGTCGAGGCTTCCCGTTCTTCTTTGCGCCAATAACCATGCGATGACACCAGGTGACAGGGGTGCCAGTTGGTACCTCCTCGATGACGCCCATACTGCAGTCTTGGTCGAGGCCGGCCTTCACGTCGCTTCGCCAGTGAATTGGGACATCGATCGGTGTGTGGCATGCGACAGGCTTGGCGTCTGGGTCAACCATTAGTCGGAGTGGCGGGCCTTCCATCGGTCGGAGAGGTTGGTGGTGACACGTGTTAAATGTGCTAGCCTTGTAGTGCGACAGCAACCACTGCTCCAGTTTGCTGCGGTTGTCCTCAATGGCTGGATAGGGCAGCCCTTGCGGAGGCGGTGGTGGAGGTTGACGGCGGGGGCACTCACAGGCCGCGGTCATCGACGACTCTGAGGCGGCGCTGCACGTGCTCACCTCCGCTAAGGGCTGTTGGCTTTGGCCGACGCCAGGGAAGTTACGCGGCACAATGCCTAACGCCACACACGCTCCTCGAGACAAGAAGAAGTCGGTCGTGTCTCGACAATGTAGACAATTTGGCGTGTTTCTGTGCCACTTGGAAAAGCGGAATCTGATAGGCGCAAGGCGATCGCCCCAATTATGTCCAGATTGTTTCCGTTGGCAGCTGACATCTGCAGACGTGTTTTGCTCAGGTATCGCTCGGTGAGTCCAAGCTTGGAGAGTAGATTCGCCCCAGCCAGGCACGATTGGCAGCCTGTATCAGCCACTACCGACACCAACGCCGCCTTAGTCGGGTGCCTCAATGGCGTGCGGAGGCCGAGAGCGCGAGTGTCGCATGGGTAGTGAGTGGTGTACAACGACAGTGTAGGTTGTGGGACCGAGGGTTTCTTCACCCACGTGTCTTGAGTAGCGTTGTAAACGCAATGTTCGAGTTCGAAGTCCCCGAGGTTGCAGACGATCTCATTGTCGACAGGCGGCGCGTTCTCCACGCTGCATAGTGATTGGAAGAGAGCTGTAGCGGTTTCCCTCTGTGGTGACCGACGCGGGCGGCGTTGCACATAGTGTGTGCCGGCCGTTGACTTTTTCTTGCATACGGTCCCAAGGTGACCTTGCTTGCCGCATTTGGTGCAAGTTCGGCCGTATGCTGGGCAGTTATCAGAGCGCTCGTCCCTGCTGCTACCATGGCCGATCTGACCGCAGTGTGTGCACAGCGGAGTAGGCAGGGGTGGGGGTGGGGCATGTTGTTTGAAAACCGCTCTCTGCTGTTTCCGGAAGGAGCTGATCGGGGCAGCCGCCTCTGACCCTTCGCTCAGCTGCTGGAGGGAAATCTTTCCCGATTCCTTGCCCTCGACAAACGCCTCGACCTCTTCGAGAGGTATACTCGGTCTCTTCTCGATCAGACAATCCAGTTTGATGTCATGATCAGCGCAGCCCAGGATGACCTAGTCCCGCACCACAATGTCGCTGTAATCTGCCCCGACGCATGCGTCGTGGTTCGGGCCGCTCGGGCATTGACACTTGATGACGAACTGGCAAACTCGCGCTTGGCCCTTGAGTCGAGCGCTGTAGACGCGGACAGGTTCGTCTCGGTCCTGCCGCATCTTTGACAGAACGTCTCGGGCTACCATTGCATTCTCGGCGCGCACCGCCAACTTCTTAATGTTGGCCAGTAGATCTCGTTCGCTGTAGGAGGCCAGCGCATCACGGTGAACCCGCACTAGGTTCTTCCGTAGTCCCTCGGGATTGCAGCAATCTAGGAGCTGGTAAGCGAGGTCGGAACCGGCGACTCGCGAAGCGTCTTTATATTCACGCTAGCGTTGCTCGAAATACCGCCAATCTTCCAGGGAGATCCCCTCATCGACAGTCGGGCGGCTAATTTTCTCCACCTTGGCCGTGGCGCCGGCAGCGCGGCTGGGCGCGGGCGTGTCGACATGCTGGCTCTGCGCGTGGATGGTGAGGAGTGTGGCTGCGAGCGCGGCGTCGGTGACATTCGGGCGGTATTCGCATCTGTCGACGGGGCACTTTACAGCTGCCTTGGGCGTAGTCGGATCCATGATCACAACGGCAGATCATGCACCAGGTGCGACCACCGTATTTGCGTAAGCGGGCGTGAGCGATAATAGGCCGGACCGTCGACGAGTGCTTAATACAATGCTGCAGATTGTCCGTTTATTCATAAATAACACCCTTGTGTATTTGCATCGATGTTTAATGTAGTGCAACAACTTACACGCATCTTCAGCAATGAATAAACGAGTATAAAGCACAGTACCGTATGGGTAGATAATAAACTGTAGCGTTGTCAAATGCTCGATAAATGATACCGGTTCAGTTCTCATACAGTCCGTTAGGGGCACACTCCACTAGTTTTTATTCGTCTATGTACTGGAACACCTTTTTCTTTCTTCACATGCTGTGCCCCGACTGGCTGTCAATGTCACGCACAACACCACATCAAACAAGCGACATTCATTATAAACATGGAATCTGTCCTGAAGCCAAATCCGAACCCATGCAAATCACAAAGTGGGTTCTTGTATAAATGGGTCTTTTTAGGTGCGTTAACAGAACCACCAGCTTCGCATGGACTGTTACGTAAAGTGTGTTAAATTGAAGAACTCCGGGCTGACTGGTAAACAGGAATAGACACCGCCTCAGGTCATTTGGTGATCTTGTGAATGTTTACGGGCAACTGAACCAGTATATTATCGTTGCTGGATATAGGCAACGAACCATGATATGCATTGTCTTTGGACACCGCCAAACGATAATGCCGTGTTTGCATAATAGCATGTATGCTGTATATTTACGACGGTCGATGTCAGATGTCACGCTCAGATCCAGCAGAAACTGTACCACGCATTTGCGTCTAATGCCCATTGAGAAGTGGTTTCAGTTCATACTTGGGGTTAATTCAATGTAATTGGAATTGAAATGCCAATTCCAATTCCTGAATTGGAACTTTTTGTTTTTAAAAGCATGGTAGGGTGGTGGGGCAAGGAACCCCCTTCAGGGAAAATAGTCATAGTTATTCATAAACTTATTATTTTGGTGTACCTATACTGCCATACGATTGCTGTCTGGTTATAGTATGTAATACCAAACTATTAGGAACGATTGACAAAACTAACAGTATGTAATTGTTAATGAAATATTTTGTCCAGGGGGGTTTCTTCTTGCTCCTTGTTGCCTCGTGCCTGGGGCAAGATGCCCACGGGGGCACCAGGGCGGTACGTCGATAACCTGGGACAGCGCGTGTAACGTAATATGTATTTATTAATTTAAAAGTACCAGGTATTACGATGTACTCCGAATTGTCATGTGGTACATATAAGAAATTATAGATCATAGGACTACATATGAAAACACTTCCAAAATCCCTTGATACGACACTGTTTCTTTGAGGGGGGGCCGATCGTAGACGATATCTCCTAATTGACGTTGGTCAAGAATATTCAGCCAGATGGGTATATCCGTAGATGCGCTTAGGGTCTGTAATGAACTCCACATCACTTTGAGAGCATTTAATTGAAACGATAGTTACCTTCCAATAAAACTCAAGACATATATATTCCAAATTGCATTTTCACCTTCAATATTCCGTAGTCTTTTCTCTGCTAATGACTTTTGTGTGTCCCTGTTCATGATAATGCTTAATGATTCTGGTTTGTTCCGCCTCTGAACTCAGGTTCCTGGGGATTTTGGCGCTACAGAAGTTTATTATTATTATTAAGCTGGTCCATTTTAGTTCCCCTTCCGAGAGCTCAAATACGCCACTCTTTCTACGAGAGGGGCCAATCTAAGATGTTATCTCCGACTAAATGTACTCGTAAAGAAACGTATCACTGTGCTTGTGACATTTCGACCCACAGAGATTTAATTGATATTAAGTGATTGGTGAAGCACAGTCACGAATGATAGTGACAGCGTTCTTCTCCCCGCATCGAATTAAATACGGATGCGTGCGATATGGCTACGTCATTCCTGGAATACACCTACGTCAAGTTGTTCTCTCTAAACAGCGTTCCTCTCTGTCAGGTTTTCGCATCGAGTGTCATACCGATTACGAAACCCGCATGCGTGATGCGGGTTCCGCACGGGTGAATATCTTTCTGGCGTATTTGATGGTGGGGTATTTGGCCATGCACCCTATGGTTTGGATGAGAAAGATTTATTATATAAGGTGTGGGGGGGGGGGCGGACGTGTTGCGCCACTACATCATAGCAGGGCAAAATAATGGGTTACTAGGCCCCTCTCTTAAGATCCCTGGATACACCATTGTTTCTATGAGATGGGCATATCGTAGACGTTATCTCCTAATTGAGGTAGTCGTAAAGAAACGCATCAACATGTTAGGTGTTGACCCCGTCCGGTTAATATTTAATTGCCAGTAAGTGAACGATGAAGTACAGTCACGAAAGATAGTTTCGTGAATAAACCACCGTGCCACTGCATAATAGCGTAGCACATTAATGGCTGCAAGACAATTTTGTACGCGTTGGAGAAGAAATGTAGGTAAACTCTAAAACCCATACTTGTACCACGCGAGGTGGGACTTCTGGTCGAATTTCGGGGCTAGTAAACACGCCGCTCGATGCTCGTTGTTGTCTGTGTTGGCTCTCGTCGCAATGTCTTCTACACTTACACAACGTAAAGCCAAAGTCTAAAATGTTTTGGGGCATTGCCGCCTGCCTTAGGGATATGAATGTCTTTGTGAATAACCTGTGTTTGTAGAGCCATCATTGACCCAGTCAATTTTGCTAGCTGGTTTTCTCGGTAGATGAGCCTAAGGTCTGACATAAACTCCACGTCACTTTGAAATCATCAAAAACTCTATTTCAAATTGCATGTCCACCTTATGCCTTCTCCTTCCCCTTTACAGATTCGTGATCAACAAGATCAACTTGGGTGTGATGAATTCCAGTTCATGAGGAAACTATCAAAAAACAGATGTCATTTCTATGGTGCGCCACGTTGATGATAACTGATGATAACGTGTGTAGTGTAACTCGCATTTATTAATTAAGTAATACGGTGTACGGTGTACTCCGAACTCTCACGTACCATCCATATGAAATGATAGATTCTGCATTTGAAAACTCTTCCGAAAACCTAAACACGTCACTGTTTCTACGGCCAATCGAAGATGTCATCTCCTACTAAAGGTAGTCGTAAAGAAATGTAATGTTTCGACCCCTCTCGGGTAGAGATTTAATCGGCATTAAGTGAAGCACAGTCACGAATGATAGTGACAGCGTTCTTCTCCCCATCGTGTTTCGCATCGAATAAAATATGCATGCGTGCGACATGTCTATACGTCATGCCGATTACGAAACATGCGTGATGCGGGTTCCGCACGGGTAACTCTTTCTGGCGTATTTGGTGGTGGGGTATTTGGCCATGCCTATGGTTTCGATGAGAAAGATTTTGTATATAATGTGTGGGGGGGGGGGCACTACATCATAGCAGGGAAAAACAATGGGTTACCAAACTTCACTCCCCATAGGCCCTTCTTCCGAGATCCCTTGATACACCAGTTTCCATGAAAGGGACATATCGTAGGCGTTATCTCCTAATTGAGGTAGTCGTAAAGAAACGCATCAACATGTTAGGTTTTGCCCCAGTCCGGTTAAGATTTAATCGGCAGTAAGTGAACAATGAAGTACAATCACGAAAGATAGTTCCACAATGCATCATTGTAAATGCTCAATGTCGCACAGACATTACCTTTGTCAATATACGTAAAGCCAAGGTTTAAAATGTCTTGAGCCATTGCCGCCTGGCTTTGGGAAAGAATTTGTTAATTAATAACTGGTAATTGTAGAGCCATCATTGGCACAGTCAATTTTGCTAACTGGGTTTTTCAGTAGATGCGCCTAAGGCCTGGAATGAACACCCCGCCACTTTGACATATAGAAGGGGTGGCATTCATGTTGACATAAGAGGCACAGAGCGCCCTCATCAGCTGGGAAGCAGTAGGACCAAGGATCAGCTATGCCTCATTCAAAATAAAGAAGAAAAAAGATTAAGCTAAACATCATACAGTACTACGCACCAACAAATGAGAAGGACGAAGAAGCAAAGGAGATTTTTACAACATACTGCAGATAGTGCTCGACAAACTTAAGAAGGACACGACGATACTCATGGGAGACTTCAATGTGAAAATCGGAGCAAATAACACATGATATGAAGAAATCATGGGCAGACACGGCACGAGGAATGACACGATGAACTCGGCACGATGAATGAGAATGGCGAGCTGTTTGCAGACCTTTGCGCATTCAACATATTGATAATTGGAGTTAGTGTATTTCCACACATAAGAATCCACAACGCAACCTGGATATAACCAGAC
Source organism: Lamellibrachia columna (assembly GCA_963662155.1). NCBI lineage: Eukaryota > Metazoa > Annelida > Polychaeta > Sabellida > Siboglinidae > Lamellibrachia > Lamellibrachia columna. Next base: position 22,982,273 of record OY759267.1, read on the forward strand.
CATAGAACCGAGAACCAGATCGACCATATCTGCATAGGACAGAAATTCAAGAGATCGATGCAGGACGTAAGAGTACAGAGAGGAGCAAACACAGCCTCAGACCACCATATATTACTGGCTATAATGAAGATGAAGAAGAGAGAGAGAGAGAGAGAGAGAGAGAGAGAGAGGTAGATAAAGAGAAGAGAGAGATAAAGAGGAGCACCAGAACAAGATACAACGTGGATGTCCTAAAGGACAGAGAGGTAACAGAGGCATCCCGACTCACAATCAGAAACAAGAATGAAGCCCTACAAGACCTTCGAGAAGATCGAGAAAGTCATTCATCACATAAAGAGAGGGAAAGCTGCCAGCCCGGACGAAATTCCTGCCGAGGCAATCAATGCAGACGTGGAGATCTCCATAGAGATGTTGCATGATATGATTGGGAAGATATGGGACAAAGAAGAAATACCAACTGGACGGAAAGAAAGGTACCTTGTCAAGCTCTCAAACAAAGGAGATCTGCAAGAACTACATAGTGATAATGCTCCTGTCAGTGCCCGGAAAGATCCTCAACAGAGTCATCTTGGACAGATTGAAAACAGTAGTGGACGCCAGACTCAGAGACCACCAGGCAGGCTTCCGTAAAGACAGATCATGCACCGACCAAATAGCTACGCTCCGGATCATAGTTGAACAATCCATGGAATGGGACCCATCCTTTTACATCAAGTTTGTAGACTATGAGAAGGCATTTGATAGCATCGACAGGGAGACACTATGGAAGCTTCTACGACACTATGGGATACCAGAAGAAATGTATCCTCTGATACGAAGTACCTGCGAGGGCATGGCATGCAAGGTTATTCATACCTTCTAAGCACAGTGTCAACACAGATAAAACTCAACGTCAACAGAAGCAAGACAAAGGTCATGAGAGCTAATACAACGAACAACAATCCAGTCACACTGAGAGGGGAACCACTGGAAGAAACCAACTCCTGCATGTACCAGGGCAGCATATTTAATAAGAGTGGAGGCACAGAAGAAAACGTCAAAGTAAGAATACAAAAAACCAGAGTTGCTCTCCTCATTTTGAGAAAAAATTTGAAGACTAAACAAATCAAACTTAAAACAAAACTGAGGAGCTATTGTATGGGACCCGTACCACCAGGGCGACATAAATCGACTTGAGCGAATTCAACACCGCGCCGCCCGTTTAATATCTGATGACTATCGTTCAAGGTATGAGCGGTGTGTATCCACTATGGCTACAAACCTTGGACTACACAGCCCACAAAGCCGACGGCGAGATCAGCGACTTAAATGTATGTTCAGAGTGGTTGAGGGCTGAGTGCCGGCCATACATTCTGATAAATGTCTTCATTCCTAGAGACCAAGCAAAGGACGAGTACAGCCGAAACTTTTTACAGACTGTGTGACCACTGTTGAAAGACATCAAACCAATAACTAGGTGCTTTGTAATGCCGGCAGCACAGAGACCAATTCAAGAATTCCCATTTTGTAAAGACAGTAGTTGAATGGAACCAACTCAGTGAGCCTCAAGGAACTGGCTGGAACAGTAGGCGAATTCAGCCGCCTATCCTGCGGCCCGCATGACCAGTAGACTTCATGCGCACTAAGCCCGTCGTAGGCTTTAGCCAAACTTGGCTCATTACGACGTAGCAGACTCAGGAAGAGCAGGGTGCAACAAAGGGAGAGCGGATGGATGGTAAACTGGAGAAAGAGTAGGGTGCAATAAAGGGAGGGCGGATGGACGGTGAACTGGAGGAAGAACAGGGTACGTGCAACATAGGGAGAGCGGATGGACGGTGAACTGGAGAAAGAGTAGGGTGCAACAAAGGGAGGGCGGATGGACGGTGAACTGGAGGAAGAACAGGGTACGTGCAACAAAGGGAGGGCGGATGGACGGTGAACTGGAGAAAGAGTAGGGTGCAATAAAGGGAGAGCGGGTGTACGGTGAACTGGAGGAAGAACAGGGTACGTGCAACATAGGGAGAGCGGATGGACGGTGAACTGGAGAAAGAGTAGGGTGCAACAAAGGGAGAGCGGGTGTACGGTGAACTGGAGGAAGAACAGGGTACGTGCAACAAAGGTAGAGCGGGTGTACGGTGAACTGGAGGAAGAACAGGGTACGTGCAACATAGGGAGAGCGGATGGACGGTGAACTGGAGAAAGAGTAGGGTGCAACAAAGGGAGAGCGGGTGTACGGTGAACTGGAGGAAGAACAGGGTACGTGCAACAAAGGGAGAGCGGGTGTACGGTGAACTGGAGGAAGAACAGGGTACGTGCAACAAAGGGAGGGCGGATGGACGGTGAACTGGAGAAAGAGTAGGGTGCAATAAAGGTAGAGCGGATGGATGGTGAACTGGAGAAAGAGCATGATGCAACAACTCTGAGACTCGGTTGTGAGATCAAGACCTGTTCTCAATCGGCTCATCAAGCTGATGGGACATCGCCCCTGGCCATAATTGGCGAGACTACAGTGCGTCTAACTTCTCGTTTTGTGGGTTAGTTGTGAAGAACTTGGATGTCGAAGTTCTAGCTGGCACTCCATTTATGGAAGTCAACGACGTGACCATACGTCCAGCTAAGAGAGTCATCACGCTGTCTGATGGCACAACTTACACGTATGGTACAACCGATGAATCTCTCAACCGACATGTAGTCCGACGCCCCCCCGCCAATACCACGGTTTGGCCTGGCGAGTTCGTGGAAGTAAACCTCCCCACTGACTTGTTTACTACGGACTCCACATTCGCTTTGGAGCCACGCCTTGACACTACAGGCAACAAGTTCACACGAGACAGTGACCTGTGGCCACAACCGTCGCTCGTTACCAGCGTAGATGGCGTGGTACGTATACCCAACCTGACAAACACCACTCGCTTGCTGAAACGAAACGAACACTTTTGCCAAATTCGAGACGTGTTTGTACCGGACCTTCCAACAAACACTCCCTTACGTTCTGATGTTATCAGTAAGGCCATAGACCTACAACCTCGCAGATCTACACCTAGCAAGCACTCTGCCTCTGTCCAAATCGATCCGGACATGAAATTATCATCCGATGAACGTGCATCATTCCGCGCCATCATTGAAGAATACGACGATGTATTTGACCCTAACTACACTGGCTATAAGCGGTCGTAAACATGGGCCCTGTTCAACCACCTCAACGGAAAGGCCGCCTACCACAATACGCTCGAAATCAGCTCGTTGAGCTTCAGAGCAAATTCGACGAACTTAAGACGATGGGCGTTGTCGTCCGACCTGAGGATGTTCCTGTGAAGGTCGAGTACCTCAATCCGTCTTTCCTCGTTAAGAAGCGAAACGGTGGACACCGATTAGTCACTGCATTCACAGAATTGGGACGCTATAGCAAACCACAACCATCCTTGATGCCCGACGTTGATAGCACCCTGCGCAAAAACCGCACAATGGAAGCACATCGCAACAACAGATTTATCGAATGCTTTCTATCAAATACCACTCTCCCGTGAATCAATGAGGTACTGCGGTGTCGTCACGCCGTTCAGCGGCGTACGCGTGTATGCACGCTCTGCAATGGGGATGCCCGGGTCAGAAACTGCACTCGAAGAATTGCTATGTCGCATACTCGGAGATCTGCTGCAAGAAGGCAGTGTCGCTAAACTTGCAGACGACATCTACTGCGGCGGCAACACTATTGTTGAACTTCAACAAAACGTCAAAAGGCTGTTACAATGCTTCGCCAACAGTGGTTTGCGACTATCAGCCACCAAGACAACGATTTTTCCGACGTCAACTACCATTCTCGGTTGGATATGGAATATGGGTACCATTCGGGCGAGTCCTCACGTTATTGCTACCCTAGCCAGCTGTGAATCTCCCACGACTGTAAAGGCCATGCGCGCATTCGTTGGAGCTTACAAAATGCTAGCGCGTGTAATACCCGGTTGCTCTGCCTTACTCGCACCTTTCGATAACGCAACTGGCGGACGCCAGTCTTCTGAACACATCGTTTGGACAGACTCGTTACGGAAGGCCTTCAAGCATGCACAGGACAGTCTACATACGAACAAGGCTATCACGTTGCCTCGACCCTCCGACAAGCTATGGCTTGTGACCGATGGCTCCACCAAACAGTACGGATTAGGGGCTACCTTGTACGTTATGCGTGCTGGCAAATTGAAGCTGGCCGGATTCTTCAGTGCGAAATTACGCGGGCGACAAACTACGTGGCTGCCTTGCGAGATAGAGGCGTTGTCCATTGCAGCCGCAGTGAAGCATTTCAGCCCGTACATCATACAGTCGAGTCACACTGCGTCTATCCTCACTGATAGCAAGCCTTGCGCACAAGCTCATGAAAAACTGTGTCGCGGCGAGTTCTCTGTGAGTCCGCGAGTTTCTACATTCTTGTAGTCAGCCGCTATCAGGCAACTGTCCAACACCTCGCCGGCTCAGCAAATGTCCCATCAGACTTTGCTAGTCGCAACGCACCGACATGTCTCGAACAACAGTGTCAAGTATGCACCTTCGTCAGGCAAATGGAGGAGTCGGTTGTACTGCAATGCGTCACTACCAACGATGTGACATCTGGGAGGGCTCGACTTCCGTTCACCAGCAGATCAACGTGGCTAGCTATCCAAGCCGAATGCCCTGATTTGCAACGCACACTTTCACACCTCACACAAGGGACGCGACCATCCAAGAAAATAACGAATGCCAAAGACGTCAAGCGATATCTAAATGGTCTGCTAGTCGTACGTCGTAACGATCCACTCAGCTCAGCACGAGATTGCATCATCGTTCCCCGCATGGTTCTTGACGGGCTAGTGACAGCACTACACATTCAACTGGACCATCCCTCATGTTACCAGTTGAAACAGGTCATGCATAGCTATCTGTACGCGTTGGACCTGGACAAAGCAATCGACACAGCATAGCGTAACTGTCACCAATGTGCCTCACTACGCGATACTCCACACACGGCTATCCCACAGTCTACAGGCAATCCTCCAGAGGTGGTAGGAATTTCCTATGCCGCAGACGTCATCAAACGTGAGAAACAACTCATCTTGGTCCTACGCGAGTGCGTAACGTCATACACTGCGTCGTGTTTAATCAATGACGAACGCCGCGACACACTACGAGACTCTCTGGTCAAGCTGTGCATTGGCTTACGACCGCTAGATGGGCCTCCTGCTGTCATACGCACTGACCCCGCCCCAGGGTTCGCTGCTCTCGTCAAGGACGCCCTGCTGTCCACGTATCGTCTCACGATTGAACTTGGACGCGTCAAGAACGTCAATAAAAAAATCCGGTTGCAGAAAAGGCTGTATGCGAGCTCGAGCATGAACTGTTACACCAACAACCCACAGGCGGGGCTGTCACGCAACTTGTTCTATCTATTGCCACCGCAAACCTCAACACTCGTATACGAAACAGGGGGTTTTCCGCCAGAGAGTTGTGGACCCAGCGAGACCAGTTCACAAACGAACAACTGCAGCAGCATTCTTTGCGAAATGCCAACCACGCTCCAAGTCAACTATCGAAGTCACCCAGTCATACCGTATCCAAAGCACTAAATATTGATGTTGGTGACATTGTGTATCTGTACTGTGACCGAAACAAGTCACGTTCTCGGTGTCGGTACCTAGTAGTGAGTGTAGATGGGGTCTGGCTCAATGTCAGCAAATTCATCGGCTATCAATTGCGAGCCACCTCCTATCGAGTGAAACGGACGGAGTGCTACAAGGTTGCTGCCCATACACGTGATCCGCCAACAGCGTACCAATACGATGACTCGACGAATACGCCGACATATGACCCCACTCCAGAACCTCGATCGAGCATACCAACACAGCTACTGTACCCTGCCACACCTGACGACGCACAGTCGGTACATCCGATTCCGGATGCGCAGACTCCGGTCGTTCCAGACGAGGAGAGGCAAGAGTCCGAAGATGAAGAGAACTTCCCCGCCGAGGAGCTTCCCCGTCGATCAACCAGAAGACGCAGACCTCCCGAGTATCTAAGCGACTTTGTCACTTAGACTATAATTGCAATAATATTATTGTATAGTTGTTTTCTCTATAATTAATCATATATAGTATAAGGAGAAGAAAGAAGTCACGCCAATAGACGATCAATTATGATTTACGTCTATGGCTGTTTGTGGGTAACCCCGGCTCCCCGGGTCAAGGACGCCCTCGCTCTCCGGGTTTGATTGCGGTTGGTCGTGTTTTCTTGTTGTTCTGCATTAAATGCTCATGTTACATCGTACTAGTGTATGTTTGTAAGACTATATATGCGTTCCTTATCACCCTAATGGCGTAGGGTGTAATAAAGGTAGAGCGGAAGGACGGTAAACTGGAGAAAGAGTAGGGTGCAATAAAGGGAGAGCGGGTGTACGGTGAACTGGAGGAAGAACAGGGAACGTGCAACAAAGGGAGAGCAGATGGACGGTGAACTGGAGGAAGAACAGGGAACGTGCAACAAAGGGAGAGCGGATGGATGGTGAACTGGAGGAAGAACAGGGTACGTGCAACAAAGGTAGAGCAGATGGACGGTAAACTGGAGAAAGAGTAGGGTGCAATAAAGGGAGAGCGGGTGTACGGTGAACTGGAGGAAGAACAGGGTACGTGCAACAAAGGGAGGGCGGATGGACGGTGAACTGGAGGAAGAACAGGGTACGTGCAACAAAGGGAGGGCGGATGGACGGTGAACTGGAGGAAGAACAGGGTACGTGCAACAAAGGGAGAGCAGATGGACGGTAAACTGGAGAAAGAGTAGGGTGCAATAAAGGGAGAGCGGGTGTACGGTGAACTGGAGGAAGAACAGGGTACGTGCAACAAAGGTAGAGCGGATGGACGGTGAACTGGAGGAAGAGTATACTGCAGGGACTGTTATATGTGTGTTTTGCGTGTATCTAATCATAAAAGCATTTGCATCTTTTCCCCACATATCACGCGCATTGAGAGGAGCCATTTATTTCACCAATTCATAAACTAACTATACATATAATTGGTTACCGTTCAGTGCTGATTTGCAATACATAGAAGCTTTTCAATATCCTGTGTCACATCATCACATATGAATGGTTTGACTTGAAAATCATTGGTGGTGATTTAATAATATGATATTTTGCAGCCTATATGTGTTATCAGTAAGGTTTGGAATTGACGGTGGAATTGTTTAGTAGCTTTATATTATTTAATAGTTATCGATAACTAACTTTAGAAAAGTCATAATTATTGGTGACGAACATAATACGTCTATGTAAATAGTGCAGACAGACATAAGACACCTTGCCGAATTACAGACACCCACGCAGACGGAAATAAGCTACCGGGTTCCTTATTCCGTCATGTGCACCCTCTCGCCTTTAAGTTGCTCTGTATAATTTACTTTTAACATACATATGCCCATAGACATAGTGTGCTTCGATTGTTCCCATGATGTCACTATATTTACAATGTTACCGAACATTGTTTAGTTGCGCAATCTGCTGGTTAAATGCATCTAAACGAAATCGGGGAAGCACAAAATCTGACGATATTAGGGCACTTTACGTTACGAGTACATTGGTGATGGATGAGTATAATAATACCTGTGTTATGTTTCTCGTAATCAACCCAAGAATTTGATTACCCTTTGAAGCTGCAATATAATACCACACTGTTTTGAAACTTTCATATCAGCACTTATTGTTATTCCTAAGTCCCTTTCTTTTAGAGTAGTACCTGGAACAGTATCTCCCATTTTAAAGTTTAAATCCAAGTTCCCGTGTCCTGTGTGTAGGCATTTACATTTCCCAAAATTGAACATCTGCCATTTCTCAGACCTTTTAACTAATTTGTCTAGATCGTTTTGTAAATGTTTTTATCACCGGCATCATTGTTAACCCTTCTAAACACTTGTAAATATAAATATATATAAATATATATATATAAATATATATATATATATATACCGTTATTATTCTTAATATATACCTTTATTATTCTTAATATATATATATATATATATATATATATATATATATATATATATATATATATATATATATATATATATATATATATATATATATATATTAAGAATAATAAAGGTCCTATACTGATCCTTGTGGTACCCCACTCAAAACTGATTTCCAGTTTGAAACCTCCCCATCTACTACAACACGCCGTCTTCTATCAGTCAGCCATTGTTCTATCCAGTCGATTATGCCATCCCCGATACCATACCCATGCCCATGGCATGGGCTTTTAATTTAAGTATAGTAATATTTCATTTGTGTTTTGATGTGGCACTTTGTCAAAAGCTTTACAAACAAACAAATACACACAGTCACACCGTATTAACACAAGTTGTAATCAACCCCAGTACTTTGACGGTTAGTTGACATACATTACTCAACTACACGTACAACAGTCATTCCTGGCCCGAACCTGTCCAGCTTTATTGACATTCGTCGCAGTGTCTGGGCGGGACGGCAAAGGCGAGCTCGATGCACCCACGTGACATGGTTATTGTCCAATCAGCGGTGAACGTCTCTGGGAAACGTCAACGAACGCGAGGCTGAGGCGGCGCTGAGGGAACCAAACAAAACTCGAAGTCTTCGAGCGGGAGTAAACAAACTATTTAAGCGCCGCATTTCGTAATGTCTGCTAACTTTCGCTAATACAGAAGCACCGTGTACTAAATTCACATATCACATACGGCACAGACGGACTAATAGGCATGGCAGATATCGGTATTAGTTCGCTAAAGCGGCACAAGTTATACAGCCGATCGGAGTGGGCCGCTGCCGTCGCACCAGGGGCCGGGGGAGGCAAACACATGTTTGATTTGTTGAGCGAATTTCGAGACCTTTACGAACATCGTTTAAAGAAGCTCGACGAAGCCGACAATGTTGGAGAAGACACGACAAAGGTAGTTAAAAAATGCATTGATACCACGATTGACAATAATATTGTAGGTAACTTCGAAAATGGTTTTTGTAGTCATTGTTGACGATCGTGTCTGAACGTGTTCCTTTGAGCGGCGCCAGGCCCAGTGGCTTGTTCGTTAACCACTGGCAACCACAAAGTAAAATAAACATTTATAGCGAACTTAACACACAAATAAAGTTTATTGGTTGTCAATACTTGTACAATAGCATACAGTATACGTAGTGTTTTGAAGTGTTTTATCGTGATTTTTGTTTTATAGTCCGAACTTCTGTCGAGTGCTGCCCTCTTGCGTCAGGACCCTACCACGACCCTAACTGCTAACACACGCGCACAAGCAAATTCCTATAAATGCCAGTTTCATGAGTAATTTTGTAACATTTGTTTTAGTTAGGTATTTACCCCGTTTTTCCCCTGTTCTTTTTTCGATGACACCTATAAGCCTTTTGAAGAGAGGGTTGACTCGTACCCGGAAGAAGAATATTGTGAAAAATTTTAGTCGTCTACTTTCTCATGGTGAATCCCAAGGGAGGCCATCCAATACATTGCCGGCAGTAATGTCTAACTGACCTCCATAAACACGTATTAGAAGTCTTTAAATCATACCCTTTTCAAGTTGAGTGGATTGAAATATACACCATTTAGCATATAAAATATGCATTGTTCCATGATATAGATTAATTCAGTAAAATATATTTTGATTAATAGATGAATGGGACCTATAAGTTTTTACCCTTTATCATAAAAACGTGTTTGAGATTGCAAAATATAAACCCTTAATTACCCAATAAGTGTGATTTGATATCCTAAATGTGTTGTGTGCGTTAACATGCATTGGACACAGAAAACATCCCCTTAAAATGTGAAATTTGTTTCAAAGATGGTATACTGGAAATGTATTGAGTGGGCCATCCCCGGGGGTGAGTCAGAAAAAATGTTCTGCTAGGATGTCCAAACAGTCACAATTTAAACTTAATTCTTAATCTAAAGTTTGACTACTACAGATGAATTAAATTAAGTTTTAGAGATATTATATATGATTATATATATATATATATTTATTTAATTTTAAATATTTGAAAGGAAAACAATATGTATTTTAAACAGCATTTACTAATAATCGCTAAGCATCACTTTAAAGCAAATTCACAGACGTGTACGTCTAACAACTATATTTTGAGGCCTTGTCTTACTATTACCAGTCTACTATTACCAGCTGATTAGTATACTTGTAGAAAGTGTTGATTACTTCAATTTAATATTTTGATTACTTCAATTTAATATTTTGATTACTTCAATTTAATATTTTGATTACTTCAATTTAATTTTATTATCTTAATACCCTTATGACAACAAGTGGGAGTGTTTGTTCCACCCTAGCCTTGTTCGGTTGAGCAGTCTTACTGGTGCATTGTTGTCTTAGGAGATCTGGCATTTTGGCCAGGCATGGGGTAATTGTAATTACAATAGGTAATAGATGTTTTTTTCTGTAATAGTAATAGATGATATTTTTTCAAAAGTAATTGTAATAGATCCTAAAGTAATAGATAATAGTCTATTTCTTTCCTAATGCATATATTGCCACAAACTTGCGAATCAGATTTGTTTGCATGTTATTCCAAAGTTCTGCTAATAATTGTAAACAATGTATAGGCAATGTCTGAGCCGTTATTCAAACAACATGAAAAGACCAGTAGGTTGATAATTTGATACATTCAGAAATACCTGCTCAAGGAAACAATGCAGGAGTAGCAAGCCAATTACTCATTGTTAAGATGCCCCATTGGGTGGCTATGGCTTCACACATTCCTAGCACACACAAAGGGCATGGTTTCAGATATGAACAGGCAGACAACAAATGTGATCTTAGAGCAGGAGCTGCAACCTGTATTGAATTCAAAGTAAATTTTGATTTGAGCCAAAGTTCTGAGTTTTTTCCAAATTGCCAATTGCCACATGGTAACATTGCCACAATGACCCTTTGTTCAAATTTAGACAAATGTTCTCACCAGAGTCACCTCAGATCTTTAAATGGTGTACAAATGTATGTTTAGACTGACTACAAAGACTGAGTTTATAGGCAATTCTAGGGTTCACTGACCCATAAAAAATAGTTAATTGACATTCAGTGATATTATTAACGACCCAGTAATAGTGATATATATATCCTAGTAATAGATTAGAATTAATGTAATAATAATAATAGACACAGTAACAAGTAATAGTAACATATTGTCTGTAATAGAACCAGGGTTGTTTGATTTAAATCATGATTTACATAACTCCAAAAAAATCATTGATTTATGATTTTTTACTTTCGATTTTTTTAATCGCTGATTTATATGAATTTAACGCAAATAATTGTTTACAAGCATCAAGATCAACAAAGTTTTTTTGTGTTTTTTAATACAAAAGAACAAAGTGCGCACACTTGTGTAGCTGTAATGACACCAGATAGCCTGATAGTCAAATGTTTTATGATATTGTGTATACCAGATTTAAAATAAATTTTAAAAATCTGATTTAAATAAAAAAAATCTTGATTTTTTTTTCAACCCTGAATAGAACACGTGTCTGGCTATGGCTGATGTCACCCCTGTGTTTTCAGGTTCGACTTCGCACAATGCAGTCGTATGTGAACGATCTGTGTGAACAGAACACTGTCCTCGTACAGACAGTGGAGGAACTGGAGAAAGAAGCCAACAAGAGAGTGGCTATGTTGGAGGAGAAACTGAAGAAGACATCACGGAACACCAAGGTTAGTCTGAAGTCTAACAAACTGGCCTTTTAGTAACCCTTAAAGGTCCTTGCTCGCAGCAACTGGCAGTTTCCGTTATGGCGTCAGTGGCAGAATAAACTAAGATAATGCTGATATCTGCAATTTTAAGAACATGATTAATTTAGGTAGGCATCATGCTGCAGTGTAAAAAGGTACATTCTTATATAGAGCGGTATCCAGTCCTTGGGACTGTTCAAAGTGCTTTACACTTCACCCCCCTGGCAGACCTGTTCATGGGACTTCATTCCAACGCCATTTTGACTTCTCTGGGAAGTATTCAGTCATGCTGCAATTACTGCATACTATATGATATGTTCTGCGTTCACGGCAAATGAAATTATGCTGGTTCAAAGTGCGTGCTAATTTGAAGTCCACAAAATCGTTACTATTGAAACATCATCAGCGTTTCAAAGAAATCAGCGGGATTTCTAAAAGGACTTTTTAAAGGATGGATTGGCAAAATATGACGTTTATGCCACATGATTATTTGTGATGTCGACATTCAGTTTATTATTTCCTAGCATGTTATGAGGGGGGAATGAAAAATTCAACTGACACATTAGCTGCATCAGCCACCTTTAATATGAAATCCCAACTTTAACTCAAAATAGGGCTGTTTGGAGTACTGTATCATAAGACATCACATTACTGGTGGATCACAAGAGTGTTTTATTTGGACGTTTAATTTGAAACTGAACAGTATATTACACAGCATTGAGAACATGTATATTGTATAGTTAGTGGTTTTGTTTGTTAAATGTAGAAGTTGAGCCATATGTATACACGTGATAATCCCTATTCATAATCACACACACATAAAGCATGTTTGCTGCCTTCTGTTGACCCGACTGAACCACTTATAGCAGACAGATGTGGTTTTAGTGTTCTGTGGTTTCAGACCTGCGCCTACAGGTCTTCTCCTTTACCGCTGCATCACTAAGTGACTGTCAGGCCCACCTCTATCACCATTGTTACCGTGGCAGCGGGCAAAGTAAAGAAACCTGACATGGAAATATCTGTGTACAAGAATGATTGTGTGTCAAATGATGTTTGTTCAGAGTGAAGTATCCAGATCATGGGAGCATATATCTTAATGGCTAGCAGTAGCTGTCAATGCAATTGTGGTCATTATTTGCCTAACTTCTTCTGCCATTACAGCTCACGCGCTGAAGCTGGGTGAACCTACATTTCATTGCGCATTGTTGTATTGAAATTCTATAGCAGTTACGGGTACTGGCCAGTGCAAAGAAATAGAACATGCTTAGCGCAGAACTAACAATTTGTAATTCCATATTTGCTTTTGAAACAACTTATTAGAAAAATGTTTTGATTAAGCAGCAGTGATTCATGCATGTAATTATTAATTTTAAGTGGCAATATATTTATCTGTAAATTTTTCTATCGGGCAACCTTTTAATGTTCTCAAAAAAAAGAATGTGTTTAATATTGGTTTGGACTACCACCCCCCCCCTTGTAATACGTGGTATGGGATGTAAGATTATGCACCTATTGCCAATCAAACAGCACAGCTAATAACCACCGGCCTCCTGTCCATATCTTTAAAAACTTACAATTAATGCAAATTATATAGTTCATCCCAAGCCTGGTAAAGAAGCAAGAATGAACTTGAATGCTACAAACTTGAATACTACAAACCACCTGTGACTGATTTGAACCCGAGTTCTGTTTCTGCTGAACGCTGCTGGTTTGTTGATTGAACAGCAGTTTTCTTTTGTCTTGTTTTGGTGGTGGTATTTCTACCTTAAACACAAACAGATGCTCAACCATAATTCATTTAGGGACTATGTCAGTACAGTGTTGATCACTAACATGTGTTCTCAGGCTGAATACACGTACATGTTAGTGATCAATATATGTGCTTTGTCAACTAGTGGTATATCTTTACGTCATCATCGGTCATCTTTGCATAGAATGGAAGCAGTATGAAATCCCAACAATTTAATGGTCACTGACTAGTACACACTAAACTGTCCAATGGTTTTGCATCAGGTGTAAAGAGGTGTGAAATCACTACTGTGTGTGTTCCAGGACTATTCCATCCAGTTTAAATAGGTGTTAGAGGGGATGTGTTAGTTGACTGTGGTGTGTGTTCCAGGACTATTCCATCTGGTATAAATAGGTGTTAGAGAGGGATGTGTTAGATTACTGTTGTGAGTGTTCCAGGAAAATTCCATCCAGTGTAAATAGGTGTTAGGGGGGATGTGTAAGGTGACTGTTGCGTGTGTTCCAGGACTATTCCATCCGGTGTAAAGAACTAGAAAGAGAGGTGAAGGCTGCCATCCTCGACAAAGACAATGCTGCTTTGAAAGTGAAGGTGTGTGGCACCCCACCGGCTCACCCAGGCACACCAACCCGCACTGGCACCATACCCCACTCTGGCACCATACCCCACTCTGGCATCACAGTGTCACGTCAACACCCCACGCCACACTCATCTAGTATTATCTTTAAAATGCTCCTTATTAAATAGTCGATAATTCATACTTGTAAATCCTGATTGGTGCAGGACCAAGCAAACTTATGTGAAAATGGAAGTTACAACTGAACTGAACAGTTGAGAACAGAATTATTTACCCTGTTATGTCATCACGTCTTTGTAGTGCCTTGGCTTTGATGTGCTTTCTAGGTTGCCAGTTCAATAGGGGATTAAGGGAATAAGCTATGCATATCTAGTTTACCATAACTTGATTACCAGTGTACACACTTAACAGCTGTCAGAAATCAGAAACAAGGTGTTTTTGCATTTAAAGGGATGCTTTGATGTTTATGTCTGTTGTGACCGTGCATATCAGGAAGTGTCTCATTGTGAGGTCACATGACGTGTTCGTGATTGTCTGTTGTGACCGTGAGTATCAGGAGGTGTCTGATTGTGCATTTATAGGAGATGTTAGTGATTGTCTGTTGTCTGTGTCTGATTGTGTGTACACAATACATGTCAGTAATTTTCTGTTGTGACCGTGTGTATCAGGAGGTGTCTGATTGTGTGTACACAGTACATGTTAGTGATATTGTCCATTGTGACCGTGTGTATCAGGAAGTGCAGGAGAAGTGTCAGAGACTGGAGCATCACATGGGACTGCTGCGCGAAGACAAGTCCAAGTATAAACATGACGTCTACTCACTCATCAACGTCATCAGCAATGCCCGCTCCACCAACCGCTGGGACGTAAGTCGAACTGGCAGAGTGCCTAGCAGTCCCGTTTTTCCTATATTTTAATTGCATTTCATATTTTTCTTATGTTTTCCTAATAGTTGTGGAGATTTTGATGTTTTTTTGCGATTCATTGCTACAAAATTCATGAGTCATGCCGTTCATCATCGGATCAGCAAAATTTTGTGATATAATGTTGAGTTGGCAGTTGCTTATTTGCAATAACTGAAATTAGTAGATGGCACCACCTGAAGTAACGCTGTATGCAACAACTTATATTGTTCAGCTACTGCTATTTTATTCTTATATTTGCACTTCTGAATTCCTATATTTCCTATGCATTTTTGACCAAAAGTAGATGGGCACACTGAACTATTAGTTTGGAAAGGAGTCTAATAGATTACGATTAGTTTTACTTTTGCATGTAATCATAATAACCTTTACAAATATAATTTATATAATGAAATAAATAAATGTTATTATTGTCAGCAATATTATTCAAAACAAAATCAAACATGATATTAACATGATATCAACATGCAGTCACTGTACATGCGTTAGATAAAGACGAAGAGAAAAGCCTGTTTGCATTTTAGTTGGAACCCGGGGCAACATAAATATGCACAATAAATTTGTAATTGTGATTGTAATCATGATTACGATTGCTTTGGCAATGTAATCGAGTATGATTATGATTACTTGGCCTTTTTGACCAATGCAATTGAGTATGTGTATGGTTACTCAAAAAATTGTCAATGATTACACGCTTATGATTACTGAGTACAATTTCTTGATCTCTGAAATCTAGTTAAGAACTGGTTCCACTTATAACTGCTAACTAACTAACACCTAGACAGTTGCATACTACTAATGAAGATTATATTGCCACAACTCATGAACACATCAATATATACAGGCCATATTGTCAATACTCTAAACACATAGTCCTATTATGTGATGTTACTCATCAATATCTGTCAGCATCTAATTTTGAATTGTGTTCCAGATTGATGGGCTGCAGTTTCGAGCAGTGACATTTGATCAGGTCTTTGGTTCAATTGATGAGATAGCTAAAACGTAAGTTGTGCTGACTAATGTTGCATCCAAAATATTTAGTATTACTAGAATCATATGACTTGGAACAGAATTTGTACATGACATGTGTCCTGTAAAATGTCAAATAATTCCTTAGTGAGAAAGCAAGTTATATAATTATTGTCTTCTTATGGAAGTAAAACTCTTTGGTATTAAAACTCCCGCCTCCACCGATTTAGCCCATCACAAATCAGGTTCATTAATATTCAAATCTGTAGTTAGCTTAATAAAATAACTTTAGTTAAAATCACTAAAAGAACTAATTATGATCGTTAGATCGGGTAACTTGCGTAATTGTGAATAGCCATATGTTATACTATGTACAGCCAAACAACGTTTGCAGTTTTTTTGCCAAATTTGTACTGGATCCAGTCAAAAATAATTTTGTGGTTTGTTTGATGATTTCATCAAAACTAAATAACATATTTGTACAAAGAGCTGGCATGTCATAGTAGATATTCGATAGGTTAGATGATAGTGGAGCTAGCACATCACAGTGGATACTAGAGCTAGCACGTCATAGTGGATACTAGAGCTAGCACGTCATAGTGTATACTACAGTCGAACCTTGTTATAACACAGTGGTCGGGGTCCACGATTTCGGACCACGCTGTACGCGAGCTACTAAACAAAACAATCATGGCAGCCGCCTGCTGCATCAAGTCCAAGAACGCTGTCAAAGCCACTGTGTGTTTGCAGCACTGTCTTATATGCCAATTTGCAGTTTATGGAGCTTAGTAAATGAGTCAGCTAGCATCACCGTGTATTATTTTTAAATGTCACACCCTGTTGAATCATGAACTGAATAAAATACATGTATGCAATGCATACTGTTATGGAATAGATTTGCTACAATGATGATGTACTGGACCAATATTCATATAAATCGAAAATAATAACCTGGATCTGAGCAGCAATGTATATGATTTGACACACATAGTATTTAAGCTGATTAAACATAGAAAACGACAATAGGTAGAATTAATAATTGTTTTACTTTGTCTTTTAACTGATCTCGACTGAGGTGTAAATTTATGATGCACCACTTAACATCGATTCATCGTTTCATATGTGGATGATGATTTCGTATTTTCGCGCACAGGTAGCACCTTTAGTTAGGTATTTGGCATGTTGGTTTCGCATTGTGAAAACGATTAGTTTTACGAAGCGGTGGAAGCATGCATCTTGATTGCAATTTACAAACCGTCGAACCAAAGCCAGCGTCAGCGACAGCAATTGATATCAGCAACAACGCAAAACAAACAATACGTTGATTCTCGTTCATTGACATTGTTCACTTAATGTTTCTGGAGAATTGTCAAAGCAATTCTAAGTAGGTTTAAGCAGGCCCATTTGGCATTCCCCTGGCGGCAGAAAATCGCGGTCCACAACCGACTGCCTTATATCCAAATCCATGTAATAACGAGGCGCAACTGTAGATAAGTTAAATTGTTTCTGAAATGAGTAAAAAAAAATTTATTGAAGAGACATTTAACATTCATGTTTTTCTTGCATCAACTGTACACATTTGTGTACATGCCTGCACACAGTTGTGTACATGCAGAGTTATTGTTGCAGGAAATCATCAGAGGAAATTCTTGAAGGTCACATCTGTGACCTTCGGAAGCAGATCACACAGCGTGATGACATGATTGACAAACTTCGCAGTGACATCTATCAGCTAAAGGATGAACACAAGAGCTCAGTTGATCAGGTGACAATCTTGTTGTAGTCTATTTTCTGATTAATTTTCTGAATTTTGTTGTTGAGAAATGTAATTTATGTAACATAATGATTCTCGCACAGCCATGTAAATAAGTAGTAAAGGTTAACCAATACAAATTAGGCTACTTTTAAAAATGGTCTGCCAACCAGTCATGTGATGGGTCTGGTTTTGGAAAATTTGTGTACCACAGTGTTGGTCCATTTTCTGCAATAAGTTATTGTAAAATGCCTACTGATCAGAAAGAGAGATTGTAGGGCTTATTCTGATTGATGTGGTTTTTGCCTTATGTAATATAATATGCTGGTTTAAAAAAAATCTGAAGAAACGTTTCCACATCGAATCGATATTCGAAACAACTGCGAGGTATTTTATTCTGTTGAGCGCAGACAAGTTGTTAGAAAAGTTGTTTTAAGTGAATTACTCATCATATTGAATTATGGAAATAGCGTCTTCGAAAAGCCTCATTGTACGGTAATATGCAATGCATTAAATGTATAAAAATTATGAGGCCATTCGATTACTTTCCTGTAGTGATTATAACGATTGGTTGAGCATGTTTTCGTCCGATATAGTGAAATATGGTGTATTTACCGAGTGCATCGATGTGTTGATCCTGTGCTGCTATCTAAGTGATAAATGTCGAATTAGATATGCAAAAGTGTGTCTCAATAACCTGTTTATGCATATTTTTTCTTCGAAAAAGTTAACTTTGTCAGATGTTTATACTCTCAGTGACTAATACATAATTTTATATCGGACTAATGACGTATCTAATGTGAGATCCAACGAGATCTCAAAATGAGGCAAAAACTGGCATGGAGCAAAAACTACACCGATGGCTAATAGCCACCAGCAAGTATAGCCACCGGCAAGTATAGCCACCGGCAAGTATAGCCACCGGCAAGTATAGCCACCGGCAAGTATAGCCACCGGCAAGTATAGCCACCGGCAAGTATAGCCACCGGCAAGTATAGCCACCGGCAAGTATAGCCACCGGCAAGTATAGCCACCGGCAAGTACAGCCACCGGAAAGTATAGCCACCGGAAAGTATAGCCACTGGCTGTACTCGCATTCTTAACGGATGCACAATGTTGACATCAAATTCTCACCTGGAAGTCTGTGTTGCCAGGTGTATGAGAAGGACCAGGCGTTGAGTACAGTGGAGTGTACTCTGAGCAGTAGCCTAAAACGGGAGAAGGCCGCTACGCACGCCTTCACGCAGAAGGAACACGATGTCGACCATCTGCGCTCTCAACTACAGCAGAGTGGCGACAAGATCAGCTCTCTCACTCTCGAGGTAGTCTTTCTTACTGATGTTGTTTTTTATCAATGTTGTTTCTTACCAATGTTCTTTCTCACTGTTGCTGTTTCTTACCAATGTTCTTTCTCACTGTTGCTGTTTCTTACCAGTGTTGTTTCTCACTGTTGCTGTTTCTTACCAATGTTCTTTCTTACTGATGTTGTTTTTTACCAATGTTCTTTCTCACTGTTGCTGTTTCTTACCAATGTTCTTTCTCACTGTTGCTGTTTCTTACCAATGTTCTTTCTCACTGTTGCTGTTTCTTACCAGTGTTCTTTCTCACTGTTGCTGTTTCTTACCAATGTTCTTTCTTACTGATGTTGTTTCTTACCAATGTTCTTTCTCACTGTTGCTGTTTCTTACCAATGTTCTTTCTCACTGTTGTTGTTTCTTACCAATGTTCTTTCTCACTGTTGCTGTTTCTTACCAATGTTCTTTCTTACTGATGTTGTTTTTTACCAGTGTTCTTTCTCACTGTTGCTGTTTCTTACCAGTGTTCTTTCTCACTGTTGCTGTTTCTTACCAGTGTTCTTTCTCACTGTTGCTGTTTCTTACCAATGTTCTTTCTTACTGATGTTGTTTTTTACCAATGTTCTTTCTCACTGTTGCTGTTTCTTACCAATGTTCTTTCTCACTGTTGTTGTTTCTTACCAATGTTCTTTCTTACTGATGTTGTTTTTTACCAATGTTCTTTCTCACTGTTGCTGTTTCTTACCAGTGTTCTTTCTCACTGTTGCTGTTTCTTACCAGTGTTCTTTCTCACTGTTGCTGTTTCTTACCAATGTTCTTTCTTACTGATGTTGTTTTTTACCAATGTTGTTTCTCACTGTTGCTGTTTCTTACCAATGTTCTTTCTCACTGTTGCTGTTTCTTACCAATGTTCTTTCTCACTGTTGTTGTTTTTTACCAATGTTGTTTATCACTGTTGCTGTTTCTTACTGATGTTGTTTGTTACCAATGTTGTTTATCACTGTTGCTGTTTCTTACTGATGTTGTTTGTTACCAATGTTCTTTCTCACTGTTGCTGTTTCTTACCAATGTTCTTTCTCACTGTTGCTGTTTTTTACCAATGTTCTTTCTTACTGATGTTGTTTTTTACCAATGTTCTTTCTCACTGTTGTTTTTTCTTACCAATGTTCTTTCTCACTGTTGTTCTTTCTTACCAATGTTCTTTCTCACTGTTGTTGTTTCTTACCAATGTTCTTTCTCACTGTTGCTGTTTCTTACCAATGTTCTTTCTCACTGTTGTTGTTTCTTACCAATGTTCTTTCTTACTGTTGCTGTTTCTTACCAATGTTGTTTCTCACTGTTGTTGTTTCTTACCAATGTTCTTTCTCACTGTTGTTGTTTCTTACCAATGTTGTTTCTCACTGTTGTTGTTTCTTACCAATGTTGTTTCTCACTGTTGTTGTTTTTTACCAATGTTGTTTCTCACTGTTGTTGTTTCTTACCAATGTTGTTTCTCACTGTTGTTGTTTCTTATCAACGTTGTTTCTCACTGTTGTTGTTTCTTACCAATGTTGTTTCTCACTGTTGTTGTTTCTTACCAATGTTCTTTCTCACTGTTGTTGTTTCTTACCAATGTTCTTTCTCACTGTTGTTGTTTCTTTCCAATGTTCTTTCTCACTGTTGTTGTTTCTTACCAATGTTCTTTCTCACTGTTGTTGTTTCTTACCAATGTTCTTTCTCACTGTTGTTGTTTCTTACCAATGTTCTTTCTCACTGTTGTTGTTTCTTACCAATGTTCTTTCTCACTGTTGTTGTTTCTTACCAATGTTCTTTCTCACTGTTGTTGTTTCTTTCCAATGTTCTTTCTCACTGTTGCTGTTTCTTACCTATGTTCTTTCTCACTGTTGCTGTTTCTTACCAATGTTCTTTCTCACTGTTGCTGTTTCTTACCAATGTTCTTTCTCACTGTTGCTGTTTCTTACCAATGTTCTTTCTCACTGTTATTGTTTCTTACCAATGTTGTTTCTCACTGTTGCTGTTTCTTACTGATGTTGTTTGTTACCAATGTTCTTTCTCACTGTTGCTGTTTCTTACCAATGTTCTTTCTCACTGTTGTTGTTTCTTACCAATGTTCTTTCTCACTGTTGTTGTTTCTTACCAATGTTGTTTCTCACTGTTGCTGTTTCTTACCAATGTTCCTTCTCACTGTTGCTGTTTCTTACCAATGTTCTTTCTCACTGTTGCTGTTTCTTACTGATGTTGTTTGTTACCAATGTTCTTTCTCACTGTTGCTGTTTCTTACCAATGTTCTTTCTCACTGTTGTTGTTTCTTACCAATGTTGTTTCTCACTGTTGTTGTTTCTTACCAATGTTGTTTCTCACTGTTGCTGTTTCTTACCAATGTTCTTTCTCACTGTTGCTGTTTCTTACCAATGTTCTTTCTCACTGTTGCTGTTTCTTACCAATGTTCTTTCTCACTGTTGTTATTCTTTCTCACTTCTATGGTTTTTTCTACCTGTGCTTTATATATGTTGCTGTTGGTTCAGATTCAGGGCAAGGAGAGGAAGCTGCTGAGTCTGGAGAGTAAGATCACAGACCTGCACAGTGAGATGTCTGTGAAGGAGACAGAGAACACCCATCACATCCAGACCATCCAGCTGCTGCATCAGAAGGAAGCAGACCTCGCCAGACAGGTACGACACAACGTCTGCAGCCACAGCGTACAAACAAACATGATTCTTAATTGAAGAGGTGGTTTGCAGACCCAGGGTCAATTAATGTGTAATTGTAATTGAAACATCACTTCCCATTCTAACTGGTGTTTTTTCTTTAAAAGTAACTGGAATTGGTGAAAATGTAATTGATATTTTCAATTAGTTTTGATTTACTTTTTCATTTACACCATGTAATCTTTTAACTCAAATTAGTTGCTACATATAATCAATTGAAATATAGTATGATGCATATATCTTATTTTTTTACATTATGGTCCATAATATGCAAAAATTAAATAAAGCTGTTTTTATGGCGCTGAGTATGTCTACGGTTGCTCTGTTCATATACTGTAATTTCAATATGGAATTGATAATTTGAAGTGGTATTTTGGAAATGGAATAGGTATTTTTAGGTGGAATTGATATTTATAATTGGTAATATAATATAATTTATACTTGAAATTTATATAATGCAATTGACTATTAGTTTGAATAAAGAATAGAATATAACTTATGATTTTTTTTTTTAAATCATGATTTTTTTCAACCCTGAGTGCAGCTGAGTATTGGTAGTATAGCATGTACTCTATTGTTACACGCCTGATGGTAACACAAGTGTACTGTGTACTCTGTTGTTACATACCTGATGGTAACATGAGTTTACTGTGTACTGTATTGTTAAAACGCCTGATGGTAACATAGGTGTATTGTGTACTGTATTGTTACACACCTGATGGTAACATGAGTGTACTATGTATTGTATTGTTACACACCTGATGGTAACACAAGTGTACTGTGTACTGTTATTGTAACATGCCTGATGGTAACATGAGTGTACTGTATTGTTACACACCTGATGGTAACATAGGTGTACTGTGTACTGTTATTGGAATATGCCTGATGGTAACATGAGTGTACTTTGTACTGTATTGTTACACGTCTCATGGTAGCACAAGTGTACTGTGTACTGTATTGTAACATGCCTGACGGTAACATTAGTGTACTGTGTACTGTATTGTAACATGCCTGATGGTAACATGAGTGTACTTTGTACTGTATTGTTACACGTCTGATGGTAGCACAAGTGTACTGTGTACTGTATTGTAACATGCCTGACGGTAACATGAGTGTACTTTGTACTGTATTGTTACACGTCTGATGGTAGCACAAGTGTACTGTGTACTGTATTGTAACATGCCTGATGGTAACATGAGTGTACTTTGTACTGTATTGTTACACGTCTGATGGTAACACAAGTGTACTGTGTACTGTATTGTAACATGCCTGATGGTAACATGAGTGTCCTGCGGTGTTGCAGCTGGCGGAGTCGACGGATATGATAGAGCAGTTGAGACAGGAGTTGGACCAACTCCAGGACGAACACAGGAGTGTTGAGAACAGTGTAAGCATCACACATTGTACTCATGATGATCTCACAACAACTTATTGTTCCTGAAACTAAGTTTAACCTGAGCAAGCGCTCTTCCTCTGCAACTGCAACTAAAATTTGAAATGAACTCCCCATCACTTTAAAATCATCTGAGTTGCCCGGAGTTGCACAGGAGAAAAGGCAGCCGCTGTTACAGGGTTTGACTCCTTGTACTACCCAGTCACGTTTTGGGAGGGCAATGACAAGTTAATGCCCGACTGCTGGTTTCATGAAGCGTTTGTACCGTATGAAGGAACTTATGTGGATGTTTGACTGACAGACAGCCACAAGCTACTTCGTAGTGTAGATGGACATTTTTTGGGCCATGACCCTAATGTGCACCCTTACTGTGACCCTACTGTGCACCCTGTGTCCGTGGCAGGCGGTGTCCTATGAGCAGCATGTGAGGCACTTGGAGGAGGAGAGGAATAAGGCTCAGGATGAGATGAGGAAGAGACAGACGGAGGTGGGTGGATGAAACTGGGTCTCATTTCACATACGTTTCTCTTGTTGGTTGTATCCTTAACTGCTATATACATATATATATATATATATATATACACACACACATATATATATATATATATACGTATAGTGGAACCCTGTTAATCCAGATGCCGATAATCCGGAAACTTCGGCATTCGTACATCATTTTGCAGGAACGGTTTTTCCAAACGCTAATATACCCTATTCTTCTTCTTCTTTCGTGTCCTTCGCACAATGTGTTGCCACTTGCGGGCGCACGCCTTTGCTTGCTCAGTGACAGTGACGAGGTCTTCTGTGGTGCAGGCCTCATCCAGTAGTCGACAGCAGAGGAGGTGGGCCATCGTCTGCAGTTCCCCACAGTTGCAGTTCAAAGACTGGGTGTCATCAATGTATCCCCACCTCCTCATCGTATTTTTAACACGGCCAACGCCAGTGCGTAGGCGGTTCAGAGAACGCCAACAGAGCCATGCTTGGTCAGACCCCGCTGGCAGGGATTCAGCCGCCTCTAATCCCATTTTATTGGAGGCTGGTATATCAGCTATTTTGCTGTTCCACATCTATATTCTAGTGATACTAGGAGACGAGTCGAGCGGTGTCACTGTGTGCATGAAGCTCTTCCACGACTTCAGTCGGCTAGCAGCTGGCATATGGTTGAACAGTTGGTGTCTGGTATCTGTCGTTAGTCATGATCGTTCCATGCGGCTGGCAACAGTTCTCCTGATTTGAGGGGGGAGCTATGCCGGCCAGTAAGTGTACGCTGTCGACGTTCGCCGGTTTGAGGCAGCCTGAGATGATTTGGCAGCAGTCATGTAGAGCAGGGTTCAACTTGCTTGCGTGTGTGGACCTTTCCCATACCGGACAGGCATACTCGGCAGCTGAGTAGCAGAGAGCGAGACAACTAGATCTTAAAGTTGATGCTCTGCACCCCCACTTCAAGTTGGCAAGTTTGCGGATGATGTTGTTTCTTGCGTTTACTTTCATCTTGGTTTTTTGTATGTGTGTCTTAAAGGAGAGAGTTCTATCGAGATGAACGCCGAGGTACACTGGTGTTGATGTGTTGTTGAGACGGGTCCCATTCCAAACAACGTTTAATTCTCGCTTAGCGTCTCTGTTCCTCAGGTGGAAAGCACACACCTGCGTCTTAGATGGGTTTGCGCGCAGTTGGTTGAGGTCGTAGTATGTGGACAAGATGCTTAGTGCAGACGTCAGATTTACTTCGATGTTATTGAAATCTTTTTCTTGCGATGCAATGCATAAGTCGTCCGCATATATGAAACTCTGTGTATCAGTGTGCACGGGCTGATCGTTGGTGTAGATGTTGAATAACATCGGTGCCAGTACACTTCCCTGTGGTAGTCCGTTTTTCTGTCGTCGCCAACGGCTCTTTTTACCATTCAGCACCACGAAGAAACGTCGGCTTTCGAGCATTGTGCGTATCAGGTCGGTCAGATGGAGATCGCCAGTCATCTCCAGCACTTTGCTGAGGAGGCGTCGGTGGTTGACCGTGTCGTATGCAGCAGACAGGTCTACAAAGACAGCACCGGTGATCAGGCATCTATATGCTCTCAAGTTGAGTAGCTGGCTCGTACACGATTTTCCAGGGTGGAAACCGGCTTGTTCCGGGATGAGTTTCTCATCAACATGTGCCGCTAGTCTATTCAGTATGAGCCGCTCAAACAGCTTGTATGTGTGGCAGAGCAGGGAAATCGGTCGGAAACTCTTCGCCTCAGATGGATCCTTCCCGGGCTTTAGTATTGCCACTACCTTAGCCTGTCGCCAGAGCTTTGGGATTTTCTTACTCACGGTGCAGCTGACGGTGAAACGTAGTAGCCAGTCCCGTGCCTTTGGTCCTAGCTGTTTGATCAGCTCTGTTTGGATGTCGTCCAGGCCGGGTGCTTTGCCTTTCTTCAGTGCAGTAATACCGACGTCGAGCTCATCTGCCGTGAAAGCTCTCGTGAAACCCGGATCGTCTGGGTACCGCTGTCGGTTGATACATACCTTCGGCTGTCTATTCGGTACTCTTCCGTTGGTTAGGAGTTGGTGTGCGACTTGGTTCGCAGTGGTGTTGTAGTGCTGTTTTGACTTGCGTGGGTCGTTGCAGAGTTTGCATATTGTTGACCAAGCCTTCTTGCTATTATGTGTCATGTCCGTTGATTCGATCAGAGTCTGCCATGATTTACGGCGCTCCTCTGAGATGGAGTTTATCAGCTCCTCCCCCAGTGTGATGGTGTTCTCTGCGAAGGGATCTGATTCATATTTCTCTGTGTATTGTTTGTACAGTTCGGTGGTCTCAGTTGTCATACCTGGGACGTAGTTCCTCCTACACCCACGGGGGATGTTCTTTCTAGCAACCTTTCGTAAGACTTTTACAAACTGGTCGTAGCTTTCGGCTGTGGCGGGGATGTTTTCCACTGCTACATCCAGCTGCTGCGCAAACTGTTCCCAGTTTGCCTTTTTGAGGTTGAAACGTCGCCGAAATGGTACAGTTTGTACAGTGACAGCTGCATTCACTTGCACTCCAATGGGTCGGTGTTGGGAGCGAGGTACTGGATTCATCACAAACTTGTTACAGCAACCGGCGATTCGGTTGCTGGCAAAGATGAGGTCTGGGTTGTACTATCGTCGCCGTCGGCCGCTGTTGAAGGAACTGGGAAGTTTTGGGTTGTGGATCAGGCTTACAGCGTAGATCTCAGCCCAGTCTTCTACCAGTTCGCCGTCGGTGTTCGTTGTGGCATAGCCCCACATTGAGCTGTGGCTGTTAAAATCTCCGATGATCACCTGTGGTTGGTTTCCTACCACAGTCGGTGGTTGATCAAATGAGAACAGTTCGCCGGGTGGTTTGTAGACTGACGTCACGGAGATACCGCTGAGATCTACTCTCAAAATCTCGATGTTGTTGACGTCCGTTAGTGATGTGGCATTGACGATGGTGCCTGACTTGACAAATATGGCACTGCCATATTGTGCGTTGGGCCTCTCGATGGCTAACTCCATTCCTGGAATGTTAGGCCGGATGTCATCTGTCCCACGATGTGTTTCCTGTATGCATAGAACAGCACACTCGTGTTTTTTGCTCAGGTCAGCGACAAGTTGTTGCTTGGCTGCTGAGAGCCCTTCAATGTTGAAGGACATAATAGTCAGAGCTGGTCCTGGAAAGGACCCTTTTGTATAACTCTGACTGGTGGCCAGAGCCGGCCCTGAAAAGGACCCTTGAATGTGACTCTGGCTAGTGGCGCAATTTCTGGGCATCGTGGATGTTTTGTGAGAAGGAAGTAGTAGAATTGCAGATATCAGACGATAACTGGCAGGACCCGCGACGAGCACGCTTCTACCATGGGCCCCATATACCCTATTAATTGCATGATTCGTTCATCTTGGAAACTTGTTCATCTAGACAAACAGCGAGGTTCTACTGTATATGGTTAATGCATGTGACTATGCCTTGTTTGATGCACTATTAATGTTAAATGGTACATTTGTGAAGACGGTGGTAGGGTAGCATAAATAAATAGACAAGGTGTCCGATCATTTGTGTTACTTTGCCAGCCGTTGAGTACGATTACAGGGGGTGTGCATATCACAAATGTACCATTTTATATTTATTTCACACGCCCTAAATTTAAGTAATAGTTGGGGACTTCATCGTCACCGAACGTGTGCAGTGGAGAACGGCAATGGGGAACTGTGTAAGGCTTGTGCAGAAAAAAGCAGAGAAAATTTACCAACAATATGTTTCAAACATAGTTTATTTTTATGGCATAGAAGGCGTGGATACACATGAATCCAGGGTATAGTGCTCACAGACATTGGAGTCAGGCGGTTTGACTTCTTTATCGCACACACCATTTCCGATGACTTGTTCCGTCCATATAACAAGTGTTCTATGCAACAATTCATATTCCACCCCTGTATCGCATGGCTCATGTTGAATGCGTGTGTAATAAAGATCGATACACTATGGATTGCAGATTGGGGTTCTATGGGTGAAACTAAGTGTAGAATATGTGGCCTTGTAGATTGGGGTTCTATGGGTGAAAGTAAGTGTAGAATATGTGGCCTTGTAGATTGGGGTTCTATGGGTGAAAGTAAGTGTAGAATATGTGGCCTTGTAGATTGGGGTTCTATGGGTGAAAGTAAGTGTAGAATGTGTGGCCTTGTAGATTGGGGTTCTATAGGTGAAACTAAGTGTAGAATATGTGGCCTTGTAGATTGGGGTTCTATAGGTGAAACTAAGTGTAGAATGTGTGGCCTTGTAGATTGGAGTTCTATGGGTGAAACTAAGTGTAGAATGTGTGGCCTTGTAGATTGGAGTTCTATGGGTGAAAGTAAGTGTGGAATATGTGGCCTTGTAGATTGGGGTTCTATAGGTGAAACTAAGTGTAGAATATGTGGCCTTGTAGATTGGTGCTCTACAGTCGAAACTAAGAGACAGCCAGTTGTCGACTCATGACAGTCTGGCTGCCTTGAAGGCTGAGTTGAGCCGACGCGATGACACGATTCAGATGTTGCGTCGTGATGTCCTCCGCTTACAAGAGAAAAGGGACTCCTCTCAGCACGAGGTCAGAACTGAAGCCTATTCTCGCACTCATTTCTACCCATGATACATAAATCTCATTTACAGTAGGTTATAAATTAATATAGACTAATTATGATATAAGTTGGCCGGGGCAGCTAATTTATTAATTTTAACCCTCATAATGTACTAGGAAATACCAAAGTTAACATCCATGGCACAAACAGTCATGCGGCACTAACATTGTAATTTGCTAATCCACCCTTAAAAAAGTAATATTTTACTTGCCTCAGTGGAAATCCCATCAAATTCTTGGAAAACAGTGATAGTGTTTCCATGTAGTAATGATCATATGCTTCAAATCTTGGTATATGTAAATTATTCGTCATAAAGGTGACGTATTGTCTGGTTATTTTGTTATTATTTCTGTCATTACTAGCAACCAGTAAGTGATACTTACAACTGCTTCCTGAACTGACTTAGCCTATCGCAAATTCGGTTCATTGGTGTCTATATTTGTAGTATGTGAATAGTTTATGTAACATAAATTTAATAAAAAATGCCTATTTTTTTCCAAATCATTGAAAGAATTGACTTTAGTTATTAGATCTGGTAAGGATCAAAATACTGGATATCCAAAATGGTAAACACTGTGTGGATCAATGCTGATCATGGGCGTGACCTCCATCTTCTTGCCGATCACATGACAAAGTTACGAAATTTCACAAAGAAAGAATATCACGATTTTTCAGCATTTCGATTTTCACTTCAGTTAATGCTTGAACAAACATTAATTTAATAGTATGTCTGATGATTTCACAAAAACTACATACAAAACTGAGACAAGCAAAAAAATCGAATTGATTAAGCACCTTAATGAATTTTTTTTTAAAACTAAACTAAAAAATTTGGCATATGGAAGGATCTTAGCTGTGAGCAAAATATGGAGGTAACTTATCACAATTGATAAAGGTCTCAAAACTCCATTCTCACTTTTGGCTGTCACTCAACTTTATTGTAACTTCTTTCTGGCGCAGTAGCAACTGTAATCTTGTTTATGTTAACTGAAATCTGCCTAAATCTTTTCATTATCACTGACATAAACACGCATGCATGCATGCATGCGCACACACACACACACACACACACACACACACACACACACACACACACACACACACACACACACACACACACACACACACACAGTTTGTCATATTTACAAAAATGTTTTTACAAATATGAAACATCACCAAAGAAATCTAAAAGTTTTATTCATCTAAATATTCCTTAGTATTTCATCTACATCAGCATCTAAATATTCCTCAGTATTTCATCTATAATATGATATAAATTTTTTTATTTATCTTAAAAATGTATTGAAGTTACTCAATTCTAGACAAGCAGAGAATAGCTGCCCCAGCCACCTTAACAGTTTGTCCTTTCAACTAATTTCTAGCCTATTAATAGCCTTGAACTAACATCCTATTTCTAATGACCTTATACAGTAATTTTTTACTTTTGATATGTTACTAGTTTTCATTGTCAAGATATAATATAATATTATAGACACTAGAGTTGTTTTCTAGAAAGTGTCTAATATTTTAATAATGTTCGATCATGATGGAAGTATATATTGTTTAGTATATGTGGTAAACAGTTCTAGCATATCAATATGTTGTTGTTGTCTGGTTTGTAAGCTGTTATAGTTATGCTAATGGAATAAAGTTACCTTCTCTTAAGATGTGACAATTGTCAAATCATTCATGAAATTCAAGTTAAATAACAATTCTTTTTCTTGAGTGACACATAGTATTGTATCATTGATACATTGTTATTTTGCTAGCTGCAAGGCTATGAGCAAATGCAACTATGACACCTGTAACGTGTACCGAATTACTAAATGCAAGAAGGAAAACTAAAATGACAGATGCCATTTCACATCTGAAACAATACTGTTTTGTAGAGGTAATGTTGAATGCTATTTTGACTTGAAACTCTGTTTAGATCCATGCGATTTTTTATTGGTTAATCGGCCTGTAGCTTTCCAGTTCCAAACAAGTGTCGCCATCTATCAGGCTACAAAATGTTCTTACGTCAAACCAAGTCCATTAGGTTTTGCCGGAAATCTGCAAAGCATCAAAATAGTTGTGCTTTGACCGCTATAAGTTTGTCATTTGATGTTATGTAATTGTTGTGAACACAAGAAAATCTGTACTTTATCAAAAAAAATTATTTTAAACAAATCTGTATAGAAACAGGATACATCTGCATACCCCCAAATCCCCAAATTCTGTATTTCATTTTAAAAATCTGAATGATTTGGCAGGTTAGTGGCATTACTAACAGGGTTTCCATGACATCATATCCTCAAATTGTCTGTGTACCTTGCATCAGTTCGATGACCAGCAGTCGCACATTTGTGAACTGGAGCAGGAACTTTTACTGTCCGAAGAAGAGGTGAGAACGGCCTGCATGCACACGCGCACATGCACGGCTGCACGTGCACCCACTGCCGTCCACATAGTCATGCATGCATTCTGCATCACATTCTGCATGCATGACTATGTTGCAACTCCGTAGCTTGGTGTGTGGTGCCAACTTCTCCGTAGCGTTGCTCCTGAATGCATTCCCAGTCCTGTTTGTTTCTCGGGCCGAACCGGAAAGCAGCCACAGCAAACTTTATTAACATGATTTATTAAAATAATTTGTAAATAGTTTTTGTGCTTAATGATAACATCATGAGTTGAGTGAAATTGTGTCTAATGCAAAACAATTGACTTGCATTATTGTATAATATCGAATGGAAGAGAATTTGTCCACAAATTGACTGGTATATGTTTTTTCTCGTGTATGTGTTTGCTGGCACCTTATCTCCCAGTGGGGGGGAGGGGTTTGAGTGAGTGATGAATTTGGTGTGAATGAAATGAATGTATATTTTTAATGTTTATATCTGTAATACTAAGAGTTATAATTACAATGGCTTCAATATGTGAAGAGCGAAACATCACCTTTTAGCACAGTAATCTTGTGTGTCACGATCACTTGCATGTTTCACAACTGTTAGACATGACAGGTCATGTGGTGAGTGAAAGTTTTAGTATGTCTCAAACATTGTCAAATCAGGTTCAGGCAGCTTCTAAAGTTTTTATATATATATATATATACATACATACATACATACATACATACATACATACATACATACATACATACATACATACATACATACATACATATATATATATTTATACAATAACCAACACAAGTCCGATGTAGTAGAGATTGAAAAGGGCCAAATAAATGACGTTTTATTGCAAAGTGGACTGCTTATCACACAGCCACTTTGGGAAGCACATTAACAGGAATGTGAGCTCCTCAAAGCAAACCAGACAGGAACTGAACACATGTACAGCCCCGTCCGGCAAGTTTCTCAGAGCCCACATTCCTACAGGCATGACGATAACATATACATAAGAAGTCGTCATGAACATGTAATGCAAAGAATACAGACATTCCACCACCAATACACAAATTTAATTACAAACAGGTGGGGCCATTTCGCTAACCTATATAAACATAAGCCAAGAATACCGATGAAGAAACAGGAAGCCTGTCTGCGCAGAAAACCCCATGAACACCAACTACTAGGGGACAAACCCCCGTGTTCATCTAGTATAAAGCAAAAAGTGGGGAAAGCGGTTTCGACATCTTCCAACTTCCTATTTCATCAACGAATATATATATATATATATATGTATATATATATATATACTATATATTATATATATATATATATATATATATATATATATATATATATATATATACTATTCCAACATTGTTATATAAGAAACAGAATTTATTCAGAAAAACTCTACAAAGTTGCTAACCTCAATGTAGCCGAGATTTTGTGAAACGGAATATCCTGCTATCTGCGGCTGTCATACTTTTTATTATCTATACTACTCGGTTACATGGTTCAACAGTACTAATTGGCTGATTCGATTATCAATGTTTTGGCCAGCGCAAAGGGCCAGTAAATCTTAGATGCAGTTTGCACAATTGAGGCACTAACAGAATTATGGATGTTATTCTATTTTTTTTACAAAATCATTGATAATATTTATTTTGAAGTATCGCCTGCATACTATGCATCAGCCATTTTATTTTTAAGGTGACTTCCACAGTGTGTCTGATTGTTTTAGAATTTCACAGTTGCTTTAGATACACTGCATGTAACGAACACTTGCAGCACTGCACTGTGGGAACAGTAGACTGTAATGGGGGTTTATATGTAATTATTAGATTATTAATTATTAGACAGTTCACCTGGAAATTATTCATGACAAATGTCAGCCTTTAGCATGCATGCAGTCCTAGTTGTCCTGTTTTAGCAGTTAAAATATTTTGTTGCTCTGTCCTTGTCCTTTTGTGTGAGACACACAAATTGAGTAACCTGTTTTGATAAAATTGGAAAATATCACAACCAGGCTTACTGTACATTTCAAAATGTAATCAATCGGAGGAGCCCTGAATGCTTTGGTCAGATCTTGTTTGATTCCATATATGGAATGACTCAATAGTATGATAATTTATGTATCACATTTGTGGAAATTTGATATGTGGGATCTAGCATAAGTTGTCAGCTGCATAAATTAATTTCTGTGCATGGCTACCCCCTTATTGCCACCCCACGTACACCCCAACCCATATACCCTGCTATCCCATGTATTGTACCCCACCCTCGTGCCACCCCATATATACCCTATCAACCCACTTGCACCTAGCTTCGTGTAGGCTGCAGTTGTGTTGTTGTTTGTTGCACAGCCTCTGTGTGTGGTTATGCCACACTCTAGCTGCTATTGAATGTGCCAATATGGAGATCTACTGTGTGACTCGAATGCTGTACTTATGAATATAACACGCTGCTGCTGTGCATGGAAACATGATAAACATGCGTGCGTGCATGCGTGCATGGCATGTGTTATCTTACTTGTACTGAACGTGGTTTCTGTCCGTCAAGTTGTACTGCTTGACAACAATAATCCACTTTGATGTTTTTTATGTATATATATATATATATATATATATGTATATATATATATATATATATATATATATATATATATTGATGGATGTCTAACAGTAAATCATAAAATAAGAAAATTATAAATAAACATCATAATTTCCTGAACTGTTGTTCATATATTGTAGTGGAAAATTAATTGTAATTTGCATAGAATGACTCATGCACAAGACAGCTGTTTCATGTCGGTGTTGTTAACGTTTGCCAGGCCCAAAGGCGGGAAGAGAAGTTCCACGACTTGGAACGAGAACTTGTGAACACGCAACGCAAATATGACGATGTCAGATCTGAGGTGAGTGGGTCTACAGCAGTGGCAAAGGTTAACTTCCTGTATGTGTACATGTGCCATTAATGCGAAAACATATTTGAAGATCGAATGTTCTTTTCTTGCCACACTTTGTCATTCATAGTTTGAATTCACATAGATATCTGTCCACTGTGTCCATAAATTAAACAGTTACAGATACTTTTAAGAATTGATTATTATATTCTTTCCGTAATATCACACTCTTACACAAGGCTGTTTTTATTTAGCAGTTGATGTCTTTGGATAAATTGTTCCATGCATCTGTTTTGTTTTGCGCAGTAGTGTAGTGTTTAGAATGCCGAACTCTCAATCGAAAGAACCCCGGTTTCAATCTGCCGTTTCAAAACGTTTGCAATTTCATTCACCGCACGTTGCCACAGTTCACTCAGCTGTATAAATGAGTATCTGCGCCAATAGATGATCAATTATGATTTACGTCTATGGCAGTTTGTGGGTGACCCCGGCTCCCCGGGTCAAGGACGCTCTCGCTCTCCGGGTTTGATTGCAGTTGGTTGTGTTTTCTTTTTGTTCTGCATTAAATGTTCATATTACATCGTACTAGTGTCTGTTTGTAAGACTAGATATGCGTTCCTTATCACCCTAATGGCGTGGTGGCAGTGTTCATAACGAACTCACACACCGAACTGTGTACAATAGCAAATTGAATCGCATTGACTTTCTAGCCTACTAATCGGCGCAAGCAGTTAGCCTTGAATGACGGCTTTGACTTTGTCGCACTAGTAAAATCGTAGTAGCCTAACGTTAACATGGCCAACACGCAACGTGCACCGAAACAGTGGTGTCTCACAAAAACCGAAACCGTAAACTCGTTTGAGAACTGGCGTCAAAACCTTATTTATACTTTATCGCTCGACACCAACTTCACGCAATTTATTACCACTGACGCCAACTGGGGGAAGAAGTGTGCCTCTGAACCAAACAGAGGTTTCACTGACGATGACGTCATTGCGTCAGGTGGTCGTACAGCTCTCCAGCAAGTGTACATGCTAGAGTTGATGCTAGGCCTGATAGCCAATTGCTGCCCAGTTATATCGCGCAACACGATCGTCAAGAATTCAACTAGTTTATCTTGCATCTGGTAAACTATTCGTCTACACTACGGATTTCAGTCTACGGGCGCCCATTTTCTTGACTTTGCCGACATTCAGCTCCAGGCTGATGAACGTCCTGAAGATCTGTATCAGCGCTTAGTGGCCTTCGTTGAAGACAACATGCTCCAGCGAGGGAGTGTTATTCTTCACCATGGTGACGCCATAAATGTCGACGAAGAAATGACACCTTCGCTCAAAAACATGGTTGTGCTCATATGGTTGAGATTAATTAACGTGGCACTCCCAAAGCTCGTCAAGCAACAATACGGCACTGAACTGAGAGCTAGAACACTGGCGTCGATTAAGCCTGAAATTTCGCAGGCCCTAGACTCACTACATGATGAAATCACTTCCGACGATGATGCAAAGATCATGCGTACAGCTACGGCTCACTATCAACAGAACAAATTTGGGCAGAGACAGTCGTTCTCAAGGCGTCAACCATTTCCATTTTCTACTCCAAGGCTGTCTACCAGTACAAAGGCATGTCCACTCTGCAAACAAGCTGGCCACAGCAACGTGCAGCATTTCTTGAGCGAATGCCCATATCTTCCCGAACAAGATCGTCGCTACATGGCTAAGATCCGTCAAGTCACTGACGTATACGAAGAGGACGATGAGTATGAGTACAGCCATGAGCTCCATCAACCCGAAATCGTTGACCAGCCTACGTTAGGCCTCGCTACGGCACAACGCATCGACATACGTCAGTCGCCTTATCTGGACACGTTTTGTGGCTATCACACGGTCCGAGTCACCATTGACAGCGGTGCAACACGCAACATGATCCGACATTCCACTGCTCTGAGACTCGGTTGTGAGATCAAGACCTCTTCTCAATCGGCTCATCAAGCTGATGGGACATCGCCCCTGGCCATAATTGGCGAGACTACAGTGCGTCTAACGCGCAAAAACCACACCTTCTCGTTTTGTGGGTTAGTTGTGAAGAACTTGGATGTCGAAGTTCTAGCTGGCACTCCATTTATGGAAGTCAACGACGTGACCATACGTCCAGCTAAGAGAATCATCACGCTGTCTGATGGCACGACTTACACGTATGGTACAACCGATGAATCTCTCAACCGACATGCAGTCCGACGCACCCCACCAATACCACGGTTTGGCCTGGCGAGTTCGTGGAAGTAAACCTCCCCACTGACTTGTTTACTACGGACTCCACATTCGCTTTGGAGCCATGCCTTGACACTACAGGCAACAAGTTCACACGAGACAGTGACCTGTGGCCACAACCGTCGCTCGTTACCAGCGTAGATGGTGTGGTACGTATACCCAACCTGACAAACACCACTCGCTTGCTGAAACGAAATGAACACTTTTGCCAAATTCGAGACGTGTTTGTACCGGACGTTCCAACAAACACTCCCTTACGTTCTGACGTTATCAGTAAGGCCATAGACCTACAACCTCGCAGATCTACACCTAGCAAGCACTCTGCCTCTGTCCAAATCGATCCGGACATGAAACTATCATCCGATGAACGTGCATCATTCCGCGCAAGCGAAACGGTGGACACCGATTAGTCACTGCATTCACAGACGTGGGACGCTATAGCAAACCACAACCATCCCTGATGCCCGACGTTGATAGCACCCTGCGTAAAATCGCACAATGGAAGCACATCGCAACAACAAATTTATCGAATGCTTTCTATCAAATACCACTCTCCCGTGAATCAATGAGGTACTGTGGTGTCGTCACGCCGTTCCGCGGCGTACGCGTGTATGCACGCTCTGCAATGGGGATGCCCACGTCAGAAACTGCACTCGAAGAATTGCTATGTCGCATACTCGGAGATCTGCTGCAAGAAGGCAGTGTCTCTAAACTTGCAGACGACATCTACTGCAGCGGCAACACCATTGTTGAACTTCAACAAAACGTCAAAAGGCTGTTACAATGCTTCGCCAACAGTGGTTTGCGACTATCAGCCACCAAGACAACGATTTTTCCGACGTTAACTACCATTTTCGGTTGGATATGGAATATGGGTACCACTTCGGGCGAGTCCTCACCGTATTGCTACCCTAGCCAGCTGTGAAGCTCCCACGACTGTGAAGGCCATGCGCGCATTCGTTGGAGCTTACAAAATGCTAGCGCATGTTATACCCGGTTGCTCTGCCTTACTCGCACCTTTCGATAACGCAACTGGCGGATGCCAGTCTTCTGAACACATCGTTTGGACAGAATCGTTACGGAAGGCCTTCAAGTATGCACAGGACAGTCTACATACGAACAAGGCTATCACGTTGCCTCGACCCTCCGACAAGCTATGGCTTGTGACCGATGGCTCCACCAAACAGTACGGATTAGGGGCTACCTTGTACGTTATGCGTGCTGGCAAATTGAAGCTGGCCGGATTCTTCAGTGCGAAATTATGCGGGCGACAAACTACGTGGCTGCCTTGCGAGATAGAGGCGTTGTCCATTGCAGCCGCAGTGAAGCATTTCAGCCCGTACATTGTACAGTCGAGTCACACTGCGTCTATCCTCACTGACAGCAAGCCTTGCGCACAAGCTCATGAAAAACTGTGTCTCGGCGAGTTCTCTGTGAGTCCGCGAGTCTCTACATTCTTGTCAGTAGTCAGCCGCTATCAGGCAACTGCCAACACCTCGCCGGCTCAGCAAATGTCCCATCAGACTTTGCTAGTCGCAACGCACCAACATGTCTCGAACAACAGTGTCAAGTATGCACCTTCGTCAGGCAAATGGAGGAGTCGGTTGTCCTGCTATGCGTCACTACCAACGATGTGACATCTGGGAGGGCTAGCTATCCAAGCCGAATGCCCTGATTTGCGACGCACACTTTCACACCTCACACAAGGGACGCGACCAAAAAAATAACGAATGCCAAAGACGTCAAGCGATATCTAAACGTCGCATCCATCACCCGTGATGGTCTGCTAGTCGTACGTCGTAACGATCCACTCAGCCCAGCACGAGATTGCATCATCGTTCCCCGCATGGTCCTTGACGGGCTAGTGACAGCACTACACATTCAACTGGACCATCCCTCATGTTACCAGTTGAAACAGGTCATGCATCGCTATCTGTACGCGTTGGACCTGGACAAAGCAATCGACACAGCGTCGCGTAGCTGTCACCAATGTGCCTCACTACGCGATACTCCACACACGACTATCCCACAGTCTACAGGCAATCCTCCAGAGGTGGTAGGAATTTCCTATGCCGCAGACGTCATCAAACATGAGAAACAACTCATCTTGGTCCTACGCGAGTGCGTAACGTCATACACTGCTTCGTGTTTAATCAATGACGAACGCCGCGACACTACGAGACTCTCTGGTCAAGCTGTGCATTGGCTTACGACCGCTAGATGGGCCTCCTGCTGTCATACGCACTGACCCCGCCCCAGGGTTCGCTGCTCTCGTCAAGGACGCCCTGCTGTCCACGTATCGACTCACGATTGAACTTGGACGCGTCAAGAACGTCAATAAAAATCCGGTTGCAGAAAAGGCTGTATGCGAGCTCGAGCATGAACTGTTACACCAACAACCCACAGGCGGGGCTGTCACGCAACTTGTTCTATCTATTGCCACCGCAAACCTCAACACTCGTATACGAAACGAGGTTTTCCGCCAGAGAGTTGTGGACCCAGCGAGACCAGTTCACAAACGAACAACTGCCGTTAACCGATTACGACCTCATTCGCCAGCAGCATTCTTTGCGAAATGCCAACCACGTTCCAAGTCAACTATCGAAGTCACCCAGTCATACCGTATCCAAAGCACTAAATATTGATGTTGGTGACATTGTGTATCTGTACTGTGACCGAAACAAGTCACGTTCTCGGTGTCGGTACCTAGTAGTGAGTGTA
The DNA here is from genome assembly GCA_963662155.1 of Lamellibrachia columna. NCBI lineage: Eukaryota > Metazoa > Annelida > Polychaeta > Sabellida > Siboglinidae > Lamellibrachia > Lamellibrachia columna. The sequence goes on from OY759267.1 coordinate 23,020,736, forward strand.
GATGGGGTCTGGCTCAATGTCAGCAAATTCATCGGCAATCAATTGCGAGCCACCTCCTATCGAGTGAAATGGATGGAGTGCTACAAGGTTGCTGCCCATACACTTGATCTGCCAACGGCGTACCAATACGATGACTCGACGAATACGCCGACATATGACCCCACTCCAGAACCTCGATCGAGCATACCAACACAGCTACTGTACCCTGCCACACCTGACGATGCTCAGTCGGTACATCCGATTCCGGATGCGCAGACTCCGGTCGTTCCGGACGAGGAGAGGCAAGAATCCGAAGATGAAGAGAACTTCCCCGCCGAGGAGCTTCCCCGTCGATCAACCAGAAGACGCAGACCTCCCGAGTATCTAAGCGACTTTGTCACTTAGACTATAATTGCAATAATATTATTGTATAGTTGTTTTCTCTATAATTAGTCATATATAGTATAAGGAGAAGAAAGAAGTCACGCCAATAGACGATCAATTATGATTTACGTCAATGGCAGTTTGTGGGTGACCCCGGCTTCCCGGGTCAAGGACGCTCTCGCTCTCCGGGTTTGATTGCGGTTGGTTGTGTTTTCTTTTTGTTCTGCATTAAATGTTCATATTACATCGTACTAGTGTCTGTTTGTAAGACTAGATATGCGTTCCTTATCACCCTAATGGCGCTGGCTACAAACAGCCGTGTGGCTGAATGCTTCCTTGAGAAGTCAAGATGCCAGGAGGTGAAAGGTAAAGTGCTTTGAGCAGTCCCAAAGACTGGATACCACGCTATATAAGAACACACCTTTACAATTATAAATACTGGCTATATAAAGGAATAAGAACCGTCTGCCAATCTGTCCTGTAGATGTCGTCCTACAAGAGCCAGACGGCCAACCAGGAGCGAGAACTACAGATGGTGCGAGGTCAACACGCCGACTCCCTGACCCAGGTCCAGAAACTGACCGCTAGTCTACAGCGCCTACAGGCATCGTCCAAAGACACACGGGACGCCCTCTCTGCAGAGGTCTGGTAGCATTGTCTGTAGCAGATATGTGTGCATGTGTAGTCCAGCAATGATTCTTGTTGAATGCTTATAATTTGTTTTGTGTACCATATGGCTCTCTACGGTATATGGTACCTATCGGTATATTTTATGCAATATATAGCACTATGTTTTTTCTCTAAAAACATACTATTGAAAGAGTAAGACTCCTTGTATTAGCAGACATAGGGCCAAATTATAGCTCGTGTTGAACTCATTCTAAATGTATTTCTCCCTAAACCTGACATAAAAACACATGTTCTGCACACTACATGCTGGAAACGCATTCATGTGGATGTAACAGTGGCGCCACACTGTGGCCATTGATCAACTTCAAATAATATGATTTGCTCTTTCAGACGTGCACTTCATACAGAAGTAGCACAATATTTAGTGCAGTGCGCACGTTGATATGTCGAATGTGTTGTCTTTTCGTTCAAATTCAGTGACTTACGTAGTTTTGGAAGCTTCACGTATTATCAGTTGAAGATGTAACAGTAGATGTAGAATGCTGGTTTGACTGAATAAAAATACCGGTATCAAAACCGCACAAAAATACCGGTACACCGGTATGCCGCCACATGGTACACAGGTGTACTGCCATACGGTACACAAGTATACCGCCATATGGTACACTGTGTACCTGTATACCTGTGTAACACAGGTATACCACCATTATATTGCCATAAGGTACACAGCACTAACTACCAGGTATAATATTATATTTCTAAGCTTATATAATATATGTTCTTTGTAGAGTTTCATTAATAATAATTATATCTGACATCCAACGTTTTTTACTAACTACTGAGTCGGCAGTGACACATCGCTTACAGGTCTTTTGCTTTATTCAAATGTTTGCTCGCTTTGTTTCACACTCATTTCACACACAAATTGAACCTGTCTGGTATCCACTGCGACATGCTAGCTCATTTGTACAAATTTGTTTTGATCAGGTCCAGTCAAAATTCGGTGAAAAAAGAGGAAAAATAGTTTGAGTCTATATACTACAACATCAGGCTATTTACACTTTCACAAGCTACCAGAATAAAAATGTGCACCCTTTTATTAAACGGACACCACATATACTACTTGAACTATTCACACTCAACAGTTTTGAACATCTAGAAACCTGATTCGTAATGGGCTAAATTGATTGAGGAGGGAGTTTTAAGGTGCCACCTATTGGGAAATGTTATTTCTACTTCAGATGTCGGAGCGGCAGGATACCATAGGTCAACTGAAAGCAGAAATACACGAGTTGGAAGAGAAGCGCCAGGGGGCGCTAGCATCACTGAGCCAGCATGACAGCTCTCTCACACAGTTGCGTGGCGAACTGAAACAGACGGAGAAACGGGTAGGTTGCTAGGAGTCATTGGGTACATCTTTGAGTTTACCTTGATCTGTTCAGTTTCTCCAAGATTGGGTGTGTGTGAAATTGGTTATAGGTGAACAATCGGCAGGAGAACTTGATTGGGTGTGTGTGAAATTGGTTGAAGGTGAAGGATTGGCAGGAGAACTCGATTGGGCTGTGTGTGGAGTTGGTTGAAGGTGAAGGATTGGCAGGAGAACTTGATTGGGTGTGTGTGAAATTGGTTGAAGGTGAAGGATTGGCAGGAGAACTTGATTGGGTGTGTGTGAAATTGGTTGAAGGTGAAGGATTGGCAGGAGAACGTGATTGGCTGTGCGTAAAATTGGTTGAAGGTGAAGGATTGGCAGGAGAACTTGATTGGGTGTGTGTGAAATTGGTTGAAGGTGAAGGATTGGCAGGAGAACTTGATTGGCTGTGCGTAAAATTGGTTGAAGGTGAAGGATTGGCAGGAGAAGTCTACAACGCTAGAGAGAGAACTGGCCAGTGAACGAGAGAAGGCAGCGGAGTCAAAGACAAAGGTAAGAAGCTGGGACATGTTACATTATAGACATTGAAAATGTAATGTTAAGAAATCTATAAAATGTCAAAGTTATTTTTGCAAGTTATATTTGAAGTGTTGTCTTGTTGGACATGGTAGCATAGTGGTTAGAACATCAGACTCTCAATCAAGAGAACCCGGGTTCGAATCATTTTGAAGCTTAGGCAATTTTGTTCACTCTACGTTGCTCCAGTTCACTCGGCTGTATAAATGAGTACCTGGCTACTAACAGATATTTGAACGAAAAGTCTTCGTGCAGTAATTGCAATGTTGCTGAAGTTGAGTTGGTGTTGGAATAAACAGGTCTGCCAGGAGGTGAAGTGTAAGGTCTGCCAGGAGGTGAAGTGTAAGGTCTGCCAGGAGGTGAAGTGTAAGGTCTGCCAGGAGGTGAAGTGTTAGGTCTGCCAGGGGGTGAAGTGTAAGGTCTGCCAGGAGGTGAAGTGTTAGGTCTGCCAGGGGGTGAAGTGTAAGGTCTGCCAGGAGGTGAAGTGTAAGGTCTGCCAGGAGGTGAAGTGTTAGGTCTGCCAGGGGGTGAAGTGTAAGGTCTGCCAGGAGGTGAAGTGTAAGGTCTGCCAGGAGGTGAAGTGTAAGGTCTGCCAGGAGGTGAAGTGTAAGGTCTGCCAGGGGGTGAAGTGTAAGGTCTGCCAGGAGGTGAAGTGTAAGGTCTGCCAGGAGGTGAAGTGTTAGGTCTGCCAGGGGGTGAAGTGTAAGGTCTGCCAGGAGGTGAAGTGTTAGGTCTGCCAGGGGGCGAAGTGTAAGGTCTGCCAGGAGGTGAAGTGTAAGGTCTGCCAGGGGGTGAAGTGTAAGGTCTGCCAGGAGGTGAAGTGTAAGGTCTGCCAGGGGGTGAAGTGTAAGGTCTGCCAGGAGGTGAAGTGTAAGGTCTGCCAGGAGGTGAAGTGTAAGGTCTGCCAGGGGGTGAAGTGTAAGGTCTGCCAGGGGGTGAAGTGTCAGGTCAGCCAGGGGGTGAAGTGTAAAGCGGTTTGAACAGTCCCAACGACTGGATACTGTGCTATGTAAGAACATAACTTTATGCAATCAACAACACAACACAGATATAGAGATATGAAAAGGCCAAATGAATGACATTTATTGTGGGGATTAAGTGTAAGCCCACTTTCAAAGAAATGTAAAACAAAGAAATGTGGGCTCCACAACCCAACGCCAGGCTGACTACGCCCAATGCGAGCCTCCTGGATGTCGAGTTCAATAGAGCCCACATTTCAACACATAAAGCAGTAGCAGTATTCCTAGAACAAATAATAGAAACAATGGCATTACTATTGTCATAGAACACCCTTAAACCAAATAGCATAATGCCCTACATGCTATCACGCAGTCTATGAATACAACTACCTGCTTAAAAATACATTAGCTCTAACTGGAATAACTACAAAGGTGGGGCCAATTCGCCACCGGTCACCGACACATGTGACCACCCCACCAATAACTTTACCTTTGTTGTCTGCGTGCAGGTAGACCGTCTCCACACCCGGATCCAGGAGCTAGAGTTGACGGCAAGTCAGGTGGAGATGCATCACCATGGGGAACAAGCGGACAAGGAGGAAGCCCTCTCCAAGCTGCACGGAGATGTCCGGGTGCTGGAGGAGCGACTCACCTACTACCAGAGACAGGTGGGGAACAAAAGGAAGTCATTCTTGGTACTGTTGAAATATTGAATTGGTGCTACTTTAGCAGCAACTCATTGGGTGAAGGCTGACCTGAGGTAGCAACTGTGTTGGGAACAGGAATTCGCTCGAACAATGACCGCATTGATGCTGGCACCACATGAGTCGCTATTGCGGAAGCAACGTAACAGCACGTATTGGCCTCGTATTGCATGGGCACGCATGTGGAGTTCGGCAGTGCCTTTACGAGTATCTTTGAATGTTGCTGTGAACATTTTGAACTTTTTTATATTGGAATGCTAATAACCATCACTGCAAAAGCAAAACACGGTATCTACAAAAAAGACAAAAAGATATTTGGCTTTTAATGTTTTTGCACCAGCATGTTGCAGTTGTTGCAAATAAAAAAAAATTTCAGGAAATATGAAGCACTAGAACCACCAAAGTTTAATAAAGAATAAAGAAGATATGGCACAAGATGATGGTTCAATTATCCAATTTTTATCAGTTCTGCAGTTACTGCCTTTTGCCTTTGCACGGCAAACAAAACATTGCGGTATACAATGAGTGTTGTACTCAATGTCGAGATGTTGACTGGACGGTCACTGCATGAGTGGACTGACACCAGTGCATTGTCCAGTAGCATAGTGACACATAAATTGCTGTGTAGCCTGCGTGTTTGTAAGGTTGACTGTAATTGTTCGTGTCGTAGATTCTGGAGCGAGAGGAGGAACTACAGAAGTGTCAGGAGGACCTACACAGGTCCCTCGACAAACAACAGGTGTCCGAGAGGACACTGCACAAACTACAGATGGACTTGACCAATGCCCAGGAGGAACGCTGCGTCGCCAATGATGAGGTACACCTTAATAATAATAATTATTATTATTTATTTCTTGCAATCATGCAATTGAATAAAAGTACAGGTATAAAATATGCACTTGTTATATTTATTAAATTCAATAGCTATTCAGTTCAATAACTGCCCGAGCTTAAAATCCAAACATTAAGATGAGTTATGTTGAATGTTAATAAATTAAAAAGTACTAAGTGTTTCTGTCTTTGTTTGCTAAATAGTATTCAGTATGAATAAAGCATTGACTTAAATTTCTTTGATGATGTTTCATGCTTGTAAGAGATTTTATTTTCCGAACCACCCAGAAGAAAAAATCGTTTGTATAAGTTTGTCAGTGTGACTGATAAAAATGGAAAGATTTATGTACAATGGACTCTGCTTAATAGAATCACTTTGGGCCATAACAATTTGATTCTATTAAGTGGCTGATTCACTTATTTTACTACACTGAGAATAGGGAATGTCTGCAGTCTCACCCAATATATTTGATTCTATTAAATGGCTGATCCTGTTATTTTTTATTCTGTTTAGCGGTGTCTACTGTATGGCATGATTTAACACGATATTTATTTTCCATCGACGTTTCCAATAAAATTAAAATGTAGATTAACTTTTACTATACAAGTGTCGTAAATGAAGGTCGTAGAATCAGAATGTGTTGGCATGTGTCGTGTTGTTGTGTTTTAGCTCCAGCGTCGAGAGATGAGTCTGCAACAGTTGGAGGCAGAACTGTCATCGACACACAAGCAGTACAACGACGTGGTTGAGGAGAACGGGAGACAGGAAGCCCGCCTGCTGGCGGTGCTCGACAACACTCACAGCGAACAGGAGATGTTTAGTAGCGAGATAAAGCGCCGGGAGGAGACGATCCAGAAACTGAAGTCTGAGCTTTTTCTTGCCAGAGACACTGTGAGACAACACGAGGAGATGGTGAGGACTCCTGGTTCATAGGCATCCTTTTAACTCTTTTTATACCGATCACCTGCCCTGGAATTGTACCCATTTTACCAGGACATTTTGACCATATTTTAAAAATCTCTACGTATTCTATCAAATTTGATTTTCTCAACTAATAATGTTATTATATACATGTGTTGTATATGAAATGAAAGCTAAGAAACTCAACTTTCCAAATATGTGCTTATTATGTGCATAACTCTTGATTATACAATAATATGATAAGTTGAAATGAATACAGTCAAAATCTTTTTTTTTGCGAAGTACTTGCCCAAATTTCAACATAGTTTTTTTACTCTTTCTGTTGTGAATACATGGCAAGTTCATTTGCTAAAGTTTTAGACAGATATAATAGCTATATCTTGCACCAAACACTAGATCTCTAAGACAATCACGAAAGGAACTGTGGCATTTATAATACAAACACATCAGTTCAAAAACTGTAATTTGAAGTTGTTCACATCGTCATCATCACCACCAAATAGAATGACTAGCACTGATCTTCCAGAAGTTGATCTCACACATAGCAAAGTCGATATGTCCTCACACAACTCCATGCCTAGATTGCCAACAAATGGCATTTTTATTCAGCAAGAGTATATTTATGGCCTGGTCGCGTGGTGTCGGCTATTTTACTATTTCGGAATTGTTCCCGTAGTCACCGTCACCACCAAATAGTTTGTCTGCAACTGAACTTTCACAACTTGGCACACACCTGGCAAAGTTAATCCACTGGCACACATTTTACCGTCTAAATCCCCAATAAACTCCTCTTTTCATGCCGGTAAACTGCTATATTCACAGCCCGATCCACCGGCATCGGACATTATAAAATATGCACCAATTGCACTTGAAGAATATCCGTTGAAATTTCATTAAAATGCCAAGATAAACGAACTATTACTGGCTGCTGCCATTACAGGAAGCTAGCTATACCTCGTGGCTATCACGTGGTATATCATGTGACCGGCATAAAACGGAAAATCGCAATAAATGAATACAACAACGGGTGAATATGGTAAACTACGCATGGGTGCGTATTTGGTAACCTGTGGTAACTACGCATGGGTGCGTATTTGATATAAAAAGGGTTAATCTCCTCATTAATCTGGTGTATAAAACAAAATATCTGTTTGCTAACTTGCCACGGCCACATCTGTGGGCCGATCCAGATTTTTGAGGTGAGTAAACTTTTATAGTTGTCAAAAGAAAATCTACATTTAATTATTCACCTAACTTCATCAACATTTTCACCAATCCTCATATTAAATTAGTGAAACTTTTATGATAACATTATAACATGTCCTGGTAATTACTGTGAGCACCACAAACCATGACATATGGCAGCCAACATGGATGACTGGAAACTGAAGGCTACCAACTTGTTTTCTTGACTTACGGTGTTCTTTAATCAATAAACACTTTTCTTGTGGGCTTGCTAATGCACATTCTTCTTGTAGATTGGTCAGCAAACACGGACACTGGAACAGCAGACTGGTCAACTGCAGACTTCTCAGATGGAGGTAATCCATTCTGTCTTGCATATCAACTATGTGTTATGCAGCCAGGAGCTGTGGTGCTGTGCGTTGGCTAATTTTCTGAATTGACATTGTTTTTTGTGGTTGTTTTCAAACTGAGGCAATGAAAGTTAGTTTTCTAACTGTCTCCATTAACACCACAGAAGTATAGGACACCCCACTTGGCCCAAGCACTCACACTAACATTCCAGTAATCGTCCTGTTGCCAAGAAACAGTCTTCATCACTAGTGTGAGGACGGACAAGGCTCACACATTTTGAGAAAGCCAATGTCAATTTTGTTTACCATGCCTATTATTTTATTACCAAAGCCTTTTCTCAAAAGCTCTTCTTCTCTATGTTAGACAGCCACCAAAGCCCTTCTCTATGTTAGACAGCCACCAAAGCCCTTCTCTATGTTAGACAGCCACCAAAGCCCTTCTCTATGTTAGACAGCCACCAAAGCTCTTCTTCTCTATGTTAGACAGCCACCAAAGCCCTTCTCTATGTTAGACAGCCACCAAAGCCCTTCTCTATGTTAGACAGCCACCAAAGCTCATCATCCATCAAGCAAAATCTGCTTGGAGATTTTACTGAGTGAGTGAGTCCATCACAGGTTTTTTCCATTTCCCTGCGTGGGATCTTTTACTTCCCGTGTTACTGACACCAGGTAGAAGGGACTGTATCTTCCGAAAGACACAGGCAAAGTGGGGTGAAAAAAATTTCCCAACTTCGAAACGGCGGAGGTTGAATCGAATCACTGTCCACTTGATTGACAGGCAGGTGCTCTAACCATTAGACCACTGTTCCCCACTATCTCTTTTGGTTGTTAACAAACCGTGACGCATTTTTATTCCAGCCTTATTTTTTTATTCTTTATTTTACATTATAAGTGTCCACATCCATTGGAACATAAGGCACGTTTATGTATAATCATAGCATTTCTATTATACATTATTTAGTTGTATGTAATTTGTCAGCATTGTGAAATCAGTATATTTCTTGTTGCATACATTGAAACTAGTTACATGTTTTTTATATGTAAAACATGTAATTAGTTTCAATTGAACTCTCAATGAAGAGAGCCCGGGTTTGAATCCTCTTGCTGCTGTTAATCAAGAGAGTCCGGGTTTGAATCCTCTTGCTGCTGTTAATCAAGAGAGTCCGGGTTTGAATCCTCTTGCTGCTGTTAATCAAGAGAGCCCGGGTTTGAATCCTCTTGCTGCTGTTAATCAAGAGAGCCCGGGTTTGAATCCTCTTGCTGCTGTTAATCAAGAGAGCCCGGGTTTGAATCCTCTTGCTGCTGTTAATCAAGAGAGTCCGGGTTTGAATCCTCTTGCTGCTGTTAATCAAGAGAGTCCGGGTTTGAATCCTCTTGCTGCTGTTAATCAAGAGAGCCCGGGTTTGAATCCTCTTGCTGCTGTTAATCAAGAGAGCCCGGGTTTGAATCCTCTTGCTGCTGTTAATCAAGAGAGTCCGGGTTTGAATCCTCTTGCTGCTGTTAATCAAGAGAGTCCGGGTTTGAATCCTCTTGCTGCTGTTAATCAAGAGAGCCCGGGTTTGAATCCTCTTGCTGCTGTTAATCAAGAGAGCCCGGGTTTGAATCCTCTTGCTGCTGTTTTGTTGCTTGGGCAATTTTGTTGCCACAGTTCACTCGGTTGTATATATGAATGGATATTTGAATGAATAGTCTTCAGGCAATAATTGCAGAGTTGGCTGAATGCTTCCCATTGAAGTCGCGTTGGTGTTGGAAGGAACAGGTCTAGCAGGGACTGAAGTGTAAAGCACTTTGAGCAGTCCCAAGGACGGGATACTGTGTTATATAAGAACGTATCGTTTTTACCACCAGATGGCAGCAAAGAACTCGATAATGAGCGACTTGGAACAGCAGTTGGGAGATTCTCGAAGGCAGACCGAGGAGGGAAAGGAGGAAGTCTCCAGTCAAAGGGAACAGCTGCGGGAAATAGGAGCTGAATTAGCGAACAGTCGTTCCCAGTGTGACCAACTGGAACACAGCGTAAGTTGTCGAGGACAGAATATGACGTGTGTGATTTCTATAAGGACAATATGTGACATCTACAGTATGACATATCAGACAAAATGTTGATTTAAAAAAATATGTCATCCCCACCCTTCTATAATGATTCTCTTTTTTCTTGAGTTATTGTGTTTGATATTATTATTATGACGGTATCCTTCAGGAAATTTGCATTCAAATTGATCTTTTTTAAGCTTAATTGTAAACCGTTGATGAAAAGTAATGATAACATTATGGACAGTGGATGATATCATTTCACTTTTTTTCTGGATAGGTTGCATTTTGCTCCCAGGACATTATTAAAATACAGTTGTTTAGTTGTGTTGTTTTCCATTTTCAGTGTCAGACCAAGGAAGATTTGCTGCTACAGTTCAAGGCCGATTCCGATTCGATGCAGCGCCAACAGAGGGAGACACTGTCCAAGGTCAGTCAGAGCAGATGTAGATGTCCAGAAATCGTAATTTATTTCCTTGACTAAATGTTCTGGTTTCTTGGATTATTGCATTTGACATGTTATTTACCTTGAGGAACTTGACCTTGGTCATGTGACCTGCCTGTAGTGAGGTCAGTCTGCGAGGTCAGCCCACGATTGACTCCTCCCACTCATTTGTTAAATGACAGACATGTTGTCATTCATGTTGTCATGCACGTGTTGATATTCGTCTTGAATGAGAAGCATATGTTGTCATTCATCTTGAATGACAGCCATATGTTATCATTCATGTAAAATAACATGCATATGTTGTCATTCATCTCGAATGAAATGCTTATGTTGTCATTAATTTTAAGTGACAGGCATAATTTGTCATTCATCTAGAATGACAGCCATAAGTTGTCATTCATGTATGTATGTGACTGAGCTGATGATCTAAGGCTTGTTCAGGTCGTAACACACAGTTAATGATTTCTATAAAATATACCATCATGAACCAATGGTGATATTGTTCTCATCTCAAGTTTGCATGGTAGTGAGTGATATAACATAAAAATATTTTGCTGATGTTGGTGAAGCTTAAATGTATATGACAGAAAGATGTTAAATATTGGATTTGATAAATGCACAGCGTATTCACAAAAAACCTGAAAAGTTAAATTTTGTTCATTACAAATGTATGGAATAAAAAAGTGTCTGTCAAGGTTATTTATTTTGCATTTTAATCCATGAGAGACCTATGTCGTTTCAGTTATCGAAACGAGACGAGGTAATTCTGAGGCTGAACTCGGAACTTGGAAAATTGAAGTCACAGAAACAAGAAAAGGCAGCTGAGGTAGGTTTCTATGTGGATATAGATTGCATTTAGGTATAACCAAGCATAATACAAGTAATTATAGACAATTGGACTTTGTTTAGGACTAAATGTCTTCTCTCAGTTTGGGTGCACATGTGGCAGCCCTGTAGCTACACAGGTGGGTCTGCTTGTATATTTACTACATTGTTCTCACTCACTCAATCCTCTTCGCTCCCACTGGAGCATAAAGCATCTTGGGCGAGTCGGCCAAGTTCAATCCCGGTCTTCTCAGCCATCTTCACCTCCTCTTCCGCAGTCCTTCTCCAGGTCCCAGTGGTCTGCCTCTTCCCCCTTTTCCAGGTGGTGTCTCTTAGAGCGGCCGGTGGAAGGCTATTCCTGTCCATGCGGAGAGCATGGCCAAGCCACCTCCATCGCTCTCTGCTTTATCTCATCTACGATGATGTTGATGTTGGTGCTTTACCTCATCTACAATGATGTTGGTGCTTTACCTCATCTACGATGTTGTTGATGTTGGTGCTTTACCTCATCTACGATGATGTTGGTGCTTTACCTCATCTACGATTATGTTGGTGCTTTACCTCATCTACGATGATGTTGATGTTGGTGCTTTCCCTCATCTGCAATGATGTTGATGTTGGTGCTTTACCTCATCTACGATGATGTTGATGTTGGTGCTTTACCTCATCTACGATGATGTTGATGTTGGTGCTTTACCTCATCTACGATGTTGTTGATGTTGGTGCATTCTGGGATTTCTCAGGATTCTTCCAAGGTACCTTCCTTCCAAACATCCGAGTCAGCTCTCTATGTTCTAATTTGCCCTCCACATTTCTGAAGCGTACAGTACTGAACAGACTTTGGATCTGTATATTTTCAGTTTGGTCATTGTTGTAATTTCAGAATAATTGTTGCATCATTTTGTTGTTGCCAGATTCAGCGTCAATCGGAGACAATCAAGCGCTTGCAGGAGACACTGACTCGCTCGCAGGTGGATCTCGACAACACACACAAGCAGGCAGAAGAAGATGTGAGTAGTGTATCTATTATAAACCACAGTTGTGGATGTCTGTACCCTCGTATATCTGTCAGTTTCGCATGTATGGGATAACATTTTGTAGGCATGCTTGGCACCCATTAGCAGTTAGAACGTCAGTGGTGGATTTATGAATGAATAGTCTTTGCCCAATAATTGCAGCGTGGCTGAATGCTTCCCAGCGAAGTCAAGGTGGCATTGGAATGAACAGGTCTGTCAGAGGATGAAGTGTTACGGTGGCTAGGGTGGCTACCGTGACAGTAGATTTTTTCTTCTTCGTAACATGCTAGGATATACTGAACTAAACATCGACACCACAAAAAATCACCCGGTATTAACGTCATGTTTTGCCTATCCATCCTTTAAAAATGAAGTTCTTTTGGAAATCCCCTTGAGTTCCCGGAAAAGTGACAATGTTCCCATAGTAACGTCCGCGTATGCTACAATGTTCGAACCAGCTTTATTTGTTTGCCATGAAAGTGGAACACGTCTGATTACTGTAATGCCAGTACACATCAGTACTTAAACCAGCAAATATCAGTGTTAACAGAAATGCCAACTTGGTGACCCCGCAGGATAATGGGCCAATCAAAATGACTGTAAACACACCCTACCACGTGTTTGTTAGATGGCTGGCGTAACCTGATACCGCAGAAGACAACTCATTACAAGTACTGATCCAAGGGCTATTGTGGCGGCAAATTAAGGGGACATGTCAATATTACAAATGGCTATTATGAATTTTCAACAATACATAAAACGTCAGTGAAAAACTGTACACAAAACACAAAAACAAGCATTTGTTGAGATTGTGTTTTCGTTAATCAAATATTGTTTGAGAAAAACTACAACACTCATGATGTTGTGATTTTGTATATGAACGTGTCTTACGTGCACGCAATGTAATATGGCAGTAAATTACGATTGGTGAAGGGTTTGTGTAAAAAATACACTGCCACTTTAGGCTGTCATTCAACTTTTGCTTAATTCATTCACGGTGGTATAGCAGACATAATTGGTTTATGTTAACCAAAATCTACCGTAAAATTATAAGTTACACTGTTATACTTATATGTATGTCATTTATTTCTTTGGGATTTTCTCAAACGATTAAACTTCATTTTCAGTAGCTATTTTTTCACTTTTACAAAATGTTTTAAAAACCTTGTAACATAACCAAATAAATGAAAAACTCCACATTTAAAAAAATCTGGTATATTTCATCTACAATCTGTGAAGAAATGGTTAATTTATCTTAAAAACTTATACTGAAACTAATCAATTCAAGACAATCATATAATAGCCACCCCATCTATCTTAATTTGATTGATTTGAATAGTCCCAAGGACTGGATACCGCACTTTATAAGAACGAACCTTTTTACATTTTTATTTCTTTTTCAACATTTCAACAGTGGAAGTAAAAAAAATTCTATGTAATCATAAGGATAATGATGTGTATACAGCAATTTTGAATACCTTTCAAATTATTGCAGTTAGGAATCAATAATAGCATGTTACATACAGATGGGGTGTTGTGTCGTTGCGCTTTCAATAGAGTTATTCTATGCAATGAAGAACTACAGATAAATCACACATTTACTTAATCCTCTTTGTGATTAAGTGCACATAAGGCCGACACCAGAGCACGCCACTGCAGTCTGTCTCTTGATGTTTTCTTGAGCTTCCCCCAGGTCAGGTTATGTTCTTTCATTTCTCACTCCACCGTTCTTCTCCAGGTTTCTTTCAGTCTTCCTCTCACCTGTTTTTCAGCATCTGAGAGCAGTTCGGACTATTGCTGTCTGCGGCATTCTCAAGACGTGGCCAATCCACTGCCATCTGCGTCATTTTATCTCCAGTGTGATGACTGGGTTGATGTTCTTCTGTGGAGTTCTGCATCACTCAGCTGTATAAATGAGTACTTGGCAATACAGACAGTGGTGGATATGTGAACGAATAGTCTTCGCACAGTAATTGCAGCGTGGCTGAATACTTCCCAGAGAAGTTGAAATGGCCTTAGAATGAACAGGTCTGCCAGTGGGTGAAGTGTAAAGCACTTTGAGCAGTCCTAAGGACTGGATACTGCGCTATATAAGAACTTACCTTCACCTTTTACCTTTTGTTATTAGATAGGACTTCGCTATATAAGAACTTACCTTTACCTTGTATCGCCCATTTCAGGTGAATGAAGAGCAGCTGCTCTCACTTGATTTTTGCCCACATGTCCACAATAAACAGTGACAGACTTGCCAGCAGCAGAGGAAGGGGTTAAATTCATTAGTTCCTAGCATGAATCTGCAGGCATAAAAGTCCATGGCAGGGACTTTTCTGTTTGTTGATAACTTGATACACATGTGGCTGTGTTGCATTACATTGATATTTAGTGCGTGATGTTTTATCCATATTTACCCTTCCTAAACGTGACCGGGTACTGCAAAGAGCTTTTGCAGTGGCTGCCTTTTCTCCCCTGGCAACACCCGGTAACTCGGCTACCTCACCTCACCTCACCTATCCTCTTCGGGCCCAGTGGCCCAGCTGCTATGCGTCTGGCCTCATTCCAGTAGTTCCACCCCCAGTACGCGTCTTTCATTTCCAACAGTTGATTGCCGCGCTGTCTTTGGTCGACCAAACACCTGACAACATTTGTCACATAGGACACTTGACATGACAGTTGTCACACCTTACACCTGACATGACTTCAGTTGCATAGGACACCTGATATTACAATTGTCATATATGACACCTGGCATAAAAATTTTCATATATGACACCTGGCATGACATTAGTAACACAGAACTTCTGACATAACATTAGTCACACAGAACTTCTGACATAACATTTGTCACACAGAACACCTCACAACATTTGTCACCTAGGACACCTGGAATGACTGTTGTCACAAAGGACACCTGACATGACAGTTGTCACATAGGACACCTGACATGGCAATTGTCACAGAGGACACCTGACATGACAGTTGTTAAATAGGATGCCTGGCATGACAATTGTCACATAGGATATCTGAAAAGCCATTTGTCACAAAGGACACATGAGATGACATTTGTCATGCAAGATGCCTGACATGACATTTGTCACATAGGACACCTGGCATGACATTTGTCACATAGGACACCTGACATGACATTTGTCACATAGGACACCTGACATGACAGTTGTCACACATGACATCTGACATGACAGTTGTCACACAGGACACCTGGCATAGAAATTGTCACACAGGACACCTGACACGCCATTTGTCACACAGGACACACAGGGTTGAGATTTAGCAAGTCATGGAAGGTAGCAAGTCGGACTACCAACCTTGCAAAGTGAAGTAGTCTGACAGCTTCATAGGTAGCCCACTTGCTAATCAATACTTTGATGATAGAAAGTAAATACTTTGAAGACAGACTGCACGAACGACATCAACGATAAATGAAAACATCAAAAACAAACTGTTTTGAAACATTTATTTTCAAGGCAGGATCAATGCAATGTAATACATAATAGTGAATAAAATACAGTAAACAATTGTACACATGTGACAGATTGTTTTGTTTTTATAACGTGGTACACCAACAGTCTACGCGAATAGTCTCCAAGCGTCACAGGATATCAGGTCTTGTGAATTGAACAGTTTACAGGACCTGCTGATTTTTCACAGGACCTGATTTTACCTCCAAATATTACTAAAACGGTGTCACGTGATGATGTGCACCATATGGATATATATATAAAAGTGGCGCAACATGACACCAAGACTATTAACATGACCGGTTATTATTTTTAGTGTAGAATGACCGTTCAGTTACATGTTTAGCATCGATGTGGTTGATTAAAAATACAATGAATGCTCCCTAATGATATCGCTTTGGCTACTCGTTTGGCAACATTTCTTGCAATGTCAAATGTGTCATCAACACATGATTTATGGTTAACACAAATGCGATATAGCCAGGACAACACTTCTGATATGTTTATTAACATTCCGTTTGTTTTTGCTGCATCTAAAATATTGCAGCTCTGTAAATATTTTGAGTCTGTAGTCAAAAATTGAAGTAATTCGAAGCCATTTTTGGACATCATTGGCGACTGGGCGACTGCTGAATCTCACCCCTGGCACACGATATGTCATTTGTCACATAGGACACCTGACATAACAGTTGTCACACAGGACACCTGACATGACAATTATCACACAGGACACCTGACATGACAATTGTCACACAGGACACCTGACATGACAATTTCACACAGGACACCTGGCATGACAATTGTCACATAGGACACCTGACATGACAATTGTCACACAGGACACCTGGCATGACAATTTCACACAGGAAAAGGTCTTTAAAAACATCTTAAATGTGATCAACCTAAAGCCGGACACATCCTATACTGTTATAGAACTAACCCTGGTCAGTTGAATAACAACCTGAGCATTCATTGGTTATTTACAGACCTTGTTTGCTGAATCACACAGGCCATCAAGTGTTATCTAAACAGGACGTGTGTCTTCAGATAGATCCATCAGTGTCATCTACCTGAAATCCCAAATATCAATAACCATTACAGCCTTTTTACATATGCCACTGTAGAGTCACTTCTAGGTTTGCACCCCGTCTAAATGCATACCTGGATAAGACGGAGCCAAGGTTTCTAAGAGTTATATAATATTTAGTGAATGTCCAAGTATAGATTCTGCGGCAGTCTATGTAATCTGTCAATATCTTCAGTGCAAGGTGTGAACGCCGGCCAAACATGTACCTGGATAAGGATGAGCAAAGGTTTCCAAGAATGTTGTTATGTAATCTTTAGCATGTTTGTCTTTTGTGTCCAAGTATAGATTCTGTGGAAGTCTGTAATCTGTTGCCAGTCTCTTCAATTGGATACAAAGTTGTATGAATATGTTCTGACCAGTTACCCCTATTGTTATTACAACTGTGATATTCAACATGTGTACTATTGGTGCATGTGATACAACAGTTGATATGATAAACCATCTTGTGTCTTAAATCTAATAGTTTTACTACAGGATTGCTACCAACTTGAGATAACTTACAAAATACTAGTAAAACACTGAAAGTAAAACAAAACTGTTCTCTTATAGGCTTTGTACATTTAATTTGTTTGAATAAGCACTTTTGAGTTCAGTCAGCTGTATAAATGAGTATCTGGCTATACACAGTAGTAGATATGTGAACGAATAGTCTTTGTGTAGTAATTGCAGCGTGGCTCAACGCTTCCCATAGGAGCCGAAATGGCATTGGAATGAACAGGTCTGCCAGGGTGAAGTGTAAAGTGTGTTGAGTAGTCCCAAGGACTGGATACTGTGCTATATAAGAACAGTCCCAAGGACCGGATACTGTGCTATATAAGAACAGTCCCAAGGACTGGATACTGTGCTATATAAGAACAGTCCCAAGGACCGGATACTGTGCTATATAAGAACAGTCCCAAGGAATGGATACTGTGCTATATAAGAACAGTCCCAAGGACCGGATACTGTGCTATATAAGAACAGTCTCAAGGACTGGATACTGTGCTATATAAGAACAGTCCCAAGGACTGGATACTGTGCTATATAAGAACAGTCCCAAGGACTGGATACTGTGCTATATAAGAACAGTCCCAAGGACCGGATACTGTGCTATATAAGAACAGTCCCAAGGACTGGATACTGTGCTATATAAGAACAGTCCCAAGGACTGGATACTGTGCTATATAAGAACAGTCCCAAGGACCAGATACTGTGCTATATAAGAACAGTCCCAATGACCGGATACTGTGCTATATAAGAACAGTCCCAAGGACTGGATAGTGTGCTATATAAGAACAGTCCCAATGACCGGATACTGTGCTATATAAGAACAGTCCCAAGGACCGGATACTGTGCTATATAAAAACAGTCCCTAGAACTGGATACTGTGCTATATAAGAACAGTCTCAAGGACTGGATACTGTGCTATATAAGAACAGTCCCAAGGACCAGATACTGTGCTATATAAGAACAGTCCCAATGACCGGATACTGTGCTATATAAGAACAGTCCCAATGACCGGATACTGTGCTATATAAGAACAGTCCCAAGGACCGGATACTGTGCTATATAAAAACAGTCCCTAGAACTGGATACTGTGCTATATAAGAACAGTCTCAAGGACTGGATACTGTGCTATATAAGAACAGTCCCAAGGACCAGATACTGTGCTATATAAGAACAGTCCCAATGACCGGATACTGTGCTATATAAGAACAGTCCCAAGGACTGGATACTGTGCTATATAAGAACAGTCCCAAGGACCGGATACTGTGCTATATAAGAACAGTCCCAAGGACCGGATACTGTGCTATATAAGAACAGTCCCAAGGACTGGATACTGTGCTATATAAGAACAGTCCCAAGGACTGGATACTGTGCTATATAAGAATGTATCGTTACCTTTTTTACCATTTATTTGTGCCTACAAGTTGTAGTTGTTGATTGAGAGATCTTGACATGTCGTTGTTGGCTGTGTTGTAGACAATGCACCGAGACGAAATCACGAAACAACTGCGGGAAGAGCTGGTTGAGTCACAGACACGCTCCACACAACAGTATGACGAGGTGACTACGCATTACATGTACCTCGTATCACTTTTCGATATGTATTTTCTTAAGAATTTCATTTATTACGCAGAAGTGCTACAGGCAGGATTTCTTGGAGACAAGTAGATATTGTGGAACATACATTGCTTGATGAGATACTCATAAACAGCTGATCACAACTAAACTGGGAGTTTAGAAATAGAGACCACCAGCCCTGTGATATGCACTGAGCCAACTTATGTTTTTACCATTTCCCTGTGTGGGATCTTTTACTTCCCCTGGCATAGACACCATATATATATATATATATATATATATATATATATATATATATATATATATATATATATATATATAAATCCTAAGTTTATATATATATATATATATATATATATATATATAAACTTAGGATTTTTTATGGTGCATTGCAATGGTGGTGAGAAATGAAAGCAGGGTTAGTATATTATAAGGTGATAAGCTATCCAAAGTAGGAATGTTTCACATGGGCCTAGAGCAACCTGTGGAATAAAGCTGGCTGCAGGCTTTGCAATCAGCCGTTTACTGTTCAGGTTGTTATTACGTGTTAGGGTCTCTCATGAACTGTATTATTACGTGTTAGGGTCTCTCATGAACTGTATTGCTATAAAGAGTAAATTGCTCACATCTCAAGTACTGATTATACAGTTCAAAACTAACTAATTTTGTCTTGGCAGTGCAATGATAAATATCATGTATCACTTGCAAAACACACCCAGAAATTATGGTGAAAACGTATCATATCCCGTAATTATTATGAATCATCCACAAGCCATTATTTTATTGTCGGTGTTTGTGAATATGTCGGACTGCATGCCAGGAAGCTACCCTCGCTACAGTTTGTCCTCACGTAAATTTTCTTGAAACCTAGCCATCCTAGACGGTGCTATAGTGTGTGTCCCCTGCTGTACGGTTCAGTGGCTTGTCTTTGTGGTAGACCTTTGTTCTTAGACTGAAGCCAAATTAGCACATTGTCTGAGAACAGTAATGCAGCATGGCTATATCAACAGAAGACCCCACAACTGTTATTCTTCTTGGTATCTGGGCCATGTCCAAAGTACTGAAGGTCACTCCTCGACATATATGTGATTAATCTACATTCTCGCATTGGCAGAACCCCAGTAGTCAACTAATTGACTCATTACTAATATCACCAGTTGTTGTTGACGAGACAATTCAGAGACACACACACAGCAGTACTGATATGTCTGTATGCCACAGCTTACAACATCACTGCATATAGCTACATATGTCTGTATGCCACAGCTTACAACATCACTGCATATAGCTACATATGTCTGTATGCTACAGCTTACAACATCACTGCATATAGCTACATATGTCTGTATGCTACAGCTTACAACATCACTGCATATAGCTACATATTCCATGCACTTATTTGATTATGTTACAAATATCCAGTAACAGGAAATAAAATCACAGGAAAGGTTCAAAGTTTAGGGCAAATATTACTAATATTTTTAATCGGCTGCCTGTTAATGTGCACACCTCTGAAGACCTGCAGACGTTTAAACAAGCCCTAACAACCAGTCTGGCAAAACTATTTAATGACCAGTGACACAAGTTGCTACACTATTAAAAAAAAAAATGTTTGCAAATTTTTTTATTTGAATAATGTACAATATAATTATTATATTATTTTAATGAGTGTCATCAAGTATACTGTAGTTTAATTAATTTAAAGGAGTTTTTATTTAATAATATGTAATATATATATAAATATTGAATTATATATATATTAAATATTGAATTATAAGCATAATTATGTGCCTTTTTATGTATTATTTTTATTGTAAAGCGCATTGATCTGTCTTGTACAGGATTCTGCGCTATAGAAGAACCATAATTATTATTATTAATCCTCTTCGCTCAAACTGGAGCATCAGGCCGAAACAGCACTTCTCCAATGCACCCTGTTTTTCGCTGATTTCTTGAGCTCTTTCCAGGTGATTCCAAACTGTCATTTCATCAACTAGCGACCTCCTCCACGTGTTTCCAACTATTCAGGCAAGCAATCAAGTGACAGTAAATAAATAAATGGCATAGTACAGAATTGGAGATTACCTTCATTAATCTCCACATTAATAACATGCAGTTGAATGCAGCATGCTTAAGGTGGCCAACTACCCTGCAATCAGGCTATCTGTGCATCAGTCTGCGCATCATTGCTAGGACAACAATTAAAGCAACACAAAAGTTGTATTGTCGATTGAAACTACTTCCATAATGCCAACAGTAAGCACAAATGATGCATTTATTGGTAGAAGAACATGTGTGATTTCAAGATAGCAAAACCTCAATTTCTGTCCGACACTTTATGATTTTTTTCTATGTGTTTAGAGATAAATAATAAATTAACATTTTGGCCAATTTTTACTGAAATGCCATTACTCATTGTAGTAAAAAATATGGGGTTTGATAAAAAAATTTGCTATTTTTGCTGCTGACATAGCTGTTAACATGTTACATATTTTAAAAAATGAGGGGCCCCCCAACTGTTTTGCCTTTTTATAGAGATAAATAATAAATTAGCATTTCTGTGAAGTTATTTCTCATTGCACTAGCTCACTGTCATTTTGGTACATTGCTGCATGTCACAACTATTGCACCTATGTTAGGGTTTGTCAATTGATATTGACTGACTTCTTATAAATTTATTTCCAAGATTTAACTTTATTTCGAAGGTTAAGATGTGTTTGTGACTCATGCATGATTTTCACTTTTTATCATTGGGGTAAAGTATTGTCATCTCTAAAATGAAGACATGACTCCGGAAACTTCACTGTTCAGTGATACATTCACATATTAATATGATATGTTTTATTTGACAAAATGCCAGAATCAGCATTGTTCGCGGCACTTCACAACATATACAAAAATCAATAAGACAGTCTAGAATTGCTAAAAAACAAATAACTAAATCAATAATTATTAATATATACACACTATTAATTATATTATTAATATATTTTTTTATATGTTATTAACTAACATGAGTAAAATTACAGAAAAATGGTCATAATTAAATTGCAATGAGTAGTGAACTTCAGTACATATTTAAAGACACCGACCCAACCATATCACTACCCATGACTGCTATTTATACCATTATTTAACAATCAGAAGTGTGAAACAAATAGAAGACAAGGCTAATAACATTATATTTCCAAATGTCTTATTTGCATATCAATCTCAGTCGGACTGTAATCTGGCATTGGTAAAAACATTATTTTAGGTAACACGTTTGCATAAGAGATTCCGATATTGAAGAACCAAAACATTTTATTTATAAATGAATGCTGGTGTAGCAATGTGTAGTTGTGCAAATTTACGGAAGTTCGCTGATAAGGCTCATTGTACACACTAGAAATGATCTGTGGAACATATCCTGGGACAAGGAATAGTGTGCATTCATTGCTTCCAGGACAGCACTGGATGCAGCATTGTTATTAAGCAAACAACAAACAAAACAATGAACTAACTTTTATAATTGATTCTTCCAACTGCATATCTTCCCTTAAAATACACAGATACAAAGTATATGTTTGATGATTACATTAATTTCAGTTTTGTAATGAAATTAAAATGTACAGCTGTAGTTCTGTTTGAGTGTATCATAGTCATAGATCTTGCAGCACCGTTGTGTATTTGTCCCCAGGTGGCCCTGTTGTGACGTCACTTCATTTGATTAAATTGAGTACAAGAATGCTGCCATATATCCAGGACTAAGCAGGCCTGGAGTAATAGTAATATGTAATAATAATAGTAACGATTACAATTGTTCAAGTAATAGTAACAGATGGAATAGAATGCAATGTAATAGTAATAGAAAGCAAAGTAATAGTAATTGAGCTATTACTTTGCTATTACAATTGAACATTTCAATGACACCAAAATTCAATTTTGTTGAAAATAATCAGATTAAAAATTCTGTATTTTGACATAATGGGACTTGGACAAGCATCATGTTCAGTCGTTCACATGCAGTTTTATTTATATTTCAACAGTGGTGATAAAATGGTTTAGTATCGGAATCATGACGGTCAATGAACTTGAGCACTATTAGCAGGAGACACTGTGACAGTGTGACTGCTGCATGGCTAATTGGTCATTTGAAGCCAGGTCCACCAGCCATCTATCCTTTTCACACCAGCCTATTCATTCACTGAAGCAGGATAAGGGTTCCTGGCTTCCAGCACTACACAGACTGTCTCAATGAGGAGATGCCACTATAGTGATGAGACGCAGTCAATGAAGTGTGACTGCGGAGAAGAACAGACAATGTCCCACCTCCTCTGAACAGACAATGTCCCACCTCCTCTGAACAGACAATGTCCCACCTCCTCTGAACAGACAGTGTCCCACCTCCTCTGAACAGACAATGTCCCACCTCCTCTGAACAGACAATGTCCCACCTCCTCTGAACAGACAATGTCCCACCTCCTCTGAACAGACAATGTCCCACCTCCTCTGAACAGACAATGTCCCACCTCCTCTGAACAGACAATGTCCCACCTCCTCTGAACAGACAATGTCCCACCTCCTCTGAACAGACAATGTCCCACCTCCTCTGAACAGACAATGTCCCACCTCCTCTGAACAGACAATGTCCCACCTCCTCTGAACAGACAATGTCCCACCTCCTCTGAACAGACAATGTCCCACCTCCTCTGAACAGACAATGTCCCACCTCCTCTGAACAGACAATGTCCCACCTCCTCTGAACAGACAATGTCCCACCTCCTCTGAACAGACAATGTCCCACCTCCTCTGAACAGACAATGTCCCACCTCCTCTGAACAGACAATGTCCCACCTCCTCTGAACAGACAGTGTCCCACCTCCTCTGAACAGACAGTGTCCCACCTCCTCTGCTGCCGGCTGCTGGATGATCCTTGTACACCGGAAGACCTGGCCACTGCCACGGACCGGACGAAGGCATGTGCCATAAAGGGTCAATACCTTGTGCGAGGGACGCAAAAAGAAGAAAATCTGAATCTTATACCTTATAGCTTATACAAACTTTTCTGAGTTTTTCTCAGTTGGTAGCTATCTTGCACACTATTGACCAAAAGTGTGAAAAACATCCTATCCTTGAGCCAATAATTAACTGTCCACCAAGCAGCAGTCGAGCAGTGTGGGTCTACTATGGGATAATCAGACTGTGTTATGTGACAGTGAATCAGTGACATTGCTTTTCTGTTGTCACTGTTGAAGATGTGTTTCACAATACCTAACTCTTGCCAGCATTTGTTACAATAGAAGTTCAGCTGAATTAATTGTATTCAGTTTATTGCTTGTCTTAGAAGTGATTCAGCAAATGGCACTCTTCCATTCACTAAAGTGTTAGACCATTTGTCACACATGGGCAGCTATGTCACGCTAGAGCGATTCTGTTGATTCGTAATTCAGCAGACTGAATTGACACATTGAAATTAATTTAAATGTAGATTCAACAGTTTACAACATTATCTTTTTTATTATAATACTCTTTGTATCACAGCAAAGCATCACAACAATATTGACAATAACACAAATAAAATATAACGTTAAAATATTAGTTAAAATACAAGTTGAAATTGAATACTAGTAGTTAAAGGTGAACATTAAGTGTTTGTGTCATTGAGGTGAAAGCGGCATAGATACATAATTAGCCTGAAATGCACACATATAGTGTTTAAAGTAACAGTAATGGTAGTAAACTCTTTATTTCATGATGGTGACCATGTCATGTTTAAAGTGTCGTTTTCGATAGGCCATCAGTCACACCCTCTCTTATTATTTGTTTATATTAAGATAAAATATACAAGTCAAACCAATAGATCTAAAAAAAATATAAATAAAATGCACGTTTAAAAAGAAGAGTCTTAACCTCTGAATTTGAAACTTAACTTGAGACTTAACATGAGATGCCATGAGGTAGTGTGAAAGCTTGTGGACAGCTAGGTGTTTGGCTAAGTGCCCACTTGGCACTGATTGAATGGACATTGTGGGCCAGGTGGATTACCTGGCTGAGAGTGATGTCATGTTAGCCACACAGTCCTAACTCACCAGGAGGTGAGGGCTTTCCTCTCACTGACCGGCTACTTAACTGACCACACAGTGGTCACTGGACATTGTTGACAGAAGAAGGCATTGGTGCATGTGTTAGCATTGACAGCTGTTTGAGACCCTACCAGCAGTGTCCATCACTGGTCAGTGGGGGAAGAGAGGTGTGTCCACTAGTGGACATCTACTTGTGACAGAAACATAAGATGCTCAGGAAGCTCTGGTGACAGTTACACAAGATGATGGCTGTGTCTGTGCGCATGGATCTGTTTAGTTTGTGAATATCTTGGTAGCACAAGTTTGTCACATCATGGGTGTCATGTCAATGCTGGCGTGGGTGAACCCCCTCCATCTCCCCTGCCATATTGTTGTTCTGGTGAGTATCATTCTAACAAAGCCTACGCAGATGTGTTCCTTAATTTGTTCGTTATAGTGTCGTGTCATCTTGTGTCCCTCATTGGCAACTGTCAAGTCTGACGAATGCTGGACAGTGCTGGACACAGGAATGTGTGTATATTTGTACATCATCGGCAGTCCATCGGAACGACGATGTCATCTGCCAAGGGGCGATTATTTTTGTGTTCAGACTGTGTGTTTATACGTAGCTGAGAGTGGACGTTGTGTGCAGGTTCTCAAGTACGAGGAACAAGTGAAGAAGCTGAAGTTGGAGAACATGACGCTGAGCGACCGTGTACAGACGAACACAGTAGACCTGCTCCGTACAGAGGAGCAGCTCCAGCAGTTTGAGTTGGACCTCGTCATTTCACAGGAGAAACACCGCACCTGCCAGCAAGAGGTATGTACTTTTGTTTCGGCAATTTCCGACACACTTTGGCATGAGACATGCTTCCTAGAACACTGCAGCTGGTAATCGTGATGTTTCTTTGAGCAGCTGGTAATCGTGATGTTTCTTTAAGTGGCTGGTAATCGTGATGTTTCTTTAAGCAGCTTGTAATCGTGATGTTTCTTTAAGTGGCTGGTAATTGTGATGTTTCTTTCAGCGGCTGGTAATCGTGATGTTTTTTTAAATGGCTGGTTACCATGATTTTTTTTAAGTGGCTGGTAATCGTGATGTTTCTTTAAGTGGCTGGTAATCGTGATGTTTCTTTATCCATCTCATGTGAACCTGTGATGTCGTTGTTTTTCGTGTTAGACTTGGTGTCTATGCGGCCAAAAAAGTAACTAAAAATCAGCCGGTATTGCTTGGTATGTTTTTCCAACAGTCACTTCGTGATAGTCTGTATGTGGGACTTTGATAACCACCCGAGGTGCACAGGTAGCCTTTAACAGAACAACAGCCGTTTGTTCTTGAGTGGACTGAGGACGTAATGAAGATGATTGGTCAGTATGGATTATCCAAGTGGTCAGTTTGTGTGTGTGTTGCAGGTGAGCAACCGTGACCAGGCGATTCTGAAGCTGCAGACAGAGCTGGACACGAGTCAGCAGAAGTACACAGGAGTCCTGGAAGAGGTCAGTCGTCCATCCATATACAGCTGTAGACCCCTGTATGAAGTCAGCTATATCATTACAGCCATTTACAGCCAAGATTAAGTCTGTTACCAGTTAAAGAGGTATTTACCCAAATGTTAATACTTTCAAAATCTATTCAGACACCTTGAAAAATAATTTTTAAATACAAATTGTGACTTGTGCCATTAAAATACGTACTATGTAAAGCCCCACAGGGTGAACGAAGTTGTTGTTTTGTTTGCACAGTTGAACATTCGCGAGGATGAAGTTGAGCGGTTGAACACAAAAGTGAAACAAGTCCAGGGTGAAACACGAGACCTTCACTCGCAACTTGAGCTGACCAATGAGAAGGTCAGTTGTCCACTTGTAGCTACAGTGTCCACCTGTAGCTACAGTGTCCACCTGTAGCTATAGTGTAGTGTAACGGGCATCTATGGGCCAAAACAAGAACAGATTAATGAACATTAAATTAAAGAACAGATTAATGAACATTAAATTAGGACCAGATTTGGTGTGATGCATAATGTATGAAGTAAATAATATTCTTCTTGGTTTATTGTCGCTCAAAATATTCAAGTAATGAGATTGAGAACACTGTCTTATGTTTTTAGTACACAGTCGTACCTCGCTTTACGGTCATCTCAGTAATACAGCCACCTCTCCATTATGGTCACCCTGGGACAGTCCCAAATTACTTCCATAACACTAGTATGGGACATTTAGTCCTGCTAATACGGTCACCTCGCTATTCAGGCCACTTTGGCCCAGTCCTGAGGGTAACTTTAATGATGAGGTTCCACGGTACATTGTTATCAGAATTCAATGCCAACGATGTCTCTTTTTCTGTCCAGGTAACGTCCATCACCCACCGAAATTAAAATGGTTACAATGGCGTCGCTATGAACACGCTGTTAATTCTTACATTTCACAATAGTAATATTAACTTATGAAACCGATGAATTTACAAAATAATTACTTTTAATTTTGCATGTTGGCGTTATTACTCAATATTAGCCCTAAACCGAATTGGCTCATACGTGAATAATTACAATTATTGGAAACTACCCAAGCATCTGAACATTGCAGAAGATACATTTCATATATTTTAGGTGTAATTATGTAGTTGTTATTTGTAGTTGTTTATTTTTTATTTCCTCTGCAGATTTCCAACTCTGAGAAGACGATCCAGCAACAAGAGAATGACTACCAGGTGGCGCTACAAGAGGTCAGCAGTTCACAAGACTAAATTGCATAAAACTAATCAAACTTATCAGTAAAAATAGAAACCATATAATCATATAACATATAACTTAAAACATATAATCAGTTGTGTTGTGCTTCACTTTGTCTGCTATTATTTGTTGTATTGTCTATATACCATATTTGTTGTATTGTCTATATACCATATTTGTTCTATTAAGCGTACAGTACAATTGAAGCATTTTTGAGATGCAGAAAAGTGTTTATTAGGCCACGTACGCTAAATAGGTCAAATACGGTATATTTATATGCTAATTTTGGAGGCAGTCTGGCAGTATCGCCTCCCATGTGCCGAGGTCCGCTCACTTCTTTCTACGTTCTTTCGCCTCCTTGCGCCACTGGTCCCTGATCCACCAATTGGCGATGTATTAAAAAAAACCACAAAGGTAGTTATTTATAGAGTTACTGACGTGTTTGCTGCTCATCCGATATGCTTTTCCAAGATGGAAGCAGTAGGCAAACTGAGTGGTGAGTCACTCTCCAGGGGGCGTCACTGTGGCTTTAAAAAAAATAACGGGTGTTAGCTAGTGTCTGTTAATTGTGCATGAGCTTATGTTTTTGTCAAGTTGAGCGCGTTATTCATGAGACAACAACTTATGTTTTTGTCAGGTTGAGCCTGTTATTCATGAGACAACAACTTATGTTCTTGTCAGGTTGAGCCTGTTATTCATGAGACAACAACTTATGTTTTTGTCAGGTTGAGCCTGTTATTCATGAGACAACAACTTATGTTCTTGTCAGGTTGAGCCTGTTATTTATGAGACAACACCTTATGTTCTTGTCAGGTTGAGCATGTTATTCATGAGAACAACTTATGTTCTTGTCAGGTTGAGCATGTTATTCATGAGACAACAACTTATGTTCTTGTCAGGTTGAGCATGTTATTCATGAGACAACAACTTATGTTCTTGTCAGGTTGAGCCTGTTATTCATGAGACAACAACTTATGTTCTTGTCAGGTTGAGCCTGTTATTTATGAGACAACACCTTATGTTCTTGTCAGGTTGAGCATGTTATTCATGAGAACAACTTATGTTTTTGTCAGGTTGAGCGTATTATTCATGAGACAACAACTTATGTTTTTATCAGGTTGAGTGTGTTATTCATGAGACAACAACTCATGTGTTTAGATCCGCAACCACCAGCGACTGATCGACCAGGTGAAGTCAGAGCATCAGATGACTCAGGTGTCGTATGAGGACGAGATGTCTCGGTACCAGCAGGATGTTGCCCTCCTCAAGGAGGACCTGGAGTTGACTCGCAGCGAGCTCGTCGAGGCAGAGTCGACGGTGGTGCAGTACAAGACGAAGGTGGAAAGCCTGGATGACAACTTGAAAGACGAGCAACAAGCCCACACTGCGGCTGATGAAAAGGTACTTGCCTATTGCTAATGTGACTCACTCTTTGGCTTAAAGACCCCCGCAGCACACTACCCAATTTTTAGTTGGCCGACAAATAATCGGTTAGTTTGCTGCAAATTCCAAAAAGTCTGACAAAATCGGGGCTTGACGGGCATTATTTGAGAGTGTTAGATCTCAAGACGGCCTGTCAGGCCTTGTCAGCTAATGTGCTGCAGACCCAGAGAAACTGTCGGGGCTCACATGCATAGCGACCAACAGGAAGTATGATTGCAGTCACATGGACAAACATTATCTCAGACATTTTGGCTGAATTCCAAACTCGCTAGTAGAGTCATGCTAGTCACGACAAAATATCGGCTGTTGCGAGCTATCTGGCCTGACAAATTTGACACCAACGAAAAATCTGCAGTCCCTTGACGAAAAGATTGGCTAGTGTGCTGCTGGCTTTAATGTATGGAAGATCGACTGTGTCGACTTGTTTCGTAATGACCAACATATTAAGGAGGACACCTACAGAAGACTGAAACAAGTGTAAGAATAAATATGCACAAGTTTTGTTCCTGCAGTTGAGACAGATCTTGGAACTAGGACTTTCGGTTGCTGCACCAACTCTTCGTGTTTTAGATTTAGGTCAGCAGGAAACAGTAACATTTCGTAACCATCTTACATCTGATGTCTTTTTAGCTGTTCCTTTTCCTCCTCAGCTTTCTAGCGTTGGCGTCTGTTGGCAACTTTAACATTGTATATGAACTTCGAGATTGCCAAACCTTTCGTTTTGATGCACCTCAGAGCGCGGGTTTCCGATGATTGAGATGCAATAGAAGTTTTTGTGTTATTATTATCATATTATTTTCTGCTATCAACTGTCGCAAGATATTTTGACGAAGATTTACAGCGATGTGTAAATATTTGTGTAGGTGAAGCAATACAACGACAATTTACTAGAGACGGAACGGCTACTTGGGCTAAGTCGCCAGCAGGTGGCAGCACTGGAGGGCCAGTTGGAACAGAGTCAAGAGAACGAGGAGCGACTAAAGACGTCTCTCAACACGAGTCAACTCAACCTGCAGGAGGTCACGGACCAGCTCGGGCGGCTGCAGGAGACCTTTAGTGGGGTCCAACAGCAGCTGGCTGACAGCAGAACCAAGGTGAGTGATAGAAGAGACCTTCAGCTGATAGGCAGCAGAACCAAGGAAGAGGTTTTGTACACAGTCAGCCTATTAGAATGTATTCAGGAGGTGTTGGGTGTAACTATGCAAACATCCAGTTATTGCTGTACCAAATACTACTATTGAAGTACAGCTGAGCTGCCAGAAATTGCAAAGGTCACGCCAGAAAGATTACAACTTGTTTGAATGACTGTTGAACAAATAGTAATAATAATACTTTATTTACCCAACTATAACGCATATGCAAAATACAAATACTGTATAATGAAAAAATAAGGTGGGTTACTTGAAAGAGCAATTGCTTGTCAAGCAAATGACCCATCCTATGTGTACACATTTTCACTGAAAGCATAGTGGTGTTTGTTATGGTAATAAATACATGGTACATATAAATGGTTACAACATAAACAGCAATGACACATTTGCTTTTGATGAACAAACGTTTACATGAAATAAATACATGGTACATATAAATGGTTACAACATAAACAGCAATGACACATTTGCTTTTGATGAACAAACGTTTACATGAAATAAATACATGGTACATATAAATGGTTACAACATAAACAGCAATGACACATTTGCTTTTGCTGAACAAACGTTTACATGAAATTCAAAGAGAAACACCAGTTACATACAGTGCATTTGCTGGAGAAGTTAGTCACCTCCTCTGGTTGTGTGTGTGAGCAGGAGCGTGAACAGGAAGAGGAGATCCGTGTGCTCAAGCTGGATCTGGACACGATCCAGACAGACTTCAACGACAAGAAGGAGGTGATCCACCGCTGTGAGTCCGTCATTGAGCAGCTCACCCAGGAGCTGGACACGGCTCACGGGGAGCTGCAGAAGGCGTCGGACAAGATGAGCCAACTGGAGCACACCATCCGAGACATACAGGAACAGCTCGCACTCGCTCTTACACAGGTACACATGTCTCTTATAACTCCCTCCTCGATTGATGATTATAGAATTCTTTTTTCATATCATACAGTTTTATCTACCTGTATAGACTTACACCACTCTTGTCAAGGTGGCTTCATCAGTATTAATGACGATGACGTCCTGGTTGGATGACGTCATCATAGATATGTGGAAGTTCATAGTTCTCCTCGTCTCGGTTGATTGCTGCCTCTGTCTTCCGTATCCATGCTACATGATGTGTCTTCCTACGAGGACGTCATCGTCATTAATACTGATGAAGCCATCTTGATAAGAGCAGCGAAAGTCTTTACAGGTTTATTAAACTTTGGGATATGGAAAAAGAATTCTGTGATCATGAAAATGAACTATCCTAAGAAATGTTCAATAAACCCTCCCCAATTCACTTGTTCCGTCGTGAATCAGGTTTGTTGATGTTCAGATTTATTGTACTAGTATAAATGATAACAATGCAGTCAGTTTAATAAAACAACTATCCTAAGAAATGTTCAATAAACCCTACCCAATTCACTTGTTCCGTCGTGAATCAGGTTTGTTGATGTTCAGATTTATTGTACTAGTATAAGTGATAACAATGCAGTCAGTTTAATAAAACAACACATACTTTTGTTACAATCATCAAAAAAATTGACTTTGATCGTTAGATCTGGTGACTTGTAAAAGTGTGGATAGTCTTGTGTTATAGTGTGTAGAGCCGGACCACTTTTTACCTTTTTCATGCAGAATTTTGACTGGATCTGGTCCAAAATAATTTAATAGTTTGTCCGATGATTTCGCAAAAGCTAAATAAAAAATTTGCACAAGCAAGCTTGTAGTAGATACTAGATAGGTTCAATTGTTTGTCGATCAAATTCAGGAAGGACCTTTCAGTCGAAATGTACATGTTATGTAATCTAGAATGTTGGAAGCACATTTAATTTTGTGTGAAGAGATGCCAATTATATTAATAGTACACTTGTATAATTTGCATTTTATAAAAAAAATTATGCCTTAACATATGAAGTATCGTTGATTGTAGAGTGCCCAAAATGAGGATGACGCTCGCCGCTTCCAGGCAGATTTCCTGACTTATCAGGAAACACACACTCACACAAACACCGAGGTATGTCATGTATATGCACTACTTATACTGTAATATATGGTGATTTTATATCGGTGTTTGCTGTTAATGTGCTAGGTTTATGTCGGCCTTTATAAGTGCGTTAAAAAAATTTTTTTCGTTGCCTCTCTTTTTGTAAAATGAATTTTGCAGAAATGTTCTTAAATGATTTACTTGTTTGTAAATACTGTTAATCAATTGTTTGCCATGAATTGTTTTTCCAAAATAATTATTGCTAGAAACACCAACCTCAATTGAACACACAGCTCCGCAACTGAACACACAGCTCCACAACTGAACACACAGCTCCACAACTGAACACACTGCTCTACAACTGAACACACAGCTCCACAACTGAATACACAGCTCCACAAGTGAACACACTGCTCCACAACTGAACACACAGCTCCACAACTGAACACACTGCTCCACAACTGAACACACAGCTCCACAATGGAGCAAACAGCTCCACAACTGAGCACACTGCTCCACAACTGAACATGCTGCTCCACAACTGAACACGCTGCTCCACAACTAAACACACAGCTCCATAACTGAACACTCAGCTCTACAACAGAATACATGGCTCCAAAACTGTATACACAGCTCCATAACTGAACACACAACTTAGCTGAGTTTTGGAGTTGTTTTAGCTACCATCCTTTGTGCATATGTGAAACACAAGTAAGTTAAAGCTAAGTGGGGAGATGTACTGAAGCTAGCAGTGCCTGTTGCAACAGTACACGGAGTGCCTGGAGACTGTCAGACAGCTGGAGTATGAGCTGGAGGAGGTACGCAACGAGGTACAACTCAAGAGTCGGCAGGCAGTCGACATCAACGACAACCTGAATGTCGTCAAGGTCGAGATGGCGAGTCTACGCGAGCAGAAGAACAATGCTGACAAGGAGGTGTGTAATGTCGTCTTATCTCTGTATAATGTAAGTTCTGCTTCCAAGCGGTAGTCGAATGTTGGTTGACATTGAAGCTGTACAGTTGGAACTGGTTGACTGCAGGTGAAAACAGGAACGTGCAGTCACAAATCATCTTCCTTTGTGTCAGACATCTTTTTATAGTTAAAACTCCCCCCTCAGTTTCATCGCGAATATGGTTCATTGATGTTTAAATCTGTGGTGTGTGAATACTTATTGCTTATATATCGTTGAAAGAGTTGATTTTGATCGCAGGGTAGGGTAACTTGCAAATGCTTAAATACTGTTATGTTTTAGAAGATAGAGCCACACCCCTTTATCTGAATTTTTAACAGATCCAATAAAAAAAATTTTAATAGTTTGTCTGAAGGTTTCACCGAAACTAAATAAGTTTGTACAAATAAAGTAGCATGTCAAAGTCTATTCCAGATAAGTTTGATTTTTTGCAAAATGAGTCTGAAACGAGACACGCGACAAACTGAACAGAGGAGGGACTTCTAAAGGAAAGTAATTTGTTACGATCATGTCACTACATTAGAAATAAGGACCAGCCCCGTGTTTGGGTGATATTAGTTGCTGTTTGTCATCCCAGTGACAAATAGGCTGACCATCAGTGACTGCCATCACACGTCAAGCTCTGCCCTGGCAGAAACTTCAGCCTGTCTCAGATATTATTACTAACCATGGTAGTATCTCTTACAGGTTGTTTGTTTGTTGTTCCAGCCGTAGGTGGCTGTTCGTTCATTATTTATATATTTATTGTATTTCTTTTGTATATTGTAGTCCACTTTTTGGATATCACAGTAGAAATGTTGTGAGAAAACGTCTGAATAATAGATGAAAGTCCACTACTATTGACGTGCTGACGACACTTGGCTTGGTAGTGATCTGATATACCCCTCTGGACTGCAGCGTACTACTCAGTGAGGCTAACCCAACTACTGGCTTCACTGTTAGCCATTTGTCTCCTATGGAGATGAATGGTCTAAAGAACAGTTATGTATTATTACTTGAATATATTTAGGAATTGTTTGTACAGTGCACTTTATGATTTTGTATAATTTATATGACTTTGGCCAAGGAGACATTGCAATCTGCAACACTGTTGATTTTATTTATTGTGCATGTGTTTGTATGTATTTAATAAAGCAAATACACCAACCCTTGGGATTTACTATACACTAGTAGCAACAATAGCTAATGCAGTGGTTCAGAGTTAGATAGGTATGCAATAAATGCTTCTCCGTGCAGACTAACGGTCCATGGGCTCAGAAGGACACCATTCAGTACACTCAGAGGACCAGTAGTCAATGCCTTCAGTGGACCAGCAGTCAGTACCCTCAGCGAACCAGCAGGCATACCCCAGAGGACCAGTAATCAGTACCAGCAGTCAGTACCCCAGCACCAGCAGTCAGTACCCCAGGACCAGCAGTCGATACCCCAGATGACCAGCAGTCAATACCCCAGATGACCAGCAGTCAATACCCTCAGGTGACCAGTAATCAGTACCCTCAGAGGACCAGCAGTCAATACCCTCAGCTAACCAGCATTCAATACCCCCAGAGGACCAGTAGTTGGTACTTCAGAAGACCAGCAGTCAGTACCCTCAGAGGACCAGTAGTCCTTGCCTCAGAGGACCAACTTGGACTACCAGCAAGTACCCTTGGAGCATCAGCAGTCAGTACCCTCAGAGGACCTATAGTCAGTACCCTTACAGGACCAGTCAGTACCCTTGGACTATCAGTAAGTACCCTTGGAGGATCGGTAGTCACTACCCTTACAGGACCAACAGTCATTACCCTTAGAAGGCGAGCATTCAATATCCTCAGAGGACCAGCTGTCAATGCACTTAAAGGACCAGTAGTCGGTACCCTCAGATGATCAGCAGTCAATACTCTCTGATGACCAGTAATCATTAACCTCAGAGGACCAGTAGTCAACACACTCAGAGGACCAGCAGTCAATACCCTCAGAGGACCAGTAGTTGGTACCTTCAGAGGACCAGCAGTCAATACCTTCAGACGACCAGTAGTTGGTATCTCAGAAGCCAACTTGGATTACCAGCAAGTACCCTTGGAGCATTAGCAGTCAGTACCCTTGAAGGACCAACAGTCAGTACCCTTGCAGGACCAGTCTGTACCATTTGTCTACCAACTAGTACCCTTGGAGGATCGGCAGTCACTACCTTTAGAGGATCAGCAGTCATTACCATTAGAAGGCCAGCAGTCAATATCCTCAGAGGACCAGCAGTCAATACCCTCAGAGGACCAGTAGTCAGTACCCTCAGAGGATCAGCAGTCAATACCCTCAGAGGATCAGCAGTCAATATCATCAGGGTACCAGCAGTCAGTAAGTACCCTTGGAGGACAAGCAATTAGTACCCTTGGACTACCACCAAATACCCTTGGAAGACCAGCAGTCAGTACCTTTGGACTGCCAGCAAGAACCCCTGGAAGACCAGCAGTCAGTACCCCTGGAAGACCAGTAGTCAATACCCTTAGAAGACCAGCAGTCAATACCCTCGGAGGACCATCAGTTAATACCCTCAGAGTACCAGTAATAAGTACTTTAAGAGGACTAGAAGTCAATATCCTTGACAAACCAGCAGTCAGTACCATTGAAGGACCAGCAGTCAGTACCCTTAGAATATTAGCAGTTAATACCCTCAGAGGACCAGCAGTCAATACCACCAATAATCAGTACTCATGGAGGACCAGCAGTCAGTATCCTTGGAGGACCAGCAGTCAATACCCTCAGGGGACCAATAGTAGTAGTACCCCCAGAGGACAAGCAGTCAATACCCTCAGAAGACCAGTAGTAAGTACTATCAGAGGACAAGTAGTCAGTACTCTTGGACTACCACCAAGTATCCTTGGACTACTAGCAAGTACACTCAGAGGACCAGCAGTCAATGCCCTCAGAGGACCAATAATCAGTACCCTCAGAGGACAATCAGTCGATACCCCCCAGAAGACCAGTAATCAGTACTCTCAGAGGACCAGTAGTCGGTACCCTTGGACTACCAGCAAGTCCCTCAAGGGACCAATAGTCAGTACCCCAAAGGACCAGTAGTCAGTACCCTTGGGGAACCAGCAGTCAGTACCCCCAGAGGACCAGTAGTCAGTACCCTCGGAAGACCAGCAGTCAGCACCCGAGACAAGTAGTCAGTATCCTTGTACTACCAGCAAGTACCACTGGGAGACCAGCAGTCAGTATCCTGAGATGACCAATAGTCAGTACCCTCAGAGGACCAGCAGTCAATACCCACAGAGGACCACTAATCAGATGACCAGAAGTCAATATCCTCAGAGGACCGGCAGTTAGTACCCTCAGAGGACCAGCAGTCAGTATCATCAGAGGACCAGCAGTCAGTACCTTTAGAGGACCAGTAGTCAGTACCATTGGAGGACCAGCAGTCACTACCCTTAGAAGAACAGCAGTCACTACCCTTAGAAGAACAGCAGTCAGTATGCTTAGAGGATCAGCAGTCGATACCCTCAGAGGACCAGTTGTCAGTACCATTGGAGGACTAGCTTTTAATACCGCAAGAGAACCAGCAGTTAGTACCATTGGAGAACCAGTAGCATTGGAGGACCAGCAGTCAGTACACTCAGAGGACCAGCTGTCAATACTATCAGAGGACCAGTAGTTGGTACCTTCAGAGTACCAGCAGTCAGTACCCTGAGATGACCAGCAGTCAGTACTCTTGGTGGACCAGAAGTCAGTACCATTGGAGGATCAGCAGTCAGTACCCTTAGAAGACCAGTTATCAGTATGCTTAGAGGACCAGTAGTCAGTGCCATCGGAGGACCAGTTGTCAGTACTCTCAGAGGACCAGTAGTCGGTACCCTCAGAGGACCAGCAGTCAGTACCCTTAGAAGACCAGCAGTCAGTACCCTGAGATGACCAGCAGTCAGTACCCTTGGTGGACCAGTGGTCAGTACCTTTGGAAGACCAGCTGTCAGTACCCTCAGAGGACCAGCAGTCAGTACCTTCAGAGGACCAGTAGTTAGTACCAGCAGTCAGTACCATTGGGGGTCCAGCAGTCAGTACCCTTAGAAGACCAGTTGTCAGTACGCTTAGAGGACCAGTAGTCAGTATCCTCGGAGGACCACCAATAAGTACCATCAGAGGACCAGCAGTCGATACCCTCAGAGGATCAGTAGTCAATACCCTCAGAGCATCAGCAGTCAGTACCATTGAAGGACCAGCAGTCAGTACCCTTGGAAGACCACCAGTCAGTACCCTCATGTGACCTGTCTAATATCCATTAAGAAATGCTTGCGCATTTGTAAAAAAAATTGTATTGGACAAACTTATTTATATGGTAAAAAATGGTCCAGCTGTATATACTATGATATAAGGCCATTCACATTTTTGCAAGTTACCAGATCAATTCTTTTGATAATTTTAACAAACATACGCACTCTTTTATTAAACCAACAGCATATATTACTTAAACTCTTCAAACACTAGACTTAGACATCGATGAACCTGATTAGCGATGTGCTAATGAATTGGGGAGGGAATTTGAGGACGTAATGTGGGATGTGGTGGCGTAGTAGTTAGAAGGTCAGACTGTTAGTCAAGAGAACCTGGGTTGGAATCCTCTTGCTGCCATTTCAAAGCTTTTGCAGTTTGTTCACCCCACGTTGCTGCAGTTCTCTCAGTGGTGAATATGTGAACGAATAGTCTTTGTGCAGTAATTGCAGTGTGGCGGAATGCTTTCCAGAGAAGTCGAGATGGCACTGGAATGAACCCAGGGGGTGAACTGTGCTTTGAACAGTCCCAAGGACTATACACCACGCTATAGAAGAACGCACCTTTTTACTTTTTTTACATAAGACTTGTGTTTGCAGGCGTCTCGTCTGGAGTCAAGTCTGCAGCAACTACAGATGAACCTGGCGGCATCGCACCAGCGTCATAAGACGGAAGTGCTGCAGTTGCAGGACCGCATCAAAGGCCTTGAGTTGGATGTTGGTGAGCAGCGGACCACGACCAACCAGCTGGAGCGTGACCTCGCATCCCACACCAAGATGCTGTCTCGCAGTCAGATGGATCTACAACACGCACAGGAGGACGGACTCACTAAGGTTGAGGAAGTGAGTGCAGTGGACAGGGAGTGAGTGTCTCCAGCAAGTCCGCTAGACTGTTTTCATAGTACTTCATGGATTCAACTCTTAACGTGGCTATTGTCATGCTACATGGATTCAACTCTTCATAATGATTCAATTCAACTGTGTTATCCCTATTGATTGCAATCGGTTGCAACCGATAGCATTTTGATATTGGTTGGGATTTTTCACCGTTGACACACAGCGCACTTTTTAGTGTAACAAAGAAAATTATAGACATAAATAACTCTAAGTGGCTTCCAAGAGAGTGTCATCACTGGAAGTGTCACCAGGAATAACCTTGACCTTGACCTAATTAAATCAATGATAGATGACCCGAAAACAAGTAAAAACCTTAGTTGGACTGCAGCAGAATGTTTTGTTATAATCGATGTATGGGCAAACGAACCTGCCCAAGCTCAATTGGAAGGAAATCGCAGGAACAAACAAGTATACTTCAAAACAACTGAAGAAATGAAATCTCGAGGCTGTAGCTGCAATGAAATTAAGTGGCTGAAGCACGAGTATAAACATGTCACTGATGCCTTGCATCAAAACGAGGCCTATTGATAGGGAGCTAGCGCAGCTGATACACTGCACTGCTATTGGTTGGAAGTCAACTGATAGCATTTTTTTACCTGCTCGTGAATAGGTACTTTATTTTTTTTTCGGTTGCATCCGAGAGTTCTGAAAATGTTGGTGACACACCAAGCACTCCTATCAGCTGCAATCGATTGTGACTACTCTGTCTTTTGTCACCTTGGCATCTTTGACTTGTCAACGGATGTCTGGGGGTCGTCTCACTCTTGTGTTTCTTGTCATCAGATCGAGAAGTTGGAGAGTCAAGTGAGGGAACTCAAGACTAACTTCCGTAACCTGCAGGGTGACAATAAGGAGAAGTCAGACCAGGTACGACTTTTCAGTTGAGGATTTATTATTAATTGTAGGCAATAATCATTGCAATAATTCTACTGGAAGCATGAGTTATTCTCGCAGGTATCTTACTGCAGGATGTGTGTGTTGTAGATTGGTAATTTCCTGGCTGAAATCAATCATCTGAAGACTGATCTGACTGAAGCGAGGAGTCAGTATAGAGATGCTACTCAGGAGGTGAGTAGCATCTCGTTCTATAATAATGTAATAATAAATGTTTATTTTATACAAAGAGGTCCATATATGTGTACATAAAATACTAGTATATATATATATATATATATATATATATACATATATACACACACACACACACACACACACACACACACACACACACACACACACACATATAATAGATAAAAGTGTGAAGATAAAAAAGTGGATTACCCAAACTTTTGAAACGGTATAAAGTTTAAACATTGATGATTGAAAGCATTCATTAAAAGTTATATTCTCATCATCAAACATTTACTATGAAGATACTGATAATTATGTAGTTGGTCTGCATTCAGTAGACCAGAATTTCCCAAAAGCCAAGTGGACAGCAGGGCTTGGCACTGTTTGACGACATGTAACAATGGACTAGCCCATCTTCCCCCTGCCTCCCCATCTTCCCCCTGCCTCCCCATCTTTCCCTGCCTCCCCATCTTCCCCTGCCTCCCCATCTCCCCCTGCCTCCCAATCTTCCCCCTGCCTCCCCATCTTCCCCCTGCCTCCTCATCTCCCCCATCTGCCAATCTTCCCCCTGCCTCCCCATCTTCCTCCTGCTTCCCCATCTTCCCTGTCTCACCATCTTCCCCCTGCCTCACCATCTTCCCCCTGCCTCACCATCTTTCCACTGCCTCCCCATCTTCCCCACTGTCTCCCCATCTCCCCCACCTCCCAATCTTCCCCCTGCCTCCCCATCTTCCCTGCCTCACCATCTTCTCCCTGCCTCACCATCTTCCCTTGCCTCCCCATCTTCCCCTGCCTCACCATCTTCTCCTTGCCACACCATCTTCCCCCTGCCTCCCCATTTTCCCCGTCTCCCCATCTTCCCTCTGCCTCCCCATTTTCCCCGTCTCCCCGTCTTCCCCCTGCCTCCCCATTTTCCCTTACAACTTCCCACAGTTTGGCACAGTGCTGGATGGCCTGACGAAGACCTGTTGATTTCAGATGCAAGCTGAGTGCTGACAGCAGCTGTATTAGTTTTCTGCATAATAATCTCACTAAAATCACTTTATGTAACCATTTTTAATCCAGTACTGGTTAACATTTGGAGTATAGTAAACAATGTACACTCACATTTCAAAACATTGACAACTCACATAAATCCTGCCAGTAGTGACCTAAATACTCTAACTATGTTTAGTATTGTCTACATT
Organism: Lamellibrachia columna; assembly: GCA_963662155.1. NCBI lineage: Eukaryota > Metazoa > Annelida > Polychaeta > Sabellida > Siboglinidae > Lamellibrachia > Lamellibrachia columna. The sequence continues at coordinate 23,061,281 of OY759267.1, forward strand.
GATTATATTTCTGCCACACTGACCGGCACTTTCACCTGTATTTCATAACAATAGCATCTGATTTATTTCAACTTGATCCCTATCCAGTATCTGTTACCACTAACTTCTGACCTACATCTGCTTGTGACCCCTAACCTCTGACCCGGTAACCTGCAGCTGGCGCACCACGAGGAGAAATTGATGATCATGGAGCAGAGTTTGGTGACGACTCAAGAGCAGCTGAGTCAGCGCGTCGCCGAGGTCGTCCGACTGGAGCACACGATACGCAAACAACAGATGGAGCTGAAGACGTTGAGGGAGAGGAATGCAACGAACGAGGACGAACTGACCGACCAGAAGACCACCATTGGTAGGTCACTGCCATTTGGCTGTTAGTTGACATGTCACCATAACTTACTGTTCAGCTAATTATTTGGTTAGTATAATGCACTTGATAGGAATTATGATAGTCAACATCTTGAATGAAGATGATAATGAATCTTCATTTCATCATTCGTTCACTGGAGTATACCGGAATTTTGAGGAGAGAACACACGCTGTCTCTGCCTGAGGGATACATGACAACAACAACAACAACAACATCGCTACATTACATAATCAATAGCCTTCTAATCAGTAAAATTTAGTTCATACAGAACTGTGATACAGGATACACGATTTATTATAAACTAGCCGAGTTGCCTGGCATTGCGTGGGAGAAAAGGCAGCCACTGCAAAAGCTTATGATTCCTTGCTCTATACCTAGTCAAGTTTTGGTGGGGCAATACCAATGGCAATGACAAATTTACGCTGTTAAATGGTGGTGATTACTGACGTTACGTAACTTGGGTGTGTGTCTCCAGATAAGCTACGTAAGGACGTGTTGCTGGCCAAGGAGGAGACGCACCAGGCCATCCAGGAAGGCATGTCCATGAAGCAGCACGCAGCCAAACTGGAGGTCGAGATGAACGGGTTGCGAGAACGCGAACACATGCTAACTGATCAGGTGGGTGTCCTCTCAACACCTGTTTGCTTCCCGCACTCGACATGTTCTATTAACTGACTACCGTATTCGACCTAATAAGTTTAATGCGCTTGACAAAAATTGGGCCGTGGAAAAATGTCAATTAGTCTGTTCTTATAAGCGTGCACCAAGATTTGTTTCTTAAACAATAAGTTAACTGTTTAACACTAGCGGTGTCATTTGGTGACTAGTGTAGAACAACTGAAAAGTGGTGCCAACTGTTTAACACCAGATGGCAACACTGTTCAGTTGTTCTCATTAGTCAAATTACAATAATTATGGATCCTGCTGATAAAAAAGGGGTGTATGCTAATTTTGGCATGGGCGCTTCATATGTCGAATACGGTAGTCTGTATATTGTGTTTACCAGAATCTGATGGTCTTATCAGGCCTCATTCGACTAGTCAGCCTTTTCTAGAACATTACACCAAGCCAACCTTTCTATGCTGGCACTGAGGGTGGTCACTGTCATGTCGTCCTCTGTCATTATTTTACGTCCCCAATTAATGAGACGGGACTAACATTGGCGTGATCATCCATCATCCGAGTCACGAGGGATACACAGTCCCCAACGTAGAGAGCTAGGCTTTTACACCAAACATACCATGCCTGGTCTTGAACCCAGAACTCTGGCAAAGCAGATGTGCAAACCACTACACTACCGCACACATAGCTAGTGGGGTGAACATGTCTAACTGTACCCTCACAGTAGCACTGTAGCAGAGGGTGGATAGTGTACCTATGTTTTACATCAACAATTGTAATTTGGTGTATACATCGTACGGTATAAAAATGGTTGGTTTCAAGTTGTTAAATAATTTAAACTGTTTCGTGGAATGAAATAGGCTTTAATAAAGACTGGTGACTTCCTTGTATGATTTTACTGGGGAGTGTAGTTGTGCGCTACTGCGCCATTAATATAATTATTGATTATACTAAATTATTTCTTTATTTGCTTTGAGATACCAGAGTACGTTTCTGATTTGAATGATTTTAAAACCAACATTCTGAAGAACATAAATATATTATTTAGGATGAATGGCTAGTATGCAGCTAACAAACATACAAAAACCTAATTATTTAAAGTTTTAAATGTTTGATTAAATTGAAGGTGAAAATTAGCTGTAAAATGGTGCTTAATCAATGGTTTAATCTGCCTTTATGGGGAGAATCTAGAAACATGACCAAAAATTTTATATGAAATTTTGACTAATATAAACAAATTGCAAATGTTTTGTCTTTAGAAAACAAATAATTGAACGAGCAGAGTGGTATTAGTGTATGTGTTGGTCACCAGGTGGAGCAGCAGGAGGCCATTATGACGCAGCTACAGCAAGAGTTGAAGGCGGAGCGCAGTCGGCACCAAGACACGGTCCAGCGACTACAACAAGCAAAGAAAAGCATCACTGAACTACAGGAGGAAATGGAACAGCAACAGAACAGTTTGAGAGAATTGAACAGCAAGGTAGGACCAGTTTTTTTAACCATTGTGATTTCAATGATATTATATACAGTCGAGCCTCGTTATAGTGCGGTGGTCGGGGTCCACGATTTCGGACTGCATTGTAAGTGAGGCACGTTAGATGTTCCCATATCTGCCACCAGGGAGCTACTAAACAACAGCGATTGCCGCCTGCTGCACTAAGTCCATGACAAGAGGCAAGAACACTGTTGAAGCCGCTGGCATTGTGTGTGACAGCACTGTCTATACACAGTTTATAGAGCTTATCAAACTGGCACTGTGTGCTGACAGCACTGTCTATGCGTCAATACACAGTTTAGTAGTCAATTAGCGTCAATGTATTATTTTTTAATGTCACGCCCTGTTGAATCTTGAACTGAATAAAATACATGTATGTATACTGTTATGGAATAGATTTGCTATGATGATGATGTACTGGACCGATAGGCCTATGAATTAAAAATAATAACCTGCATCTAAGCAGCTGAAAACGTATATGACTTGACACATGCAGTATGAAACCTGATTAAGCATAGAAAGCGACAATAGGTAGAGTTAATAATTGTTTCACTTCGTCTTTCAACTGATTCAATTGAAACCGGGGTTCTTTCGATTGAGAGTTCGGCATTCTAAACACTACACTACTGCGCAAAACAAAACAGATGCATGGAACAATTTATCCAAAGACATCAACTGCTAAATAAAAACAGCCTTGTGTAAGAGTGTGATATTACGGAAAGAATATAATAATCAATTCTTAAAAGTATCTGTAACTGTTTAATTTATGGACACAGTGGACAGATATCTATGTGAATTCAAACTATGAATGACAAAGTGTGACAAGAAAAGAACATTCGATCTTCAAATATGTTTTTGCATTAATGACACATGTACGCATACAGGAAGTTAACCTTTGCTACTGCTGTAGACCCACTCACCTCAGATCTGACATCGTCATATTTGCGTTGCGTGTTCACAAGTTCTCGTTCCAAGTCGTGGAACTTCTCTTCCCGCCTTTGGGCCTGGTAAACGTTAACAACACTGACATGAAACAGCTGTCTTGTGCATGAGTCATTCTATGCAAATTACAATTAATTTCCACTACAATATTTATCCAGAACAGTTCAGGAAATTATGATGTTTATTTATAATTTTCTTATTTTATGATTTACTGTTAGACATCCATCAATATATATATATATATATATATATATATATATATATATATATATATATATATATATATATATATATATATATATATATATATACATAAAAAACATCAAAGTGGATTATTGTTGTCAAGCAGTACAACTTGATGGACAGAAACCACGTTCAGTACAAGTAAGATAACACATGCCATGCACGCATGCACGCACGCATGTTTATCATGTTTCCATGCACAGGCAGCAGCGTGTTATATTCATAAGTACAGCATTCGAGTCACACAGTAGATCTCCATATTGGCACATTCAATAGCAGCTAGAGTGTGGCATAACCACACACAGAGGCTGTGCAACAAACAACAACACAACTGCAGCCTACACGAAGCTAGGTGCAAGTGGGTTGATAGGGTATATATGGGGTGGCACGAGGGTGGGGTACAATACATGGGATAGCAGGGTATATGGGATGGGGTATATGTGGGGTGGCAATAAGGGGGTAGCCATGCACAGAAATTAATTTATGCAGCTGACAATTTATGCTAGATCCCACATATCAAATTTCCACAAATGTGATACATAAATTATCATACTATTGAGTCATTCCATATATGGAATCACACAAGATCTGACCAAAGCATTCAGGGCTCCTCCGATTGATTACATTTTGAAATGTACAGTAAGCCTGGTTGTGATATTTTCCAATTTTATCAAAATAGGTTACTCAATTTGTGTGTCTCACACAAAAGGACAAGGACAGAGCAACAAAATATTTTAACTGCTAAAACAGGACGACTACGACTGCATGCATGCTAAAGGCTGACATTTGTCATGAATAATTTCCAGGTGAACTGTCTAATAATTAATAATCTAATAATTACATATAAACCCCCATTACAGTCTACTGTTCCCACAGTGCAGTGCTGCAAGTGTTCATTACATGCAGTGTATCTAAAGCAACTGTGAAATTCTAAAACAATCAGACACACTGTGGAAGGCACTCAAAAAATAAAATGGCTGATGCATAGTATGCAGGCGATACTTCAAAATAAATATTATCAATGATTTTGTAAAAAAAATAGAATAACATCCATAATTCTGTTAGTGCCTCAATTGTGCAAACTGCATCTAAGATTTACTGGCCCTTTGCGCTGGCCAAAACATTGATAATCGAATCAGCCAATTAGTACTGTTGAACCATGTAACCGAGTAGTATAGATAATAAAAAGTATGACAGCCGCAGATAGCAGGATATTCCGTTTCACAAAATCTTGGCTACATTGAGGTTAGCAACTTTGTAGAGTTTTTCTGAATAAATTCTGTTTCTTATATAATAATGTTGGAATAGTATATATATATATATATAATATATAGTATTCATAGACTGCGTGATAGCATGTAGGGCATTATGCTATTTGGTTTAAGGGTGTTCCATGACAATAGTAATGCCATTGTTTCTTTTATTTGTTCTAGGAATACTGCTACTGCTTTGTGGTAAAATGTGGGCTCTATTGAACCCGACGTCCAGGAGGCTCGCATGGGGCGTAGTCAGCCTGGCGTTGGGTTGTGGAGCCCACATTTCTTTGTTTTACATTTCTTTGAAAGTGGGCTTACCCTTAATCCCCACAATAAACGTAATTCATTTGGCCTTTTCATATCTCTATATCTGTGTTGTGTTGTTGATTGCATAAATATATATATAATATATAGTATATATAGTATATATATATATATATATATATATACATATATATATATACATATATATATATATATATATATTCGTTGATGAAATAGGAAGTTGGAAGATGTCGAAACCGCTTTCCCCACTTTTTGCTTTATACTAGATGAACATAGGGGTTTATCCCCTAGTAGTTGGTGTTCATGGGGTTTTCTGCGCAGACAGGCTTCCTGTTTCTTCATCGGTATTCTTGGCTTATGTTTATATAGGTTAGCGAAATGGCCCCACCTGTTTGTAATTAAATTTGTGTATTGGTGGTGGAATGTCTGTATTCTTTGCCTTACATGTTCATGACGACTTCTTGATGTATATATGTTATCGTCATGCCTGTAGGAATGTGGGCTCTGAGAAACTTGCCGGACGGGGCTGTACATGTGTTCAGTTCCTGTCTGGTTTGCTTTGAGGAGCTCACATTCCTGTTAATGTGCTTCCCAAAGTGGCTGCGTGATAAGCAGTCCACTTTGCAATAAAACATAATTTATTTGGCCCTTTTCAATCTCTACTACATCGGACTTGTGTTGGTTATTGCATAAATATATATTCCGGGATACTGTTTAAGTTGACCGTTTATGCATATAAGCAAACCAAAGCCGGTCAGCTTAAAGTTTTAATGTGTCATTGCAGAACGAATCTGTTTTAGTTTAGCAACATCATTGATAGTGCATACAGTTTAACCGAAAATGAAAAAAACTTTTTTGAGTGATTTAGAGCATGTTTTTTCCAGAGCCTTGTATATTTTGAAATGCCATATTTGCCACGTATGGCAGACCAGGTAAAGCGGTATATGCATAAACAGATTGACTTAAATGGGATCAAGGAATATACGTATATATATATATATATTATATAATATATGTACACCATTGTACAGCGCCCAGAATAATTATTCGGATGGGGCGCTATATAGGAAATTTATTGTTATTATTTATTGACTGAACTGTCGCTGTAGGTGTGGACCCTGGAGAGGGAGACGGCTCAGTCGAGAGAGGAGAATGAAGGTCTGCAGCAGAAGCTATGGGAGAGCAAGGAGCAGTTTGCGGAGCAGGAGGGCCGACTGAGGGTGGCGAAGATGAACCTAGAGACAGCCCAGAAGCAGAACATGCACCAGATGGCAGAGGTGGGGGTTGGATACCAGTTGATGTTGTGTGTGGAAGTGGTCGTTGGAGCACCTGACTGTTCATCAAGAGACAGTGGTTCGATTCCACCGCTGCCGCTTTGAAGCTCGGACAGTTTTGTTTACCCCACATTGCCTGTCTTTCGGTAGAGACACTTAAACCTGGTGTCTATGCCAGGGGACGTAAAACATCCCACACGGGGTAAATGTGTAACGTGTCGTGGACTCAAAGAGCTGGTGGTCTTTATCTCTAATCCATTGATTCTAGCCCCCACAGCCGGAGCTGCTTCCTCGGGTACGGCAGTACAATGTATTGCTGTAGCTCCCTCCCTACTAGTGCTCGAAGCTGCTGCTCGACTTGTCACAAGGATTGATCACGTGTTCATTGGTCACCATCTAAGCATGTTATGTATGGTTAGGAAACTGTCAATTTTAATGGAGCATGTTTTCTAGGTGTCACTTAGTGTTTTGTTAAGACTTCAGCAGCACAGAGTACAACGTGAAATAACAGGTGTTCTTGGTTGCTTGGTAACTTCTAGTGCTGTTATGGTTTTGGGGCCACGGGTCCCAATAGGTACCGCAGATCTCAATAGGTACCATGGGTCCCAATAGGTACCGCGGGTCTCAAGGTACCATGGGTCTCAATAGGTACCGCGGGTCTCAGTTCTACACCCTTCAAGACCCACAACCAGCACAACACAAGTTATGAGTAATACAGTCACACATTCTTGGTATTTTTAAACTCAAATGTATCCAATGTCCATTGTCCACTTGTGTGTGTTGACTATGACACGTTGAGATCAATTCAAATTCCATCCCTCCCTCTCTTCAAGAGTAGACAGCTCAGCCTCCCGTACTAGAACCGTGGCAGACCCGTACCGTGAATAAATGGTCATCGAGAACTGTACAGATTCATGCAAACTAGAACTGTGACAGCACTAGTAACTTTAGTGATGTTGTTTAAAGGGATGCAACTGTTTGTCAGGTGACGCGCTACGAGGAGACGATTGCCCGCCTGCAGGGTCAGCTGGAGAAGAGTGACGACCAGTACAAGAAGAGTCACGGCGAGGTAAGGTCAATGTGGAGAACGTGGTCAAAGTGAATATTTTGCTGTGGCTATCATTTCAGTATGAGGACACGGCAGAAGATGACCATGTGTCTACTGTTTACGAATCTGGAGAAATATCCTGTGTTGACTATTTTCCTGTGAAATGTTGACTATTTTCCCGTGCAGTATTGTCAGTTGAATATATTCCTGTGAAATAGGCTTAGTTGAATGTCTTGCTGCGTTTGTTGTTTCAGTGCGTGGAGCTGCAACAGGAGATGCATGACCTGCGCGTCCAGCTGACCTCCTTACAGGTCAGTGACAGTCTTAACAGGAAAAAACATTTCATCATGCACCGAACTGATGGATTCATTTGAACGACTTGTAGTACACTAACAACATTAATTAAAATATGTCTCTGCTATTAAATGGAGAAGAAGTTTGTTTTTGCCTGTACTAGAGTGTGTTGTTGCCAGTGATAAAGTGTGTTTTGCTGTGTTCAGGGCAAACACAAGGAGACCATGGAACAATTGAGCAACAAGGCAAAACAGGTCGTCAGTCTCAAGATGGAGACAGACAAGTTCAACCTGGACAACCAGACAATGACAGAGGAGGTACGTGCTACACACTGCACTGTAATCTGTAATACATAATATTCACAACACGTGCGACATGCACCTATCGGCTAGGAATAAAACTACGATTGTGGGTCATGCTAACACGCATGCGTGCGACAAGAAGCCATCTAACATTTATTTACTGTTTCTTGACCAAGCCAGGGTTTGTCATGTTGGGACGTGTTGCAGATTGCCAGCTATGAGTCAAAACTGTGGCGCGTTTGTCAAGAATTGAAGAAAGTTCAGGAGTTGGAGACGACCTCACAGCAGCAGGTAGGGGACTTACTGCACAGAAAAGATTTTTGTCGTGGATTATGGAAATCTGAACCCGCAGTAATTTCTCTAGGATTAATTATTCATGCTTATATATTTAATCCTTTTAATTTAGAATACATATTTGCTCTTGGTTCCTGACTAAGCACCTGCATGTAGTTTCACCATGTGCATTGCTGACAGAATAATCCGTTGTCAGTCTGATATTTTATGGTGGTCATATGATATATCAAGTCATAAATAATTTAACCGTTTTTCCGATGATTTCACCAAAATTACGCATCACGTTTGTGATTTACAAGATCAAATTTATATACAGCAATAACTGTTTGATTCTCTTTTAGGTGCCTTTGTGCAATTCTTTCCGTCATTCGTCCACTTATCCACATGTCTGCCACTCTGCGCCTGCCCGCTCTGTCTGGTACAGGTGACGGTCATGTGATCTGTCACATGACCAGTCATGGCACACTTTGACTGGCAACGTACTGAACTTCGGAGGAGTGACCATGCTTCTTCTGGACTCTTGAAGACTGACTTCATTTCTTCTGGACTCTTGAAGACTGATTTAATTTCTTCTGGACTCTCAAAGACTGTCTTAATTTAATCTGAACTTTGCAAGACTGAATTTACTCTGGACTCATGAACACTTACATAATTTATTCTGAACTCATGAACACTTACATAATTTATTCTGAACTCATGAACACTAACGTCATTTCTTCTTGACACATGAACAGTGACCTAATTTCTTCTTGACTCATGAACACTGACCTCATTTTTTCTTGACTCATGAACACTGACATCAATTTTTCTCAACTCATGAACATTGACCTAATTTCTTCTTGACTCATGGACTCTGACCTCATTTCTTCTCGACTCATGGGCTATGACCTCATTTCTTTTTGACGCATGGAATATGACCTCATTTCTTCTTGGCTCATGGACTATGACCTCATTTCTTCTTGACTCGTGGACTCTGACCTCATTTCTTCGTGACTGAAGAACATTGACTTCATTTTTTCTCGACTGATGAACACTGACTTAATTTTTTCTTGACTGATGAACACTGACTTCATTTTTTCTTGACTGATGAACACTGACTTCATTTTTTTTACTGATGAACACTGAACTAATTTCTTCTAGATTGTTCGGTTTAATTTCTAGGCCTTGCAGCTGATGTTCTGCATGGTTTTTTTTTGTGGATGTTGTAGAAAAAATTTGACATTGCATATTGGGCATGTGCTATTTATGTGTTTATAATTAAAATTGTATGTGATATCATTGAATGTTGCACATAATTATATACAGCAAATCACTGCTTACTCTGCAATTGGCAGAGCCACTGTCAGAGCAAACCTCTGCTTACTCCGTGTGATTGGCAGTTCCACTGTTGCAACAAACCACCGTTTATTCTGTGTGATTGGCAGTGCCATTGTCACTGCAAACCACTGCTTTCTCAGTATGATTGGCAGTGCAACTGTCAGAACAAACCACTGCTTACTCAGTGTGATTGACAGTTCCACTGCAGCAAACCACCGTTTATTCTGTGTGATTGGCAGTGCCACTGTCACTGCAAACCACTGCTTTCTCAGCGCAATTGGCAGTGCCGCTGTCGGAGCAAACCACTGCTTACTCAGTGTGATTGGCAGTGCCGCTGTTGGAGCAAACCACTGCTTACTCAGTGTGATTGACAGTTCCACTGTTACAGCAAACCACCGTTTATTCTGTGTGATTGGCAGTGCCACTGTCGGAGCAAACCACTGCTTACTCAGTGTGATTGGCAGTGCCGCTGTTGGAGCAAACCACTGCTTACTCAGTGTGATTGGCAGTGCTGCTGTCGGAGCAAACCACTGCTTACTCAGTGTGATTGGCAGTGCCGCTGTTGGAGCAAACCACTGCTTACTCAGTGTGATTGGCAGTGCCGCTGTTGGAACAAACCACTGCTCACTCAGTGTGATTGGCAGTGCCGCTGTCGGAGCAAACCACTGCTTACTCACTGTGATTGGCAGTGCCGCTGTTGGAGCAAACCACTGCTTACTCAGTGTGATTGGCAGTGCCGCTGTTGGAGTAAACCACTGCTTACTCAGTGTGATTGGCAGTGCCACTGTCAGAGCAAACCGCTGCTTACACTGTTCATGTGTGAGTACAAGTTATTCTGAGTACTGGGGGACATGTGTGAGTTATTCTGGCTACTGAAGGCCAGATGTCAGTCTGTGGTAATGATGGGTATGTTTGAATGAGTCTGGGGTACTGATGGGCATGGTTTGATGGGTATGTGATACTGATGGGCTTGTTTGAATTGGTCTGGGTTACTGATGGGTATGTCTAAATAGAATGTATTACTGATGGGCATCTATGAATAAGTCCAGTGTATTGATGGGCACTGATGAGTGAGCCTTATTGTTTTGGCACCATACCTCACATAGACCCACAAGCTAATGTTGCATGGTATGCCAAGAACTAGGAGTTCACGGAGTTAAAAAGGCATGCAGCAGCATGTCTTGTGGTAATATTACATACCGTATTTGACCTGTTAAGCGTACATGCCCTAATTAGCATACACCCCTTTTTTAATCGGCAGGATTATTATTGTAATTTGATTAGTGTGGAACAACTGAAAAGTGTCGCCATCTGTTGTTAACACTTTTCAGTTTCAAGTCAGCAAATGACACCACTAGTGTTAAACAGTTACTTTATTGTGTAGAGAAAGAAATGTTGGTGTACGCTTATAAGAACAGATTCCTTGACATTTTTCCGTGGCCCAATTTTTTTTCAAGCATACTGTACGCTTATTGGGTAGAATACAGTATATAGAATGTGCGCTGTAGGATTACGGTGATTGTGTTATAGGTGGAGGAATATGAGTGCATTAATCTGAGCCTAAAGAACGAACTTGCTGCTGCAAATGAACGCAACAAGCTGAACCTGCAGGAACTCTCTGAGAAGGAGGAAGAATTAGTTGTGTTGCGAGTGGAGCTCTCCTCACTGCAGGAGAAGTTTGCTGCCAAGAAAGAACAAGTATGGAGCTATACGTGTATCACGCTGGCCATTCATGAAACAACCAGCATTTCAGATTGCAAGAAACTTAACAAATGTAATTCTTTCACATTATGTGAAATAACATCAATCAGTTATGATGACGGCACTTGATAATAAAAGACAGTAGCAATCATTGTGTTAGCTTCCTTTGGTTTCTTGGAAAATAGTTATTACAGTTGTAAAAAACATCCGACTTGACTGTCAGTTTAATTTTTTTTCGCTGGTCCTGCTTTCCTGCATTTGGAAATTTTAAACAACACATTTTACGGTAAAATCTATGTGTTTGTTGCACACAAGACACATGTTATTACAAGTTATTTCTATGATCTCAAGTGATTTAACATTTGTTCTATCATCTGTTGACTAAAATAAATTTAGAGGATGACGTTTCCCACTTTTCCATGAGCAGGTGCTGTCACTATGCTATATGAGCACAGAAAGCCACTTTTGAAGCGTGTTCTTGTGTACAGATGGAGAAGGTGAACGGCGAGGTAGAGGACTTGAGACAAGGCTACATGAATGTAAGCAAAGACTTGAGCAATGCGCGACTGGCCCTCGATGAGTCTCGAACCAACAGCGAACGACTGCATCATGAGAGTGAACTTGTAGTGCAGAATGTCAACACATGGGTGCGAGAACAAAAGTAAGCATCTGTCACATATCTGCTGCATATCTCATGTCTGACACATCTGTCACGTGTTTGTCACTCGTCTGTCTGACTCTGTCACATGCCTGCTGCATGTCTGTCATATGTCTGTTACAAGCTGGTCACATGTCTGTAATACGTCTACTGCACATCTGTCACACATCACACGTCTGTCACATGTTTCTCACACGTCTGTCACATGTTTGTCATGCATCTCACATGTCTGTCATGTGTCTCACACGTCTGTCACATATCTGTCATATGTCTCACTGCTTGGCATCATGTACTTCACATTTTTGTGATAAAGTGAAATTGATGACAATTTTATGATACAAAAGATGTGGTTTTTTGTTTACCTGTTGTACACTGCATTGACACAGTCGAAGGGCTGACAATAAGAGTGTCACTGTGCCACCGATGCCACTGGATCACTGCTCAAATGTTTCCTTATCAGAAGTATCCCCACAGTCCTTGATGTGGTATGTGGCTGTTTGAGATTACAAGGATCGTGTTGTCACTATCTCATATCTGTTCTCATTGCAGACGAGCGAATGAGAAGCTAGGCAATAAGATCAGGTCAGTCTGCATTCATCGTCCATACCTTGATGCGTTTGTCTTCTCTCACTGAGTGAGCTTCTTGTGGAATAGACAGAAAACATTGTTTAGTTTAAAATGTTATGGCAGTGCCACTCATAGAGCAAACCAACTCCATGTGATTGACAGTGCCACTGTCTCGGCAAACCACTTTATTCCATGTGATTGACAGTGCCACTGTCTCGGCAAACCACTTTATTCCATGTGATTGACAGTGCCACTGTCTCGGCAAACCACTTTATTCCATGTGATTGACAGTGCCACTGTCTCGGCAAACCACTTTATTCCATGTGATTGACAGTGCCACTGTCTCGGCAAACCACTTTATTCCATGTGATTGACAGTGCCACTGTCTCGGCAAATCACTTTATTCCATGTGATTGACAGTGCCACTGTCTCGGCAAACCACTTTATTCCATGTGATTGTGATTTATGGATTTTTACACTCACGTGCATGTGCAGACAGTCACGTAGCCACTTGCACACTCGCACACGCGGACACAATCGTTCACACAGACACACGCACACACACACACACACACTGAGTCACACACACACGCATGCATACACATTCCATATCTACAAATGGTCTTTAATAACTTTGCATAACATTTGCGTACTTGGTATATTTTAAATATCTCAACTGTGGCCACCTTTTACCTTTGCAGGGATCAGAGCAAGGGAATAGTTCAACTTTCAACTGAAAAGGAGTAAGTATTATAACTGATATACGAACCCCGTTTAAGATCTTTTAAGATTTAAAAAAAATCTCCCTAGCATAATCCATTCTTACTGCATAACTAGTTCTTCTGCTTGCCATGCCAACTGGTGAGCAGAAGAAGAACTAGTCCCAGAATTCACTTCCTGATGAAAGCTAGCGATGGTAGCTGAAAGCGCTGAGTAAATGAATCTCAGTAGTTTTGATTAGAAGAAAATAAATTGTAACTTCAGTTATAATGTTGTTTTCAGCCAACTGCAGGAGCAGATTAACCTCCTGCAGAAGGAAAACAAGAAACTGCTGTCAGAAATGGACGAGAAGCGAATCGACTACGACAAGTTCCGAGTGAGTTATTTAACTGAATCAGTGTGATTGAGGTGCCAGCGTTAAACTTGCTGCTTTGTGTACTTTTATTGTCCTGAATTATATCATTTTTCAGTACCTTTCACTAGCCAAGTCTGCATTTCTGAGTAGCTATTTTGTTGTCTGGATAAGATGTATGGCATTATCTTGTGGCAAACACATGATGTTGCGCAAAATGAGCTTCTAATGCTTGGCGTGCATTGCTAAACCTGTGTTACATGTCGCGGGATTGCACAACTAGCAACGGTTTTCAATTCCGTGGTTGTGCGACTGTGCGACTGCCGTGATTGTAATGTTATTTTGTGGAAGTGCATTCACGTTTGCCACCTAGTGTTATATCCCGGTGTGAACCCGACACGGACCATGTGGAGTTTTCTGCAAATATCGATGAAAATGTGCATTGATTGCCCCGTTGCTATGACTAAGTTTTGTTGAGTTGCGGCCCAGCATACATAGCCCGACTCTGCGCAACGTCACATCAGAGACCAGCGCACATTACGAAACATTTGTTGCCATGCGACTCCCATCAAAAGTTGAACAATGTACGCCTGGCACTATTTAACAACAGGCATATTAAGTCAGTACTACTGACATTGTTAGTTTGACCGAGAATGTTTGTTTGAGATGTGACATGTCTGCAGGCCCTCCAGAGTCACTCGTCCCACCAACAGGTCTTACTGCATCAGCTCAAGAACAGACTCGAAGAACTCGAGTAAGTCCTTTCATACATACTCACAGGGGGAGTATAACCATATTTAGCATAAACATATTTATTCTATTATCTGGACTGCACAAATGTGTTTTAATGAACCGCAGAAAAAACTATTTTGACAGTTATCTGTTTCATTTGAATGTTTCTACTTGAATATCATGTTTACACTGCTAGCTGAGTGGCAAGGTCAGTATTCAGAAACAGACAACAGTCCAATTATATTTTTGTGGTTCATATTTTTGTGGTTCATTAAACTACGTTTTGGGCGGTAAAGATGTTGGAACAGATATAGTTTATACTATTTAATAAAAACGATCAGACATTGTACCTTTCAAGATGATCTGAATTTTAGCTTAGCACTGACCGTTTCAGTTCAAAGTTGAACTGGTCCCAACTATTGGCAGTATTGCAATGGTATCACAGTATAGCAATGGTATCACAGTATAGCAATGGTATCACAGTATAGCAATAAGTATCGCAGTATAGCAATAAACCAGGAAAACAGTCCCAAAATATAATTGATCGGTAGAGCTGTCATGTAGCCTTGGAGGTAGTTGATTAAAAATGCTGAATCCATGAATGACACTTCTCTAATCGACAAATGTTGATGTTAGGTCAATAAATAAGTTAAATTATCCAATATAGTTAAAAACATGTTTATTTCTATTATTACAGTGGCACAAGTAGCCATCCTGAATTGTTTTGGTAACTATCGATTATATATTACTATCGATAGTTTAGTGTACTATTAACGATAATTATTGATAGTTCAATTTACTATTGGTAATATTGCATCGTCACATCAACTATTGCAATGCATCGATGGTTCGGTGTATCATTGCACCCCTAATCTTAGCCCTGTTGGCTCTCACTCGCCCCCAACGATGTCTACATCTGTAACCCTGTGATTGGCTGTCACAGGGGTGAGCAGGACGTGGAAGTCAAGCAGAAGCTGACCACCATCGATGGTCTGCAGACCCGTCTCAAGACCAGTGTGGACGCGGTGCAGACCCTCAGTCAGCAGGTACACTCTATCAGCGGAGGCCGTTCCGTGATGCCTAATGGCAATCATGATGTCATAATCCTCTTCTTCCCCCGGTCCCTTACGGGATGGGGGCCACATCACTTAAAAGTGTCCTTCCATCTTAATGTCGGTCTTACTCTTCTCCTTCTGTCACCCTCTTCTGTTTTCCGTGTATCTTTGTCCCTCCTCACCCGTTCTCTGTATATGTCCTGCTCATTGCATTAAACTACCTTCATCCTCATAAATTGTGAACAATCTTATAGGATTGTGTTGAATAACTCTCAAAGATAAGTGAATGAGTCGTCATGAATATATCTGTCCTTGATAATTAACATTGTTGATCTGCACGAGTGAACTTTGAGTAAGAATCTTGGGACGGTCAGTTATTTCTTTGTATTGTTGCTGTAATGCTGCAGTCAATGGGAGTAAATGATGGACAGAGTTCTTGTTCTATTGCTAAGGGTTCTTAGTGTATTGCTGCAGCTAAGAGGTCTACCAAAGGATAGCTATAGCTGATGCTATTGTATTGCTGTAGCTAAGAGGTATACAAAAGTATAGCTATGGCTGTTGCATTGCTGTATCTAAGAGGTCTACCAAAGTATAGCTATAGCTGTTCCTGGTGTATTGCTGTAGCTAAGAGGTCTGCATTCATTCAGTCATTTCTTCATGTGAAGTAGTTAGCAGAATTGACCGAGCTGTGTAATTATGCTGATGATTGTAATCATGATTACGATTGCTTTGGCTATGTAATCGACTATGATTACTTGGCCTTTTTGACCAATGTAATTACTCAAAAATTGTCGATGATTACACACGAGTATGATCACTGAGTACGATTACTCCATCTCTGGGAAAGTTAGCCACTTCAGCATCAAGTTTTTGCAGATCAGTTTGGTGTATGCTGTTTGATTTCCTGCTGTTTGCTGTCATGAGGACACCCAGTGTTGTTGTGTTGCTGTAGTTGAGCAGTCTGCAGAAAGAGAACCTGCGGATGCGGGCGGACCTGGAGCGCCAGATGACGGCCAGCCAGACCCTGAGGCTGCAAGTAGAGGGCAAGAACCAACTGGTGAACAGTCTCAAGGCACAGCTGGCCTCCATCAAGGGTCAGCTGCCCCACAGTCCCAGTGCCCTTTCACCCCAGTGTCGCACCCCTCGTAGTCAGAGTCGATCGTCCAACAATTGCAGTCCAAATTATGTTGCCCCAGGGGTAGCCAACAACATAAACTCTGAACTGTCGGTGAGTCTCATTTACATACACTTGTTTACCACAGATTGACTAATTAATATGAAGACAACTTTATTTTTTTTAAATCGGGGCACGGTGGCTCAGTGGTTACAACGTCAGACTCAATCAAGAAGACCCGTGTTCAAATCCTCTTGCTGTTTCAAAGCTTTGGCAATTTCGAGTACCTGGCTGCAGACAGATGTGGATATATGTGAACAAATAGTCTGTGCAGTAATTAAATCGTGGCTGAATGCTTCCCAGAGAAATTGAAATGGGTTGGAATGAACAGTTCTGCCAGGGGGTGAAGTGTAAGACGCTCTGAGCAGTTCCAAGGACTGGATACCGCGCTTTATTAATTGACTGTGTAAGTTATTGGCCGAATATGACATGGCCGATTAATAACGTCATTGCTTTCCCACCCATATTACTGCATGACATATAGTCAGAATCCATATTGGCCGAGTTCAGCCTGTATTGTGGCGAGTTCATCAGTATTGGCCAAGTTCACCAAGAGCATTAGTTTTGGCACACATCAAAACACGTCGCGGGAATTTATAATTAGTGGCAAACGAGTCACGCATGTGGCCATAGATTTTGAACATTTCAGTTTATCTTTGCGCATGCCAGTGAAAATATCCAATATCCTGAACAGGATATTGGAGCTGGAGCAAACATGGAGTCAACTTCCCAGTTTAAAATCAATGGTCTCCTGAACAGGATATTGGAGCCAGAGCAACCATCAAACATGGAGGCAACTTCCTGGTTAAAAATCGTCACAGAAGATGATACAAATGAAATCATCAAAGTGGGAAAAAACAAGAACACGGCCACAAAAACAAAATCAGACACGACCCTGTTCAAAACCTGGCTCGCTACTCAAGCTGAACATAGGCCTGTCGAAATAATACTGTCTAAACAGCTGGATAGTTATTTGGGAAGATTTTTCATCAGTATGCAGTAAATATGGTATCACGAGACATTTGTTCTAATGTAATTTGTAAACAGGAACCAATTACAACACCATCAGTTTGTAAACGGTGACCAATTATAACATCATCAGCTTGTAAACAGTAACCAATTACAACACCACCAGTTTGTAAACAGTAACCAGTTACAACATCACCAGTTTGGAAACAGTAACCAATTACAACACTATCAGTTTGGAAACAGGAACTAATTACAGCACCACCAGTTTGTAAACAGGAACCAATTACAACACCATCAGTTTGTAAACAGGAATCAATTATAACACCATCAGTTTTAAATAGTGACCAATTACAACGTAATTGCATGCAGTAAATATGGTATCACGAGACATTTGTTCCAATGTATGAAATACTGGATGGTATAGCGTTCAGTATAGTTTTAATGTACACAAAATTGCGATTCAGTTTTGTAGCGAACGTAAGCACTTTTGATTATGCGCAGTTGTCAGTTAATAAAATGTTATAAACTGTTGACGTTCGTATAGTCTTTGTGTTGCCATGGACATGTGATTGTTTCAGTGCACGGCAAAAATGGCGGTAATGTTTCTGTTTAATCAAACAGAACCGCGTCACGCACGCGCTCCAAAACAGATTGTTACTTAAAATGTCATTGTCAGTTGGCAAGGAAATGAATTTATCACATACATTTACTCATGATAATGTAGAATTGTCAATTAATAAGAAAAATTATGAATTGGTCATATATGTATCGCCTTCGTATTGGCCTGAGGGTAACCATATTGGCCAATACGAAGGCAATATGAATATGACCAACATAATACAAGAACGTGCCTTTTACCGTTAGATTAGAAATGGAAAGTAGCAAAATATATATTGTTTTAGGACCAATTTATGTTATTACTATTACAAAGTTCTTGTTGAATGCTTGCAGTCAGAGCGGTTGATGAACTGTGATCTTTTTGAATACTTGCATTCAGAGCAGTTGATGAACTGTGCTCTTGTTGAATGCTTGAAGTCAGAACAGTTGATGAACCGTGCTCTTGTTGAATGCTTGCAGTCGGAGCAGTTGATGAACAGTGCTCTTGTTAAATGCTTGAAGTCGGAGCAATTGATGAACCGTGCTCTTGCTGAATGCTTGAAATCGGAGCAGTTGATGAACAGTGCTCTTGTTGAATGCTTGTAGTCGTAGCGGTTGATGAACAATGCTCTTGTTGAATGCTTGCAGTCAGAGTGTTTGATGAACATTGCTCTTGTTGAATGCTTGCAGTCAGAGTGGTTGATGAACAATGCTCTTGTTGAATGCTTGCATTCAGATTGGTTGATGAACAATGCTCTTGGTGAATGCTTGCAGTCATAGTGTTTGATGAACATTGCTCTTGTTGAATGCTTGCAGTCGGAGCGGTTGATGAACATTGCTCTTGTTGACTGCTTGCAGTCGTAGCGGTTGATGAACATTGCTCTTGTTGAATGCTTGCAGTCGTAGCGGTTGATGAACAATGCTCTTGTTGAATGCTTGCAGTCAGAGTGGTTGATGAGCAATGCTTTTGTTGAATGCTTGCAGTCAGAGTGGCTGATGAACAATGCTCTTGTTGAATGCTTGCAATGCTATGTAATATGTATACCATTATCATATTGAGCCTGTATAGTTGCAGTGCGAAATAACTATTATTATTATGTTGAACGCTTGCAGTCAGAGCAGCTGATGAACCGTGCTCTTGTCGAGTCTGGGATTGAGAACCCAGATGCGATGGACAAGAACTACTGGATCTCGCGGGTCGGCCAGCTGTCCCAGCAGCTCCAGGAGAGCAGCGAGTACTGGTCCGACAAAGTACAGCAGCTGCAGCAGCAGTCAGAGCCGACCTCAAACAGGGCCACCTGGGCCACATAGTGTGGCCTGTGTCGTAGTGCCCACTGACCAGTTGCCAGTCTTACAGGCCAATATTGCGTATGTCAGTCAGTGCCCACTGAACTATATATATGTATATATATATATATACGTTCTTCCACCAGAGTAGGAGTTTAACAGGCCATCGTGTAACTTTCACTAACATAAAAAACGAACGACTCTAGATACATAAGCCAATGGCTTCACTTGCCATCTGGGGTTTGTGCAGTGGTAATCTTGTTAAATCCTCCCTATGTATCTAGAGTTGTTTGTTTTTGATGTTAGTGAAAGTTACACGATGGCCTGTTAAACTCCTACACTGGTGGAAGAACGTTACACAGGTATTATGCTGTGTCATGTTCAATTGTGACGTCAGGCAACATTATCATAGTTACAGTGCTGAACTTGTTGACAAGTTATATCAATTACAAACTTCATTTATTTTGAAGAGTAAGATTGTGAACGTATTTATTGAAAGTAGACAGTATCCTTTCTAGTTTATATATATATATATAATTATATATATATATATATGTAGCTCAGTGGGTCAAATATACATTTTGTATATCCTATTTAACAGTATCTGCATGTGGAATATTACTGAAATCTATGTAGACTGTGTAACCCTTGTAAATGTAGCCTTGGTCATTAATGTGTTGTGAGAGTTATCTGTGACTAACAGTATCCAATTACAACACCATCAGTTTGTAAATAGTAACCAGTTACAACACCAGGGTGTAAACAGTTACCAATTACAGCACAATCAGTTTGTGAACAGTAACCAGTTACAACACCATCAGTTTGTAAACAGTAACCAGTTACAACACCATCAGTTTGTAAACAGTAACCAGTTACAACACCATCAGTCTGTAAACAGTAATCAGTTACAACACGATCAGTTTGTAAACAGTAACCAGTTACAACACCATCAGTCTGTAAACAGTAATCAGTTACAACACCATCAGTTTGTAAACAGTAACCAGTTACAGCACCATCAGTCTGTAAACAGTAACCAGTTACAACAACATCAGTTTGTAAACAGTAACCAGTTGCAACTCCATCAGTCTGTAAACAGTAAACAGTTACAACACTTATCAGTTTGTAACCAGTTACAACACCATCAGTCTGTAAACAGTAACCAGTTACAACAACATCAGTTTGTAAACAGTTACAACTCCATCTATTCCAAATATAAAGAAATACAGGTGACAACTTGCATATGGAGTAAAAGTTGAAGATGATTATGATTAGAAGAATTACAAACTTTATTTATGTAGCAAGTCAAACATCACTTTATAATGCACTAATAACACACATGATGACTGCTGGCTACACAAGTCTTTGGGCAAACTATTAATGTAGACTAAGTCACCACAGGCAGTGTACCGAGAGCTTTCAGTCACCATCTTGTTAGTCTATGTGTCACCATTAGAGGAGCTGCAGTCTCATGAGATATAAACCACTTGCTGTTATACACACCAACCAGTTTTAACCGAGAAACAAATATCATGTTACCTTTTTGTATTTTGACAGAGGATGGAAGAGTTTCATGAACTACCATCTGAGCTGCTGGTGCAGACTAGTATTAGTAACATGTCAGTGCGTTGACAGTGTTTCCTAGTTAAGATTAATCTTAATACATATATGTAGCTGTGAATAGTATGTTTGCGAATAGTCTGTGATGTACTGTTATTAATTTATTCAATCATTGTTGAATGTAAATGCATACAAACCAATACATAAACTTGTATGTGTGCTACATATGGGGAGTGAGGCAAGAATTTATGAATATAAAGATGCTTGTGACTATATTTTTTAGCAAACGTTTTAATAATTTTATTGCAAAATATGGTTGACAGTTGAAACTTATGTATCGTGATACAAAAACAACGAAAACAATATGAAGGTGTGAATTAACTCTGCTTTGCAGGCTTTATTTTTTTTTTATAATGTATTTGCTGTTTGCGTATTTTTAACCATGTGTGCTGCATGTTTTCAACTGAAATGTGATTTTATTGCATCAACCGTTGTTTCTAACAATTCCTTGTATTGCACAATATGATGGGTTATGCTCGAAGCGTCAAAGTATTTGCCTGCAACTCCATTTAATTACATCTGCACAAATAAAGCATAACAATCAGTCGTTTAGGTTGAAATTAATTTTTATTTTAAAACAATGTGCGCATCGTATTGTCACTGGTTGATAGCAAGAACATTGTTTCTACAAAATTACATCATGTGTATGGTATTTGTAAATACAAAAATGTTACCGTATAAAAATTAGCTGACACCATAATTGGTTGCAGAACATCAGTGGGGATGTCGCAATATCTGCGGTCCGGTTACACTGTTCTACATGGATTGTCTTGTCTTGAAAAGTTTGTATTCTGAAATATTTGAATATGATACATCAGTGATGATAATCATTGTGAGCTTGCTTTACAATAGTGCCTTTATATTGTTATTTATATTTATAAACAGCTTGTACATAGATGACGATGATATATTTATGTTTCATACACCAGTATATTTATAGTGTACATGTCAGAAATAACTAAGATTTTTATTTACCTCGAATAAATCATTTCTAACACCTTGACCTAGTTGTTGGTGTCACTTGTCGATGTTCATCAGAAGATCCATAATGCCTTTACCAGAAGGCCTATTTTTGTCCAGCTTTTGTTTTTCAAGCATTTCCTTCAGTGGATTGTAGGATTGTTTGTTGCGTTTCTTCTTGTTTCTGGCCGATTGGCTGTTCAGTCCGGCCAACAACGAACCACCAGATGGTGTGGTTGCAGCAGTCTTTGATTGGCTGCTTGCTGCCAAGAAGCGGGGATGTGACTTTGTACTGTGGGGTCCGGAGGAGAGAGTTGATCTGTTGTGAAGCTCGGATGATCTCTGGGTCGTGCTGGAAATATATCAACCCATTCTTTTGTCATTTACTTTGTTGATATCCAGACCTGTAGCCCATCAACAGATTAAGTAACGTGCACAGTCGGTTAAATAAAGGTGCAGTGTGTGCTTTTGTTAAAATCATCAAAACAATTTACTAAAGTAACTTGTGAAACTGTAAATAGTCTTGTCATAGTTTGCCCTTTTTTGCAAAATGTTCACCAGATTTAGTAAAAAAATAATATAGTTTGTCCAATGATTTCATCAAAACTAATACATCTGTACACATGATCTAGCCTGTTGTAGTGGATACTACATCTGGCATGTCGTAGTGGATACTACATCTGGCATGTCATAGTGGATACTACATCTGACATGTCGTAGTGGATACTAGAGCTGGCATGTCGTAGTGGATACTAGAGCTGGCATGTCGTAGTGGATACTACAGCTGGCATGTCGTAGTGGATACTAGAGCTGGCATGTCGTAGTGGATACTAGAGCTGGAATGTCGTAGTGGATACTAGAACTGGCATGCCGTAGTGGATACTAGAGCTGGCATGTCATAGTGGATACTAGAGCTGGAATGTTGTAGTGGATACTAGGGCTGGAATGTTGTAGTGGATACTAGAGCTGGAATGTTGTGACCTCCAATGAATAGGATACTAGAGCTGGAATGTTGTAGTGGATACTAGAGCTGGAATGTCGTAGTGGATACTAGAGCTGGAATGTCATAGTGGATACTAGGCCTGGAATGTCGTAGAGGATACTAGAACTGGAATGCCGTAGTGGATACTAGAGCTGACATGCCGTCGTGAATACTAGAGCTGACATGCCGTAGTGGATACTAGAGCTGACATGCCGTAGTGGATACTAGAGCTGACATGCCGTAGTGGATACTAGAGCTGACATGCCGTAGTGAATACTAGAGCTGACATGCCGTAGTGGATACTAGAGCTGACATGCCGTAGTGAATACTAGAGCTGACATGCCGTAGTGGATACTAGATAGGTTTGATTTGACAAACTGTACATCATGATATATCGCATGCGATGCATCACTTATGATAGAACTGACCCTATTTTCAAGCAATATCGCATGCGATATCAAACAGCCTTGACCTTTCTCAATGATGTTAAAATCGCCTTGTGTAATGCTGGCTTTGTGAGACAGATGATCTCAGCTGCCTGGGCATATTTGAAAGATGCAGGAGACTACGTAGGCTGTTGTGTAGATAGACAATGGGTGTAGGACATTCTACCTGTGGGTTATGGCAGCACTGGTCAGCTGTGACCTGTTAGACTGGACCGTATCCTCTGATGGTGTTTCACTTTTCTGCTTCTTCTTCAGTTTCTTCTTCAGCTTCTTCTTAGCTGATCTGCTCAGTTTAGTCATGTCTGAAATAGACAAAACATGTTTTTTTTCTCCAAAACTTATTGGACTCGCAGTGAAAGAGACTGGTACCATGCAGCTTAATTATATTGCACAATGTATCATGTAGGCAATCAACCCAATTGTTTAAGGTAACAGGATCCCATTAAAACTACTTTTGAGACCCAGTATTGTAGCCATGAACTTAGTGTACCATAAGAAAGTACATGGACACATTTAAATTTTTTTACATTTGCATAAATTATGCTAATTAGCAGACAATATGGCTGCCGCAACAGTCAGAAATGGCTAAATCTTCAAGCATGATTACACGTGAACTACAAATTGCAGGGATATGGAATTAACACAGTTCAAAATACAACATATAA
This sequence comes from Lamellibrachia columna, assembly GCA_963662155.1. Taxonomy (NCBI): domain Eukaryota; kingdom Metazoa; phylum Annelida; class Polychaeta; order Sabellida; family Siboglinidae; genus Lamellibrachia; species Lamellibrachia columna. The sequence goes on from OY759267.1 coordinate 23,085,501, forward strand.
ATGCATGTCCTGAGGGAAATAGATATTCCAAAATATAATTTAGAATATTTTTACAGTATGTTTTCCATTTTTTGCTATATTCAAGAGCCTAATTAAATATTCATGTCAGATAAAAATCACCTTCCATTCATTTAATCACAAAATCCTGCCATCATGCCTTAGGCAATTATGTAAAGAAGCTATTCTGAAGAATTCAGATAACTATTAAATGGTGTTGGGGATAATATTGTATCGCAGGTTGACATGCATAAGAAAACAGGCATCAGCATAAAGCATCCTAAATCTTTTTGTCATGAGCTACAGTCTTTCACAAATTTACTGTTTTTTTTTTAATTAATAAAACATTAAATACAACTATGCACATCCAAGGGGCAAATACGTTGCTACGGAATAGAATTAAATCCTTCCTTTACTACTAATTGGTGTCATTTCACCTAATTAGAGGAAGTTGTTTGATCTTTTATCATAAAATAATTGTATATCAATAATAAACCTATGACTTGGCACTGCTTAAAAAAAATCATAAAAAATATAATTTTAAAGGGATCCTGCTACCTTAACTCATTCAATACCAAAACGACCGACACCAGTTGCCCTACAGAATCCCACAATGGCCGCCACCAGCTGGAGACGGGGCCTTGTATTAAAAGAATTCTGCCGATATGCCAGTGAATGCAATGCTATGAAATTTGGACAGTATGAAGCAAACGTGTCTCGCAACAACTTCAATGTGTATTGGTCTCTATAATGGAAATTTTTATTTTCGCTGGTTTACTTTCATATTTCTCGGTTCAAATTTGTTATCAAGAGGTATGTTTTGGAGAAAAAAATTGTGTAACTTGAAAAGTAACCATCAGAAATGGATATTTGTTTTAATGGGGCAATGATAACAAACACACCTACAGAGGCTGCATAATTTTTTTTTTTTAATGTTGGTTACATGCAAAATATGACTACATCGATATATTTTTCAATCGGGAAAATTATCAACATTTTAAAGTATTAATTCAGGGAGGGGGGACACGGGTGGGTCTGAATATTAGTCTCTTTGTATAAACAGGTAAATGTTGACTACTGTGAAGTGACTATAAATCAATAAAGATGTGTGATTCACATATTCTGTTCGACTTGACTGTACATACCTGGGGCAGGGATGTCTTCGCCTATCCTTTTTGTTGTTTTCTCCCTTTCTCCCACAAACCAGAGAGTTGTTCTTTTGTTGCAAGCTTCACAATGAATAGTCTGCATAAACACCAAGAAAAGAAGTCATGTTTCACTGGCCAGGTCAGACGAAGTGAGTGGACTCCATACAGGTAAGACGAAGTGAGTAGACTCCAGACCAGACACATTTGTTTTGTTGAAAACATATATGATTTGAAATTTTGCATAAAGCCATAAATTTTTCATTAGTTAATTGGCCTATAGCATTCATATTCCAATCAAGCATCGCCATTCAACAGGCTATGAAAAACACCTACATCAAAGAAAATCCAGTAGGTGTTGCCGGTAAGACTGAGTCTCACCACCCATCAGGCTATGATATATATACAAAATCTGCTAGGATTTGTGGTAATCTGCCTATAGCATCAAAAGTATTTTAGGAGAAATATAGCATGCTTGCTCTTTGATCACTATAAGTTTGTCATTCGATTTTATACTTGTGCAATGAACATAAGAATATTATGTACTTTATACTTGTGTGATGAACATAAGAATATTCTGTATTTTATACTTGTGTGATGAACATAAGAATATTATGTATTTTATACCTGTGTGATGAACATAAGAATATCATGTTTTTTATACTTGTGTGATGAACATAAGAATATTATGTATTCTATACTTATGTGATGAACATAAGAATATATATGCTTCATCATGACTTTTCTATTTGTAACAAATCCGTATTAAAACAGGATACGGCCGTACTTCTCCCAAAATCTGTATTGCACGGCAAATCTGTACAATGTGATAAGTTTGGTGCTCACTATAAGTCTTTGATGATTAGTTAAGTCTATATGATCATATAAAACTGTACATTTACATGGCTGAATGATACTGGAAAGTTATGGCTTCAATAACTCAAAATAAGTTTACACTTTTTTGATAGTTCCATGCAAACAATACATGAACAATTACACTGAATCTATTACCACAAATTACTGGTACAACTTAATTTATATGTCAATTATTGTTACACCTCACTACAGTCAAAAGCACAACATGAAAAATACATTTCCATTTCATAAACAAAAACCAACAAGTAAAAACCAAGTATTACACAAACCAGTCGATACTTCCTGTTAGCGTATGAATCCAATAAGTGCTGTTGGAATCGACCTAGTTCTTGGCCAGGCTTGTCTCTGTGTCTCTGCAGCTGCCGAATCTTACGCGTCTCTTTCATCTGTACCTTGATGCGAACGAGATGATTGTCTGGTCGGAACACAGCACCACAGAACTGACATCGCAGATGGTGTGCAGTTGGGGGAATGTCTAAACAACATGAAAAATATTTTAATCACTCATTCACTAAACAAATACACTTGAAGTAAACCTTTCAACACCTGGCAAAAGAACAGTTGTTTGCAACTGTTGCAAAACACTGTATTTAAGCCATTTTTGAAGTTGTTGGCATAATTTGGTTTTACATGCATTAACTTGGTCAGAGGATTATGCCCCGCCTCCGCTGCAAAAAATCCGGATTTTGCGGGGCCACCGGATTCGAACCATTTTGGTAAAAATGCAAACAAAACTATCAGGCTTATTAAATGTATTTTGGTGGGCCATATACCTTAAACATATTCATTCTAGTATCAAGAAGACAAGAACATTATATTAAAAAATAAACAAGGAACAGACAAAGTTGGTTTAAGATGGTAAGAACATCTCATTATGACAACAATCTAAATACACAAAGTGAAAGTTCTATAAATATATGACATGATCATTTAAAAACTCACCAAATTGTTCTTTCATCCTGTCAACTTTATCACTGAAAATACAATTTGCATTTGCTGTACATCAACATACAATAATGATGTGTGCACTACGTTTCAGTCCATATATTAGAGACATTTTTAACATAACTTGCCATGGGTCCTTGGAATTAGTTTGAACAATTTGTTTAAAATTTTATATAAAGTCATATGTTGAATTAAAAAAATGCCTCTGAGATGACATCTAGAATTAAGTCTACCAAATGCAGTGTTCTGAGAATAATGAATGTCACCGATTAAAAATCAACAACAAATTGTATCAATTTTTTTATGACAGGCAGGGTGGGATATAGTTCATTTTTTTTCACTCACAATGACCCATTCAACATTAAGAGCTGAAAAAATTAAATAATTATTGATATTTAAAAACTATCTACCAGGGGGTGTGAAAATTAATTGCCTATAAAGTGAAGAATCTACATAACAAGTCGACAATAAACCATTGTTTTTTTCAGTCTAACTTACACATAAAAACGCGCCAAAGCAGGGCTGACAGCTGCATAGTAATCAGCAGCAAGGCACAGCTTGGTCAGGGCAAGGTTGGTCATGTCAGAGTACATACTGTGTGCTGCCATCTCTGATAAGTATCACCTGAATAATACAAAGTCATATCAGAGCACATACTGTGTGTTGCCATCTCTGATAAGTATCACCTGAATAATACAAAGTCATATCAGAGCACATACTGTGTGTTGCCACCTCCGATAAGTATCACCTAAATAATACAATGTCATATTAGAGTAAATACTGCATGCTGTCATCCCTGATAACTGTCACCTGAATAACGCAGTCATATCAGAATAAATACTGTTTGCTGTCATTATAATTGTCAACTAAATAACACAGTCATATCAGAGACAGAGTAAATATTGTATGCTGTCATCTCTACTTCACACATTACAAGAGGGATCCCGGATGGTTTGGCCCATGATGGGTCCGGACCATGCCGACGGATGGTTCAGCCCAGTGATTTCGGCTCATGTAGATGGATGGTTTGACCCATTTTGCCGAAAATCGCATTGCTATTGAAATCAGCTACACTTGATTCAGCCCATACTAATAGCGGAATTCTAAAGCAGCACAATTCTAAGAATGGTCATTTCGGCCCACACTAATATAACAATATCGTATAATTATTATAGAGCAATATCCATCATATAATGGAAGACACCTGACATAATAATAAATTTAAGGTTATCAACCGATTGGCTACTATCATTAAAAGTTGGGAAATGTTTATACCTTGATTAGGCATCTGACAATTCTACAACTATTGAATATTTTTGTATCATAGTGATATTATATGTCAATATAGTATTTTTTTATTTATTACATATAATATTTTTTAGAGAATGATATTAATTGACTTTTAAATTTAAGGTTATCAACCAAATGGCTAATATCATTTTAAACTTGTTTTTGTACATATGTTAATACAGGCCAAAACATCCGACACCCTACAAGAGGCCACAGGGCATAACCAGCGCTACCTCATCCCCTACTGTAGGACAGGTTCGCATATATGCACCCCTTCTTCCCAGCTGATATCCAACTGTTGAACCAGCTGCCTGAGTCACAGTGAATGCATAGTCACATCCCCCTTAGGCTTAGCCTTGGCTCAGCCTAGGCTTAGGCATAGCACAAATTTGTTAACTACTGTATAGTTAGGCAGGGTCGTCCGCCCCACTCTTGAGCTTTTTTTCTATCTGGCTGTTGCTTCTTTACAACAGCAACAGCCAGATAGAAAAATTGTATGGCGATTGACTTTGCCTACTGTATAGTTACCACATTCACGTTATATCCAGCCACAAGAGGCAGAGCCAGAGACAGAGTGCGACAGTCACAATGCTCCAGAGTGTGATTATGTAATTTATGAACTTAGTCTTACAAAGTCAAGGGAGACAAGACTCGAGAGTAACTACTAGTACTACTACTTACCCTACTACTTACTTACTACTTACTAGTAGTACTAGACTATAGAGTACTAGTACAAGAGCCTCTACTCTCGACTCTAGTAGAGCCAGAGGAGAGGCGGTAACCCTAGCCTAGTCTAGAGGCACTTGGGCGATATTAGGGAAAATGTACATTATCATTACATCATGCCACATTATTAGAATTAACATATATTTCAAATTGCTGAGATATCCGTTATTATATAATACATCCACTGGCGCGACGTCAAATACAAACAGGTAAGCAAACATTTACCGTACACACGAGTGCAACACACTTACTCAGACTGCTGTCGACTACTGGCGCCATCTGGGGCATAACTAGCTGACTACATTGCTCATGTTACAAGTCTGTAAGACGAGACCTGTTGTTGTTGCTCTCCTCGTTTTAGTGTCTAAGCATACAATTAGACAGACGGACTGATTCTAACAAACACTTTATTAGTTCACGCCATGTGCTTCACTCCCCGGATGTCTCGGGAGCATACGTTATTTCTCTTGTAAAACCAGACACAGGGATAATGTATTATTGCATATTATTACTGTGAACAGTCACGACATTACATCCCTCCTCTCTTTAAAAACAATGATCGTAAGTTCTGATTAGTTATACCATCATTCTCCTTAAATGTACACAATTGCAAACGTAACATTATTACACAAGTGAGCAATTTCAACTTAAAGTCCTGTTGAAAATCTCTGATTCACAGTCTCAACTCAATGTTTCATTGAATGTCTCTTATTCACACTCTTCTCAATGTTCTTGTGAATGTCTCATATACATAACTCAAAATTAATGTCTTACAATTACTTGACTGATAGCATCACTAATGTTCATACACAAACTAATGCAGTCCTCATTTTGGAAGCAGAGGGTACTAGCACATGCTCCCAAAAGACTAGCATGGTACTATTAATCAAACAGCATTATTGTAGCTGTGAATGATTAAGGTCTATTAACATAGTCTTTCATCCAAACAGGTTTTCTGTTCCTGGTGGACCTAGATGGGTACCTAGGTTGTTCCACCGTGTTCGGAGTAGCTGTGTCTTCCGCCTCACTCTCTTCGGTTGGGACATCATCGTTCACGGAATGGTCCTCCATCGAGTCACTTTCCATCGGCGGTTCCATCTTCACGTTCACCGGTTTGAACCTTGAAACGTTTCGAGTAACGACATGTCGTTCATTCCTAGCTGTGATCATCGGTCCTTGTCTAGCCACCACCTCATAGGCCATGGGTTGGTACGGAGTAGAATATTTGTTGGTTCTCCTCTGTTTCATCATGACTATGTCTCCTGGTTGGAGATTCGAGGATTTCGCCTTCGCTCTTTTGTCAGCATATTGCTTCATTCGAGACTTTGCTCTCGCATCTGCTTCTCTCATGGTTCTGTCAGACTTTGATGCCTCTTTGTTTTCAGGTAGGGTTGTCTTGATGTTCCTGTTAAAGAGCGCCGTCGCTGGAGATACTCCCGTCGAGCTGTGTGGCGTAGCTCGGTAACTGCGAAGAAATCGGTTCATTTCCTGCTTCCACACTTTTCCTTCAAGTATTGCGCAACGAATCGCCTTTTCGAGTGTTCGCATGAATCTCTCCACTTCACTGTTAGCTTGTGGCCATTCTGGTGTTATTTTCCTGTGCTGGAAACCTGTGTACTCCGCAAAGGATTTGAATGTATTCGTATATCGCAACTAACAAATAGTCTCCTGACGGGAATGGACCACAGAAGTCAATGTCAACATGTTGCCATGGTCCCTCCGGTAACTTTGACATTTTCAACGGTTCCATCGATGATTCCGGTAGATGTGTGCTGGCTTGACAGGCCATGCACCTCTTCACCCTCTTCTCGACTAGTACATCTATCCCCGGGAACCACACCTTTTCTCGGATCAAACGCTTTGTCTTGACAATCCCCTGGTGACCTTGACGCGCCAGTTCTACTACTCTTTCCTGGAGTTTTGTCGGGACAACCATCTTCGTTCCCTTCAACAGAAGTCCACCTCTGGTTACTGACAGTTCACTTCGAAGCTTCTTAAAAGTCTTCATTGTGTCAGTGTCTACACTTCTAGGATGTTCATTCCAGCGGTCCTTCTGCAGATTTTCAATCACCTTTTTTAGCGTGTTATCTTCAAGAGTTGCTTTCTTGACCTCTTCTGCCGACATTGCCTTTGGTATTGCGTGATTTTCGATGAAATTCACATACTGTTCTGCCTCCTTCGCAGATCTACTGTCTTCGGCATTTGGTCGTGTTCGTTCTACCATGTATCTTGACATGTAGTCTGCTGGGTTTTCTGGATTCTTCCCAGGTCGATATGTCACTTTGTAGTCATATTTGTCTTGCATTCTCATTAGCCAACGCTCAATCCTAGCATTCGGCTTACTTCTCGGGTTGTTAAATAACCCTTCAAGAGGTTTGTGATCTGTGATGATCTCTACAGACTTTCCATAGATGTAGAGGTGGAATTTTTCGGTTCCCCATGCTACCGCTAGCGCTTCACGCTCCGTCTGGCTGTATCTCTGTTCTACTTCTGACAGGGCTCTTCAGGCATACGCAACTATCCTGCCTCCTTCCTCTTCTTCCGACTCTTTTTGTGCTAGGATTGCGCCAAGTCCTACTGGAGATGCATCCACTATCAGCTCAGTGTATTTCGTGGGGTCATAGTATGCCATTACTCTTTGTGACTGAAGGAGATCATGGAGCTTCTTCAAGGATTCGCCCTGTTCTTCTCCCCACTCCCAGGTAACCTTCGATCTTGTCAGTTTCCTCAAAGGTTCGGTGATGGTAGCAAAGTTCGGTATCGAGCGAGAGACGTAGCCAGCCATTCCTAGCAACTATCTCACTTCCTCTGCATTCTCCGGAGTCTTCATTTTTCTGATGGCCTCCAGCTTCTGAGGATCCGCCGACACTCCTTCTGGGCTCCAGACATGTCCAAAGAATGACAAATGTCTCTGGTTGAACACACACTTTTCTCTGTTGAGTGTAATATTGGTTGCTCTCACCTGTTCAAACACTTGACGGAGGTTGTCATCATGTTCAGCTTGTGTGCGACCATGTACCAGAATGTCATCGCTGATGTTGAACGCTTTCAGGATGCCCTGTAGTGTCGTCTGGATGGCATTCTGGAAAACTTCTGCTGCGGAGCTCAAGCCAAACATCAGTCGTTTGTATCTCCACAGTTTCTGGTTTGCATTGAACGTAGTGATGTACCTTGATTCGGGTGCCAGTTCTAGTTGATGGTACCCTTTGTTCAGGTCAAGTTTTGTGAAATACGATGACCCATTCAGTTCAAAGATGACGTCATCAACCGTCGGTGTCACGTGACGTTCACGTCGGATAGCTCGATTTGCTTCATGCATATCGACGCATATGCGAAGTTCATTTGGTTTCTTCGGTTTGGGCTGAGCGACTATTGGGCTGACCCATGGTGTTGGAACATCTACCACTTCCTCTATGATGTCGAGTTGTTCCAGCTTCTCTAGCTCTTCTTGAACTTTCTCTATGATGTGGTATGGAATTCTTCGATGCCGATTCTGCACAGATTGAATCGTCTCATCAATGTGCAGCTTGACTTGGACACCTTTCAGTTTGCCAATGCCTTCAAAGATGTCGCTGTACTCCTCACACAGTTTTGAGTAGCGATCGGTTGTTTTCTCAGGTATTGATTCCCCCACTTCATTTACTTCACATATTTCAGGGACATATCCAAGTAGTACAGCTGTTTCATAGCTTAGGAGATTGCCTTTCCCTTCACTCGTCACATATACTGTGCTGCTAACTGTCGCATTGTTTCCACTGATCTCTGCAATGAATTTTCCCCGAATGTTCATTGGTCTCCCTGCATATGAGATGACTGGGTTATGCTCCTTAGTGAGTGTCGGACATTTTACTAGACTTCTGAATGTTTCTTCATCTAACAGGTTTATAGATGACCCCGTGTCAACGAGTATTTTGACAGGTGAGTTGTCAATTGTCACAGTCACTAATGGTTTGTTGACATTGTTTACTTCCATTTCATTCTGGTACAGTGACCATATGTAATGGTCCTCTTCACCGGTTGGCTGTGTGTGGTCTACCTGTCGGACCACCTTCCCCTGTTGTTTGAATTGTGGCTTGTCTCCATCTCGCCTTTGTTGTGGTCTGACCTTATTAGGCTTGTGTGGTGGTTTAGCTGACTTGCAAAGTTCTGCAAAATGGCCTATCTTGCCACACTTGTGACAGGTTTTTCCTTTAGCTGGGCAACTGTTTTGATGTGGAAATTCCCCGCCACATCTATAACATTGTTCACCTTTTCTTGGTCTATCCATCTGCTGTCTTGTAGGTCTCCATTGAATCATACTGACCGAGGTATTGACTGATACTGCTCTTTCTATCTCTTCAGCTTGTTGCTTAGACAGTTCAAATGATCTCCCCACACTGAGGAGTTTCTCCAGTGTCAATTCCTCACTCAACGCTCGTATTCTCAGTTTCTGGGAATTGCCCTTGGTAATGATCTGTGTCTTGATTTCTCTATTGACTTCATGAAACTGACACGATGCTGCTAGTTCTCTCAGTCTAGTGCAATAACGGTCAGTAGACTCATCTGCCCTCTGTTCACACTGATGAAACTTGAACACTTCATATTCTCTGTTTACCTGTGGCTTAAAATAGTCGTTGACTTTGTCTACTGCTTTGTCAAACTCTGCATCCGTGCCATTGTCAGGTATCGTGTCAAAGATATAATTGACTGATTCGCCGACAAAATGTAACAGCCAGGCTCGCTTGTCGGTTAGTTCCGTTATTTTGCTGATAATCAGCAGCCGTTTGAAACGTGACAGCCACTTCTCCCACCGTAGACCGATTGCTGGCCCCGAAATGTCAAACGTTGGAAACTGGGGTAACGCTGTCGCCATGTTTTGTTTTAGCGAAAATGTCAGTTCAAACTTCGAGCAGTGACAGTGTTGTTGTACTTGCCCTTTTCGCTGACATTGCACATGTGACGTTGACGAGCGCCGCCGTCGATGTTTTCTATGTCAAGTTCGTTTTTGCGTCGAACTTCTGTCGCATTTTAGAACGATTTGTCGAATGCAGTGCCTGCTCCGACTGTTTCGTGTTCTCCCACGAGCGGTCTAAACATCCTCGTCGCCAGTTTTAGTGTCTAAGCATACATTTAGACAGACGGACTGATTCTAACAAACACTTTATTAGTTCACGCCATGTGCTTCACTCCCCGGATGTCTCGGGAGCATACGTTATTTCTCTTGTAAAACAAGACACAGGGATAATGTATTATTGCATATTATTACTGTGAACAGTCACGACATTACACTCGTTATTCCTGTAGTCCGGGTGAGGCTGACACCGACACCGGTAGTCGATTTTTGTTTCCCCTTCTTCTTCGTCACTAGTCCCGTTTCACTGTTGTCTCCACCAATCGTCTCCACTCCCCCATCCCTCGCTCTCATTCTCCACTCCCCCATCCCTCGCTCTCATTCTCCACTCCCCCATCCCTCGCTCTCATTCTCCACTCCCCCATCCCTCGATCTCATTCTCCACTCCCCCATCCCTCGCTCTCATTCTCCACTCCCCCGTCCCTCGCTCTCATTCTCCACTCCCCCATTACTCGCTCTCATTCTCCACTCCCCCATCCCTCGATCTCATTCTCCACTCCCCCATCCCTCGGTCTCGTTCTCCACTCCCCCATCCCTCGCTCTCATTCTCCACTCCCCCATCCCTCGCTCTCATTCCCCACTCCCCTCCAACTCACGCCAAACTGGTCTCTTTTCACGCAGTCCTCGCATCCCAGCCTCGGTCTTCCTCTCCTCCTTCTACCCTCTACTCTACCCACCAGCTTCTTCGTGAAACTCTCTCTCACACCAACTTCCTCTCTCAGCTCCTCTATTTTTTGTATGTCTATTCTTTTCACTCCCGCAATTCTTCTCACCCAGTTATTCTCGCAAAACTGCAGTTTCTCTTGTTCTGTTTCTGTTATCTGTTTCTGTTATCTGTTTCTGTTATCTGTTTCTGTTATCGCCATGGTTTCTAGGCCGCATAAGTAGGCTAGCTGGTGTTACGCATGAGCTTCCGAGATATATGTCTATCTCCCATCACCCCTTCCACTTTCCTCCATGCACTCGCCCCAGCTTGTATAACCCTGCGAATTTCCGTCGCTGCCGTTCCCGCAAACCCCTCCACCCAGATATACAAAGCTGTCTCGTTGGTTCAGTCTCTTCCCATTCATCTAGTATCCGCTTATATGTGTCGTCCGATGCGATGTGGTGCAGACACAGTGCCGGCTGGTTGGATTGCTTGAGAGTAGAACTTGTGAACGAAGTGGTGTTGACTAAACGTTGGCTTTGGAGATCAACTAACAATCCATGCGTCTGCAGGAAATCAGCTCCGAGAAGCGGTGTTTTTACCTCAGCAAGAATGAAGGGCCATGTGTAGTCCTGGTTCTCCAGACGTAGTTTCATCTTTCGTGTCCCGTAAGTTGCAATGTTTGACCCGTTAGCGGCGACCAGAGAGGGTGTGCGTGAGCCGCTGTCGATGTCTTGATGGGAGGCGGGGAAAACACTGACTGCTGCTCCCGTGTCAACCAAGAATCGTTTTGCAGAGTAACCGTCCACGAGGAACAGTAGGCTGTTAAGTTGGCCGGCCGCCGAAGCGACTAATGACGACCGGCCCGGTCGTTTCCCGCAAATGCACACGGGGTGTTGCACTTTCTGGCCGCGTTGCCATATCACCGATGGTAGTAGCACACATCTTCATCATGCGTCACGGGTTCGTTTGCTCTCGGTGTCGCGACGGGTGTTGTTCTCGTTTCTCTCGGTCGACGGGTGTCTGAGGAGAAAACAACAACCGGTTGTTCCCTAACTTGCCAGAGTTCGTCAGCAGTTTGGGCGAGAGTCCGTAGATCGTCAAAACTAGCCGTGGCTAGTTGCAGGCGGATGTCCTCTGGCATGCACTTTAGAAAAAATGCTCTCGAATAACATGCACGGCTTGTGTGAACCAAGCAAGGCGAGCATCTCGTCCATGAGTTCTGAAGGTCGCCTGTCACCCAGACTTTGTAGGCCTATATCTAGTAGTCTATCTGCACGCCGTCGCCTTGATAGTCCGAATATGTCGGTAAGCCTTCTCTTAAGATTCCCGTACTTATCATGTTGTACGTGCGAGTGCCGAGTGCGCCGAGTGCGTAATGGTTGAATAGTCACAGGTCGCACAGCTCATACACAATACGCGTTTAATGCCACGTTTGGTGAACTTACAATTTAGTTCGTGTGCGTATACACGTGTTGCATACCAAGATACTGTCTTGGTATCGTCAGGGCCACCAATGTAGTGAACACACGCTGACAAGAATACAACTTTTATTCCGTCAGAGCACAATACGTGTTAGTCGATCACACTAGTTCACACAACTCCGCCAGGGTGCGATCATCGTAACAGGTCAAGGCCACTGACTAAACCGCTACATGCCACACATTGTTGACTGTTGAAGTGATAAAAAATATGTATGTACAGTTATGGAATAGATTACGGATCGACAGTTGTTTGCTACGACGACGACCTATTGAAAGAATCGAAAATAATAACTTGGATCTGAGCAGAAATGGTTGACGTTCTTTTGCAAAAAAACCCACGTAGAGAGTGGACAAACAAAATAGGAGAAATAATAATATAAAAGCTTTAAACTGTGTTGGCTCGGGCAATTAGTGGAGCACCTTACAGATGGTGTGTGGGACCAGTTCCGCAACACAGAATCTCTCGGGGTTGCTTTAATGAACTACTCAAGGGAGATTTATACCGACGCGTAAGCCACTATAGTCTCCCACTCGACTACTGGTATAACCCTGTGTGTTGTAGTTCTCAACCCATTAAGTATAGGAATACCTTTTGCTTACATACCATGTCAGACACTGTAGGCGAATGTGTGGTGTGAACTCTTCAAATATGTTAAATTTAAATGTAGCTCAAAACAAACAAAGCCCCCTCAAAAGGCCCTCCCCACATACACAAAATCAATCACAATCCATCTGATTGGCCGCTAAATTTATTAGTCTCAATTCGTTTCCATTGAATCGGGCTCCTGGCTATATTATACAGTAACACCATCTAGCGTATTAGTTCTATGTTAATCTTGACACGTGGCGCCCCATACACTTAGTGCGTTATACAATGAATGTTTACGTACATCTTAAATCTAATTAAAGTCATTAAATTAATTTGGTGGAAAGTATTAGGATGTCACTCTGCTGTAATTCTTGGCTGTCATTGTACGCTGTATTTTTTTTTGTTATTGTTTGCTGTATTTTCTTGTATGTATGTGTGTGTGTGTGTGTGTGTGTGTGTGTGTGTGTGTGTGTGTGTGTGTGTGTGTGTGTGTGTGTGTGTGTGTGTGTGTGTGTGTGTGTGTGTATGTGTGTATGTATGTGTGTGTATATGTATGTGTGTATGTGTGTGTATGTATGTGTGTGTGTGTATGTGTATGCGTGTGTATGTATGTGTGTGTATGTGTGTGTATGTATGTGTGTGTATGTGTGTGTATGTAT